>JARJHM010000118.1:0-564843 GCA_033356055.1 Carex pumila | reverse complement strand
CAAGAGCATGGGTGTCACTAGTACCTGCAACTGAATGAGCATAAGTGGCAATGTTACCCGAGGTAGATGCATTCTCTGCCGCACCTTTTCCCTTCCTCCTAAGTAACTGGGAGTAGGCTCTCAAGAGCTCCTGATCCTCCGCAGAGAGCTCCTCATCCTGCGCACCCCCTTCATCCTCTTCTCTTGCTACCATCAGGTTTGCCTGGTAGCCCCCTCTTCCACCTCCTCTGCGGCCACGACCACGACCGCGCTCCCCAGACTGACCACATCCACCAGAGTTCCTCACCTTTGGTGGCTTAGTGCAAGCCGACTTCAGGTGGCCTACCTCCCCACAGTTGTAGCACTCCCGGGTTTCACCTCTAGACCTGGTACCACCTGAGTTGGAGACAGCTAGAGCTGACTTCACCCCTGGAAGTCCCCCTGCCCCGGTTTGGAGCCCGATCCGGGTCTCCTCCTGTATCATGGCCGAGACTGCCTCCTCCAGCGAGGGAATCTTCGGCTGAGCAAGTAACATCGCAGTCCTCTACTCGAAGGCTGGGGCCAGACCTCTAAGGAACCCCATGGTCCTATCCTGCATGCAAGCTTCAGTCTTCCTGCATGCAGGATCAGGACAACACAACGTCCTCGTGCAGTAGTCATGATCCAGCCATAAGCGCTCCAGTTCTATGGCATACTGCTGCACAGTCCTCTCCCCTTGTACGCAAGCAGCAATCTCCCCCTTTATCTGATAAACCCTCAGGTTGTTCCCCACACCATCATACGTCTTCCTCAATTTTTCCCAGACACACCTCACATCCTCCATGCCATCAACATTGGCCGCAATCTCTCGAGTCATCGAGTTCAAGAGCCAGATGTACACCAGCATGTGAGTGGACCTCCACTCATCCCTCGCCGGAGTACCCTCAGCTGGCTCAGCAATCGCTCCAGTCAGGTACCCCTCTAGTTTCCTCCTAACTAGAGTGTACCGCACCCGACGTGACCAGCTCAGATACGAACCTGGACCATCGAGTTTCACATCAATCGGGGGAAGCTCCACCCTTGGTGCTGGTGTAGGTGCTGGGGTTGGTTTCGGTGCAGTGTCACTAGAGGCAAAGCTAAATGCTCGCATCAACATTGCGATCTCATCACCACTCAGCTTCTCCAAGGCCTCTTTCATTGCGATACCCGTCTTCGAACCCTCACCTGCCATTGGTCTGACTCTGATCTACACACAAGATTGAGTCAAATCCTCCTTCTTCCCCAAGACACGATCTCGAACCCGCAAGATCTAGAAAATCATTACCTCGAACCCCTTCCCTTTCCTTTTAACCCGATCAATACCCGTCTCTCGGGTATCGTGGGGTATAAACCCCCCCACGCCGGCCAAGCAACAATCAACAAGAGAAATAGAGAGAGAAGAGAAGATGATAGATCAAATCAAGAAAGAAAAGAAGAAGAGAAGAGGATAGATCAAACCAAAAATGGCTATTTTTCAGATCAAGAAGACGAGATCCGAACCCTAGACCAGATCCGAACCCTCACCGGCGGGTCAGATCTGCCCCTAGCAAGGCTGGCGGAGCTCCTTGGAGGCTGGCGGAGCCTCTGGAGGGGCTGGGCGGAGGCCCTAGAGGGAGGGCAGAGCTCCCTGGAGGGAGGGGCGGAGCCCCTGGAAGGAGGGCGGAGCCCCTGGGGGGGGAGGGCGAAGGTGCTGACAGGGGCGGCGGAGGTCTGGTGGGGCCGGCGGAGGGTAGGCGGAGGTCTGGTGGGGCTGGCGGCTGTTGCACGGTTTTTGATGCGAAACCCTAGATCTGATATGTGCTCTGATACCAACTAGATTTGTGTAAAAAGGATTATCTTTATTAATCAAGGGTTAGGCTTATATAGAGCCTTACAAACACTCTTACAAATAACCCCCTCAAACTATCCTAATACAATGATAAACATACCAACAGCCATGTTTTGGGCCTCTCAACAATGGTTTTCACAATAATTAAATACTTGGTCCGTCATTAATATTTCTAAGCATAGAAAAAATTGACTCACGTGGTCAACAAAAGTAGAAAAAAAATTCAGTTCGTCTTTATGAAATATCTATTCTTATATTATGATATAACAAATAAAATAAATTTATAACAAATTACCACAAGATATTTTTTTATGAAAAAAAGTAAGTTATATAAAAGAGAGTTCCAATACAATAAATTTTATGTGCAATTTGAGTTATAAATTTTCAAATATAAATGAAAAAAAAAAGTAAACTTTGAACATTTTATAGCACAAAATTTTTTCCAAAGAATTTTGAATTTTAAAAATTATTATTAAATAACATAGGAAAATAAATTGAGTACGTTAGATTTTCAATGGTCTAGAAGGCTTTGAGTTAGTGATTTGAATTAAAACTTTCGAACCAAGTTAGTAGTTCAGATTAAAACTTTGAAGTCGAATTAGTGGTTCAGATTTAAACTTTGGACCCAGACTACTAACTCAATTTCAAAATTTAAATCCGAGTTACCCACTCAGCGCCTTCTAAGCCATAAAAAATTTACATACTAAATCTATATTATTATATTATTTAATAATAATTTCTAAAAATTAGAGTTTCTTTATAATGCTACAACATTTTGTAGGAAAATTTATTTTTTGTTTATATTTGAAAACATGTAACTCAAATTGTACATTAAATTTGTTATTTTGAAACTCTCATCTGAATAACTTCATAAAAAGAATACCTTGTGATATTCTTATTATTAATTTTTTTATATTCATTATAATGATTATTCTCTAAATAAATTGTGGTGTTATTAGTTATTTCATAAAATACATTGGATTGCATTTTTCTATCTTTGTTCATTATGTGAGTTAATTTTTTGATATTTAAAACACTTTCTATATAAGTTAGTCTACACATACAACAACAACAACTAAGCTTTTAGTCTACATATATTAATGACAATTGATTATTGTAAAAATCTTCATTGAGAGTTAACAAACTTGACATATGCAAATTAATTAGTTTTTATAGATGGCAGGGAAATAAAACGAAGAAAATAGAGAAATAAGGAAATGATTTAATTGTAAGAATAGAAGATAGCTGTAAGGAGAAATAAGGAAACACATTGCTAAGAATTTATTCAATTTTAATGTGATAAACCATGTAGCAGTCTATGTGGTGAGCATGTTTTTAATTAAATTTAAACTTCTACATATAAAATAGATGTATTTAATCAAAATAACACAAATTATGTAATTGGAGGGTTGATATTCAATTCAAAAATTCATATTTCAATTTCAGTCGTTGACAGATCAGAATTACTATGTACATAATATAAGAATGGAGATTACAGCACGACTAAATGTGGCGTGTCATAGGCGTGATGTGCATTTTTTTCGTCACATGAATAATATATTGTTGTGACGTCTCAGGTCTCATTGTGTTGATCATGTCATGTTATGAAACATCACAATTTTAAAATATATATTTCAAACTTTGGAATTAGTTTGGCAAATTGGTCACCATTTTTAGAAATTAGGATTTCGGTGCTTGAAATACAAAGAGGTTGATGTTAACATTAATGTAAATTAACTAGCCCTTATGATTAAAATAGCTATTTGGGGAAAACAGCAATGGTACTGAAGTGCTTTTTCAACGCTCTTTTTGTCACGATGTAATGAACGAAGAGAGTACAGAGTAGAGGCCAATCTCTCGAAACCTTTGACCAACTAATTTTCCTAATAGTTGTTGCATTGTATATATTGGGCTTAACAGCTGTTGCAAAAAACCAGTACGCAATTACATATCAAACCACAAAAGCAAGATAATTCCCAGCTAAGTAGGGAAACCATTAATGAACCTAAATAGCTTTTTCAATAAAACAAGCGTGGCCATGTCTACTAACAACCGGATCTGTACCTACCGTTTAGGCGCTCACAGTCCTTGGTCAAAGGGCATCCAAAAATGTATACTCCGGATCCTCTGTGCACCACATCAGTACTTGTTTTCTACATTAGAGTTAAGCACGTGTCTCTGTATATAGTCATTTTAGTTTAGAAATTATCTTCGGAAGAGTACAAAAGCAATGGTCCTAATGGAACTAAGAAAAAAAAAGAGCGAAAGGGGAAACCAAACCATTACTTCGGCCTACCTAGGATTTTAAAATCGAAACCTCTTCCTTTGCTTCTACCTTCTCTCATCTTCACCCGAAAACTCTTACCCGGCCACAAAGATTTTCACATTTCCTTTTCATATCTAAAAACATATTCGTTTTGAAATCTATTTATACAATCTTTGATAGTTTATTTTTAAGAAAAGTTTGAAAAATCTCAAATCTATGATTCCGGCAAAGTAAATTGTTAAACTTTTTTTGGGCCGAAGTCGCCAAAGCAGTATAGTCCCCCTAGGCCCCATATTACAAGCAGCAGAGGCCCAAATTAAATCCTTTGTGGAGCCGAGTTTTAATCTAATTTAATCCAAGCCCAAAACAGATTTTCTTATTGGGCCGGATATCCTAGTATCCAGAAATCGTAAACAAAACAAAGCTCTGGCTAGAGGGTCCCACCCAACACTTTCAGTTATCAGCGAAAGACCGAGAGAGAGGAGATTACAGAACCCTAGTGACCGGACAGAGGCGGCGCAGCTGAGCTGATCCAGCCATGGCAATGCGGTGGTTGGCGAACCGATCGATGCTACGGCTCTGCTCCACTTCCAGCGCCTCTTCTTCTCCATCTTCTTCCACTCTTGGCGCAATGGGGGAGATGGTGACGTGCGGGAGAGGCGACAAGAAAACGAAGAAAGGGAAGCGGTTCAAGGGATCGTACGGAAACGCCAGGCCGAAGAAGGAAAAAAAGATCGAGCGCATCAAAGATCGTGTAGAGGTGCCGAGGTCTACCCCCTGGCCTCTCCCCTTCAAGCTCATATAGAAGGATTTAGGAAGGAGGTGTAATCGGGTTTGATTGGTTAGATTCCTGTTCCGATACTGATCTTGCTCTATGTAATTTATGGTTTTCTCAGGGTTTCCTATGAATATCTGGATCGAAACTTAGCAAGAAATGTTAGTATTTGCCTTCAGAGGTCTCTATTTGCGTTCTTGTTAATCAAACTCTTTGTTTTTTTCTTTCTTTTCTAATAAGTACGATTTTGTTTGTATCTTAAAGGTGCATTTTAACTCCTATTGTACAATTGAACATAAAAAAGTTGCTAATTTGTGAAAACAAGATTGTTATGCCCTAATATGAGATTCTTAGTTAATGATCTTGCAATAAAGCACAAAAGAGAAAGAAATACTGCTATTGTGTTGTAATTTCAGCTTCTTCAATTTATTTCCATGGTAGACAATTAGATATCATGTTCTGCATGTTCAAAAATTCTGAAGTATTTTCTGGCCTTGTGTGCATGTAAAACTGCACCGCCGTGCTTGATTACAATTGGCCATAATGTTACTTTACCTGATGCGGCTATGTGTTGTATGTCCATGCTGTCCTGGTTCCCATGCAGTTTCATGTCACTATGGCTACACTTGATCACCAAACAAAGTTTCGAAATTTCTTTTGAGATCCTTGTATTTTTCAAATTTCTTTGAAAAGCCGGGATAGGAGAGGGTCCATCAAGATTCAAGAGGCACAGCTTTGGAATAGATACTGCTGGAGTTCAGATGTAGTTACAAATGTTTGCTTTTTATTTTTTCTCTTGATTTATGGATGTATGCAGTGATGCATGATTTGTGTTGTAGGTACTGTTTTGTTAATTTTAATAAACTAACTGGCAGCTGCCAATTTTCAAGAGACAGAGAAAGAGAGACCCAAAATTTGTAGTTTGAGGTTTTTGTTCCATGTGTTTTGATGCCACCATGACATTAGAAAAAACAATGAGAAATAGACCTTAGGAAACTGGTCCGTACCTAATTGCTACTGTTTTTTACATACTATATATGACCAACCACAATAGCCACTTGGTGGAATCAAATAGATGAATGAAGGAGCAGACTTGGATTAGTGATGTGAAATTAGACCTACTTTTTGAACCTTTCTACTTTCTACATATTGAGCCTATATTTGCAACATGTTTTGTTTATGATTTTAATGGTATCATATGATATACACACGGAAAAGACAAGGGCTTGTCTATTGCCTAAAATCAGTTAGGTTAAATCCTCAAAGCCAAATTGAACACATGTAAGATGCGCTGTAGCATTAATTTTGACTTCACATGTAGCGGGTGTGATGAATGTGGGATTACATACAACTCTCGTGACCTCTCATCGGCTCTTAGCTTGTAATATCATTTCTCTTCAATTCTTTGATATTTTGATTGGGAAATAGTTCATTGTCACTAGTTACCAGATTATGGGGACACTGGCAAATCTGGATCCTCCATTTAATATTCAACTGTCAAGATTGCACCTGATGTAGAAAGGGTGATGGTCAGGCATGTAATGAATAATTTACCTAGAAAGGAATGGTCATATTTGGCACCAAATGTAACTATGTTTCACACCATACAAGAACAGAATCTAGAATGCTCGACACTTCCATTCCAAAACAGAAATGTGTGCATGATGCGACCCTGTACAAGTAGTACCTCCCAAAGGGAATGAGTTGAAAATTCTCCTTTTTGCCAATCATCATCCCAGTGAAAAGAAAAGCATCATTGGAAATGCTATGCAACTTGGCTTGATCTCGTTTCAGCATATTTCCAAAAGTAAAAAAATCTGATTGTGTTCTGTAATTGGTCAAGAGGAGTTGTCAAACTTTATCATAGAAAGAGATGAGCAAGTTCCTTTTTCTTCATAGAAATAGAATATATGTTGGACCATCTTTTACATCATGTGGTCTAGCAGTGCTTGATGGTATTCTCGCAAATCGAACTGATGGGATGTAGTAGTTAGTATATTTCTCTTTGAGTGAGTCTATGGTACTATGCATATTACGATTTAGCACCCGTGCTACGGTTCTATATTTGAGTTTTCAAATTCTAACGGTCGATCCGAACCGTTCATCTTGCTCTCCATATTAATATGTATTTAGAGACCAAATTTTATATTTTTAAAATTTTTTTACTATTTTTTAGATATTTAGAAAATCACTTGATCTAAAAGTTTTGGACCATCCAAAAATAGTGATTTTCAATAAATTTAAAAAAATAGTAAAAGAATTAAAAAAAAATGTAAAATTTGGTCTCCAAACACATTAATACGGAGAACAAGATAAACAGTTTGGATCGACCATTATAATTTGAAAACTCAAATATAGAACCGTAGCACGGTGCCAAATCGTAATATGCATAGTACCATAGACTCACTCTATTTCTTTTGTTTTTTGTTAATATGGTGATCTTTTGTAATATAAGGTTTGCAGCGAACTCCTTGCCCCTCTCTAGTTTGAATAATATCCAGACAATATAGAGTGCTGGAGGAAGTATAAACCTCTTCGGGAATAAAAGGTCTTTGTGGCATGTAAGAACCGAGCTACATTTCAAACGTAAATAGAGATAACTTGTGTAAAAATTTTATGCTGCGAATATGATCAATTTTATACTATCTTTAACATTTTACTCTAAGCTAATTTGAAAATAAAGCACAAGTACAAAACTTTTTGAAAATAAATTAAAATCAATTGACCTCAGTTTTTATACATGGCTCCACCATTGATGGCATAAGCTTGGTTTTTTGCTTAGTTCTTAGTGACTCTTGCACTCAAATATCGCTTTCTTCCTTGACCTTTGAATTCCTTAACTATTGATTGTATTTTGATTTTGCAAAATGCACATGCAGTCGATGTCTAGAAAGGACATGAAGCTTATCTAACCAGTATGCACTATTGCGGTATTACCCGTGCGAAATATTCACATTTGGCGCTCTTTTCTTGTTCGCTATATTCAGCACGTAAGTTACCTGGGACAAGAAAAATCGTAAGTTAGAACATTCTTTTACGAGTGAGTCTATGGTACTATGCATATTACGATTTGTTACTGTGTTACGGTTTTATATTTGAGTTTTCAAATTCTAACGGTCGATCTGAACTGTTCATCTTGTTCTCTATATTAATATGTGTTTGGAGACCAAATTTTATATATTTTTTGAAATTTATTTACTATTTTTTTAGATTTATTAAAAATCACTGTTTTTGGATAGTTCAGAATTTTCAGATCAAGTGATTTTCTAAATATCTAAAAAAATAGTAAACAAATTTCAAAAAATATAAAATTTGGTCTCCAAACACATATTAATATGGAGAACAAGAAGAACAGTTTGAATCGACTGTTAGGATTTGAAAACTCGAATATAGAGCCGTAGCACGGTAACAACCCGTGATATGCATAATACCATAGACTCACTCTTCTTTTACTTATATTTTTAAGCGGAAGTAGCGAGTGATGGTAAGAGTTGGTTAAATGCGCAAATAATGGTTTTGCTTTTATGGATAAGGCACAGAAGTATATTGTAACAGCACAATTCATTAGCTTAACTAATTAATTAAGTTAATAGAATTTCTTTTTAAGAAATTTCCGAAGCTTGTTCATTGGTTTGGTTTGGTTAAAATCAAAGTAAAATAGAAAAATCAAAATTTTATTTCGTTTTCAAAAATACAATCAAATTGACCAAAATAAACTTATGAACTGATTTGAAACCGAACTTTACAAATTGAACTAAATTTCGGTTTATTTGATTGAACCTAACTAAGAAGATTAATCATAAAAATAAACATTGTTTTGTTAATTCTTGAATTTTTTAAAGATGTATTTAAATTTTTTGTTTGGTTTGGTCTAACCGGTTTTAAACTGAACCAAACAATATATATTAAGTCATATTTAAAAAAAAAATGTTTGGTTCGGATGAGGGACAGATTTAAATTTTTTGATTGATTCGGTTTGATCGGTTTTAAAAATTTTTAAACCGAACCAAGCATGTTGGTTCTAAAAAATGAATTGAACCAATTTTAACTGAAAAAAATCTAACCATTTAATCCGAACACTCTCGGTTCGGATTAAAATCTGTTAAATCGGACCGATGAACTCCCTAAATAGAAGTTCTTAAAGCCTTGAAGGATTAAGAAAAACAAAGAAATTTAAGGAATAAATTATAATAAGTATGAGATCAAACCGTTCCATAGATAAATACTGAACTGATATCACCTTTTGATTTCCTAACCAATAACCATTAATTAAAGCTTTCTTCTTTCTAGAAGCAAAGCACACGGATTGACTGAAAAAAGGGGAAAAAAAGATAGGACCCCATAAAAGTACAAAGCTCAAAAAACCCAAAACTTAGAACCCCAAAAGTACAGCCTAATTCATTTATTTACACAGCAAAGATCCTTTTTCATTGTAAAAGTACACATAGTGATGTTCTAAATTAAACAACCTAAAATATATATCATGCTTTAAAACAACCCACTATAGGGAAATGGGGAAGCACATGGCCATGGCCATGACCATGATATCCATGGTGCCCATGATGATGATGGCTGTCATAAGGAGTGCTGCTTCTACGGTCTCGTTCTATGATCTCCTGAACATGGCAAAAATGTTCGACATGGCAAGGGATGGTGATTGCGCCCTTTTGAGCGAATCCGTACTCTTCTTCAGCCTCCTTCAATAACCCTAGAAAAAGAGGATGCTTTAGGTACATAACCGGTACTAGAAACCGCCTTTGTTCTTCCCCCTCTGCACCGACTCTTATCGCCATCCATCCTTTTGGTGGTGCACCTGTCGCCTCCCTCTTACCCATATTCTCAGGTTGCTAGCTAGCTTAGGTTGTATTTCTTCAGAGACTTTCATATAATTAACAAGACTCGACGAAAAAGATGTGCTATAAAACAAAACAAAACAGAAATATGTGAGAAAATATGAATGAAAACGGAGGTATACTGAGAAAATTAGGTTGTGTAATTGATTTTATGGAGGTTGTATATATAATTTCATCGTCTAGAGAGGTAGGCAAAAATGAAAAAAACCTTTGTAGAAATTCAGAAAATATCTAGTCTGTATTACCATAAAACAATTGAGAAAGGGAGTATATAGGTTGCAATTTGTACCTTCTAGTTTAGAGGATGAGACTTGGAGGATAGCATTATCTCCATGCTTGCACAACGGCGTGTTGTTAGAGAGAGCGAGAGAGAGAGAGAGAGAGGGAACGAGATGAATGTGTGTAAGAGAGAGGAGAGAGGTTGAAAGGAAGCAGGGCAAATGCTGAATAGGCCAATTGGGTAGGAGAGACGTCTTACAAGATCATGTCAAATTGATTAAGGAGGTCAAGTAGAATGAAGTATACCTATAATGTTCTTTAGCGTAAAGACAAAAACCTCCATGGTTCTCACCTGACTGGGATGTGAACTGTGGAATGAACTCTGCTGCTTTTCCGAATCTAACCGTTCCAATTTGTTGAGATTTGTGCAAAAAAAAGTTTCTTTATAGAGATACGTGAATATAAAATTTTGAACGGTTAGATTTAAAAAACCAGCAAGCTGCTCTTCTTATAAAAAGGCAGCAGATTCATATCCGAGAAATGTAATGTCCCTTTCTTTTTGGAATAATTCTATTCATCAAGCTGCTATTGGTCCCCGAATTATCCCCTATTTAATGCTCGATGAAAGTAGTTGAATTTATAATGTTAGCGATATATAGAATTCGGATAATTTATAAGTTGAAGTTGATGTCTATAGTTATTTTGTCCATATTATTTCGTATATATCAATTATATATACATGATATGAATTCACATAAAAAATTACTATATCATTAGTAATTTTAAAATGACAAGAGTTTCAATACCTCATGTCTTTCATACTTAATTAATTAAACCTCAGATTTTATATATTTTTTTTAAGTCCCAATTGTTGATCTGAACCGCTCAACATGATATCCATATTAAAATATGTTTTTGATGAAATTTATAATTTTTGAAAATTATTTGCTATTTTTAAGATATGTACAAAATCATTGGTTTTTAACAGTATAGAAACAATGATTTTGTTCCTATCTTAATAAATAGTAATTTTTTTTTCAAAATTTATAAAATTTCATCCCAAGCATATTTTAGTATGAATATCATGTTGAGCGGTTAGGATCGATAGTTTAGATTTAAAAAATAAAGATATAAAATATGAATTATGATATATAAGATATGAAAAGCACGACTAATAAAATTGTTGAGAATAATTTGAAATTGATTTGCTGCACTTTGTTTAGATCATGCATCTCTTTTTATATTTTATATTGCATTTTCAAAATAGATTGTGATTGCATGTACCAGATTTAATAAACCAAAATTGTATCCATGAACTTTTGAAAATTAAAAAAGAAACCAATGAAGCAAGATAAGCGTAAGAAGATAACTTTTGACTTTTCCCACTATAAAAGTACAAAATAACATTTGCATGATTCATGCTGGTGTTCCTACTAAAAATTTAAGAAACCATTTAACTCTAATCGCTGAAAGTAACATAATTTACTTTTGAAAAGAACATTGTATATTTAAATTTCTAATTGCATGATTTTCAAATTATGTGTAAAAATAACATGAATATGTATAAATTTGATCGTGGGGTTTCGAAAAAAGATACATGCGGTATGTAAAATATTTATGTACATTAATTGTTCATTTTTTTCTTGTATATATGAACAAAGAAATATTATGCTATATATTATGGAGCATGATTGATGTTTTAGAGCTTATCGTTTTGCTAGGTGAAGTTAATTAAATTATCTTACGCTGGGGTTAGAGATAAAGAGAGAAAAATATATCCACGATACTAATTATTATCTCTTTTTTCTCATGAATTACATTGTACGTAGAATGTTTTAATCTCAATAAGAAATATGTAATCAAGTCACTAATTTTTTTAAATGACAGATTTTTAGTTGAAATATACAATTGACTTTGAAACTGATACAATATTGTAGCTGGCCTGATGAATTCACAACAAGAATGAAACACTTTTGCAAGGATAAAAATGTGACTTTTCGCGACGGACTATCCTTATTGTTCAGTTTTTTCTTTTTTGTGACGGACTACCGTCATAAATATGTTTTTTTTTCTTGCAAAAAATGTCTATTTTGTTGTAGTGATTATTGCTAAATGCATGTAGAGGTCTACATATGTATTTCATTGCCTATAATTAATTCCAGTTTGATTCTATTTGTTTAGCCACAAATATCATTGATGATTGGATATGTGCTAGAAGGGGAAGAATTAATGCCGACGGGCATGCGGTGTGAGAAGAACCAGGCATCAATTCTGTGGCCAAATCTGTGTTGGCATGTTTAAGGGGTACAAGTTTGCGGTTTTTAGCGTACTTTGAGCATATGAGGTGTAGACTTGAGAAGTGAGTACGATCTATGAGATAAAATATCTCACTGGTCGCTAGTCGATATATGCCATGCGTGTGAATGAGCCAATGGGGCCATCCTGCCTACGGCATTATCACAAAAACAAAATCTGGTCGCTAGTCGATGCCATGCGTGTAACGGCAAGCTAAGCAGTAATTAACCACCAAAAAGAAGTACACTGAAGAGGGGCAAGAAAAATGTAATAAACATAATATAAAGGAATTTTCTCATCCAAGATAAATGATTTTTTAAACATGACAGAAGATATGATATTTCTACAATAAGATTTTTTCTAGACATGCATGACTCACATTTTCCTAAACAAAGTTGCAACACATGCTGTGAACAAGCTCATGTCGAATCTGTCCAGGCCTCTAATAAAGAACTTTGTCGTGTTGTAGGTCAGAATGTGATGTAAATTGTGGGTGAGAGAGGACTTAATTTTGTACATTGAACTCTAATTCTTTTTATTAATACAAATAATTAATGGCCGCCACCTATTCTTTCGGAATTAGTTGCTATTGTGAAAGATTTAAGTAAAGACTGTACAAAGAACTTCAAAATCACACATGTTCTAATTTGCCAATTTTAGAATTGTTATGTAGGCCAAATTGTATGGACCGAAATTAATTATATCTAAAATAAAATATGGATAAATATAATTGGGATTCATGAATATATGGCCAAATTTCTGCTCCTCAGTCTAAATGAATTTGAGTGGTGTATCTATCTAGATGAGTTTATGTGAAAAAGGTACAAATCAATATATAGATGCGCTCAAGTGATGCAATCAATTGATACATAGTATTTTAAATATACATGTACAGTTCATTTTTTGTCATTTATTTTGTTGACATCATTTCTAGAATTAAGAGTGAGAGAGAAAGAGAATAAAAAGAGGGGTTGTTAGTTGGTACTAACACTTTGACTTATAGTTGTTTTCAACTTATTTGTGTGAATACTAATAGAGACGTACGTAGTTGTTGTTGTTATGTACATCTAACACAAGACTAAAGAAGAATGTCACTATTCCTACAATTAGATGAAGATTATCTCTGTTATACATCTAGTGGTAAACTCTATCTTAGATTTAATTTTATACTTAGATTCTATTTCGAGTAAAAACCAATTGACTGATTCAAAAATTGAATTGAATTGATGAATCTATACTCTAGGCGAATTCTCAACAACTAAGACAACATTCTCCCTATGAAATGTTACAAGTCTACTCAATACCCTCTATAATTTCTGAAAAAAATGAATATTAATCCTTTTATAATTAATAATAATAATGATGATGATGATAATCATAATAATAATTATAGAGGGTTCAAATATCTCATATCTTTCAAACTTAAGTATATCCAGCATCTTTTATCTCTATTTTTAAAATTCAAATAGTCAATCTAAACAACTCAACCTTATCTCCATATTAATATGTTTTGAGAACCGAATATTATATTTTGGAAATATTTCACTATTGTTTGTTTTAGATAGATTCAAAATCACAGTTTTTAGATGGTCCATAATATTCTAAAAAATAGCGATTTTGTACCTATTCAATAGGAGTAGTAAAAAGTTTCAAAAAAAATACAAAGTTTAGACTCCAAACTTATTTTAATATGGAAATCATGTTGAACAGTTTTAATTAACTAATTTGAACTTCGAAAACAAAAATAAAGATGTAAAACATAGATAAAACATGAAAGACTTGACACATATTTGAATCCTACTCTAATTACAATTAGTGTAAAAATATAATTGTGAACTACTAAAATTTAATTTTTCATATATAAATATATATAACTGGATATAAATGATTAAAGTTTTCACTCAATAATCATATGCTTGCTTAACAGATAAATAATTATAAGAGGGAGTATGGACCGATTTTTTTATTTTTATCCAAAATATAAAATGAATTTTAAAAATTAACCGAACTGGCTGTGAAATTTTAAATCTACCCAAACCGGTTAACGATTAACCGGACCAATGGGTTCGGTTAACCGTTTAGCGAACCAACGGGTTCGGTTAACCGTTTAGGGGACCAACAGTGGGTTACACTATTTTCAAAAAATTTTAACTAATTTAAACCGTTTTGGATGTTTCTAATTATTTCTAAACCAATTTGGATTACCTAAATTTTCTAAACTATTTTACACTATTTTAAAATTTTCTAAATTATTCTAGACCGTTTAAAAAGTATTGAATTATTCTATTTACCTAAATATTTCCGGTTAGAAAAATTTAAAATAGTAGCCTGAATAGTTTAGAAAGTTGCAAAATAGTGTAGAATAATTTAGGAAGTTCCAAAATAGTGTAGATTAATTTAGAAAATTTTAAAGTGGTGCCCGAATAATTTAGAAACTTCCAAAATAGTATAGAATAATTTAGAAAAGTTCCAAAATAGTTTAGAGTAATTTGCAAAATTTCAAAATGGTGAAAAATAATTTAGAAAGTTCAAAATAGTTTAGAATAATTTAGAAAAGTTCCAAAATGGTTTAGAGTAATTTGTAAAATTCCAAAATAGTGAAAAATAATTTAGAAACTCCCAAAATAATGTAAAATAATTTAGAAAAATTTCAAAATGGTTTAGAGTAATTAGTAATTTGTAAAATTCTAAAATGGTGAAAAATAATTTAGGAAGTTGTAAAATAGTGTAGAATAATTTAGAAAATTTTAAACTGGTGCCCGAATAATTTAGAAAGTTTCAAAATAGTCGATAATAATTTAGAAAAGTTTGAAAACAGTTTAGAATAATTTAGAAAATTTTAAAATAGTGTAAAATAGTTTAGAAAATTTAGGTAATCTAAATTGGTTTAGAAATAATTAGAAACATCCAAAACGGTTTAGATTAGTTTAAAATTTTTGAAAATACTGTAACCCACTATTGGTCTGCTAAACGGTTAACCGAACCTGTTGGTCCGCTAAACAGTTAACCGAACCCGTTGGTTCGCTAAACGGTTAACCGAATTCATTGGTCCGGTTAACCGTTAACCGGTTTGGGTAGATTTAAAATTTCACAGCCGGTTTGGTTAATTTTTAAAATTCATTTTATATTTTGGATAAAAATAAAAAATCGGGAGTATGGATCATCTAAAATAACTCCAACTTTGAATTTAGATCCGTCTGATTAGAATCTGAATCAATCCGATTTAAGATAGAATGCATAGAATTTCTTTAATATTTGTGTGTGTCAACACAGATCTTAAAAGTTGTTCTGTCGGAGGCCGCTAAGGTTGTCGTAACTCTTTTTTTTGAATAAATATCAAGTATTCGCTAACAGATTTTTTTTTTTTTGAAAATCTTCGCAGAAGCTGTAAAATCGTGAGGGAAAATCGAACTCTCGATCTTTGAGTACAACAACTCTAGAATTTTTTCCTAACCAATTGTTCCAAGATTTTGCATTAATAAAATCAAAAGAAAGAATACACAGCACATAGCAAATCATTACAAGTCAGTAGCCCTATCTCCAGGCTCCAGCTTACCTCCATTCAACTTACTAATAAAGCTACAACTCCCCTAACAATCAAAATCAAATAAATCTAAAGGCTGTGTATCTATGTTTGTATTAACCTTTCTGTCTGTCTTTTTGTACACGACTGTCGTAACTCAAAATTTAAATTACTATAGGTGATCTGAATTCGTATAACAGGTGGGTGAACAGCTCACGCGTTCCTACAGTAAATAATTAAACATAAACGTTCAAGGTCTCTAGACAAGCATTTTGAACTATTCTTCGATCTCAAATTAGAAACAGACACGTTGAAGTTTTGACCGTTGACTGACTAATTAAATTGCATATTTGCAACGACCTAATCAAGTAAACTCCTAAGTCTTTAATTTTTTTCTAAACAATTTGTACAAAAATAACACGTTTTTATTTAATTTATCTTCTAGATAAATCATACGCAATTCTTATTTAAAAGTTGGATGTCCAATGGAGAGGCTTAGTCATGCAATGATGCACCTCCTCAAAGAACAAACTTTCAATCTTTATTAGAAAAAGAAAACGTCACTAGTCTCTCACTTTGGAATAATAAATTTTGTGGTACGACTAGTACAACGACATGTATCCACTAATGTGGCACAAAAAATGGGAACTAAAGTAAAATATAAGTTAGGTACTTAGGTGGGGAGTTTGTATTGATTTACTTATCAAATGGATATACAATACTACTTCTGCTCTTGAGAATTCAAACGATCGAGATGACTTGGATAAGATAACCAAAACACCTTTCCTAGGTATACCTTCAATTTCTTTGGCGTGCCTTAGATTAGAGAGCTTTTACTGGATATATATAGTTATCAGATTTGATAGAAAATTTAAACGTCATCCTTTTCCTTGGCTTGCTTGTTTTGTTAAACCATATCATTATCAAATTCCAATAATTCAGGTTATGGATTTCGTTTATCTTTCATGAATTGTAAACAAGAAGAGATTAAAATTAATGTGACCGCTACATAAATCTCGCCATTAAGGTAGTCGATTTGAATCAAAAATCTCCTTAAAAAAGGTGAGATGCTTCTCTCTGTTTTTTTTCTTTTTCTTTTCACCTTTGAAAAAGATGAGATGCGATGCTTGTAACATAATAAAAATGTGGGTACATATTTTCTGTTTTTTTTTGTATTCTTCTTCCTCTTTCTATTTTTTCAAAGATTAAAATCCCGTAGGCATAGTACAATGATAGTCAAAAATTGGGACCCATGATGCTAAAAAGCAAAGCAAAGTGCAAAAGTGTTATCTTGGTCTTGGGTCATTTAATTTCCAATTTGAATGCGTGGAACTCAATACACCACTGCTATCTATGTCGAAAGTTAATGCTATCTCAAAGGCCGTTTTAATTGACCTCTTTGACACCAGTTCTAGAAGTGAATTATAGCAAAATTAATTAAAGATCTTTTGCTTTTTATAACTCGGTTTCATTGTAGGCTTGTATAACCTTTTATGAGGCCCATTTGTGTTGTTTTGAATTTTGTTGAGAAAACCTAAATAGGCCTAATTATAACCAGTACATAAAGCAATAACTATATTTATGGAGAGTACAGACCCAAAGTTAACAGGCTTCTGTGAAACTAACTAACATTAATTGCAAGTGCTAAAAAAATGAAGAGAGCAAGAGATTGAAGTTTGGACTTTGTCGTGCTATTAGATTTTAAGATTTTCTGGAAATAAATGTTGGTTTAAGACTAGTTTGATATTTAAGTTTGTTAGTTTATACTGAGAAGGTTTATATTTTTCTTATATCCGTAAAATAAATAATTAAATATATAATTTCTTAAAATACAAACCAGTTAGCCTTGAATATTTCCTTGATATGCTAGATAAATTATTCATTATTGCAGCATAATTTCACAATGTACAATGCAATACAAAAGCTTTAGTTCTAGATATTATAGGTACCATGATACATTAATTTGTTCCCTACAAAAGATCATTAATTTACAAACACCCATATGTACATAATTAAGTATAAAAATCTCCATCAGATCAATTCATATGCCATGGACTCGAGCAACTCGAGTCCTTTCTTGGTCAGACCAGTGCAACCCGACAAGCCAACCCGCTCGAGACTTATAAGAAAAGGTGTATTTGCAATTGCTACTAAGCTTGCATCAGTTATCTCAGTACATCCTCTCAACGAAAGCTCCTCAAGATGAAACAAATGCGCATTGACAATCTGTTGGACCCCTGCATCCCCGACCCGGGTCCCACCAAGGTCTAGATTGATTAATTTCAGGCATCGGGAGTTGATTACGCTGACTCCACGATCAGTTACCAGTTTGCAATTTCTGATAACGAGACTCTTCAATTTGCTCCCGCATGCTCTTGTGATGGCCCATACACTGGGATTGCCAATTTTTGCACAACGTGTGATCTCGATTTTGCGCATCATGTCAGCATGATATAAATTTTGCATGAAGTGTATGATTCCTTGGTTCGTGATGGAGTCTATTTCTACTAGGCTCACTTCCATGATGTGTCGACATGCTTGTCCGAGAATTAATAAGAACTCGTTACTTATGTTTTTGCATTGTTCGAGCCTCACCTTTTGCAACCTCGGAAAGTTATGTTTACCGGGACAGAAATCAGACAAACTTATTGATTCGCTTGCAATGCATCTTACCAATTCTAGGGATTTTATAGTGTGGTGACAGTTTACTAAAATTTGCATTAGACCAGAAAATGAAATTGCAAACTTAAACCCCTCCAAATATAGGTTCTCCATTTTTCGGGCCAATCTTGCCAGACATTCCAACCCTTTGTCAGTTAATTCGTAACCAGAGTTTTTAACAGCAACATTCTTCAATTCGGTCAATGACCATTTTTGGAGAGACAAGAAAAGGACTTTATCAGATAGATTGATCGAGTCAATCTTGAATGTTGCTAATTGTATCCGGTTTAAAAGGATGGAGATTACACCGCATCTGTTAACTAGTGGAAGATTTACCAGTTCAATCGACTTTAAATTGGTCGAGTACCTTGCAATGGCCATTAGCGAATGATCGCTTATGTTGCGGCATGTATCGAGGCTCAAGTAGGATAAGCCGGTACATCTCATTACTAGTAATATCAAACCCTCATCTGTGACCAACTGAGAGTTGGTTAACTCTATCCTTTCCAACAAACTACAATTGTACGCAATGCAAGCTATCCCGATGTTCTCTATCATCGTGCAATTGCACAGACTGATAGCTCTTAATCTCGTGCACACACCGGTAAGCATGCTAATACCCACATCTGTAATTTGGCAGTTGTTTGACTGAAATGGTGAGCCCTGGCTGACTAAAGACAAAGATGTTAATATCTCATCAGAGTCGATACCAATAAGCATCGCAGCGAGACTCAGGTCACTGAAACTGGGACCCACAAGGTTTCGAGACACCTGACGAGGGGATATTTGGCTGCTGGATTTTGTAAGGTTTGAGTAAACTATGTCAAGTTGAAGACTGAACCATCTCTTGGAGACAGTAGAGCATGCCAAACGATCTTTCTTCTCAGGAAGAAAGGAGAACACATGCCGGAGACTGTCGTCAGGCATGTTGTTTATAAAATCGAAATCGGAGACTAAACCATCTCTTGATGCTGTATAGTTGTTTCGTGGCCGTTTGATGACAGGACGTTCATGATTCTTCATGAGAGTTTCTTAGTTGAGTGTTTTTGAATTTTGATTCAATTTTGAGAAGACAATGGGGGATGTATGGATAAGGACAATATTTATATTTTTTTTCAATAGAAATATATCTTTATCAATATGTCTTCTCCTGTCGGGAAAAACATGACCGGAAAAGAAAAAATGAAATAGTCATATGCATTGCTTTGAATATTCTTGTCAGGTACATGGAGGCGATGCATGTACCTTACTTTTGATTTGACACATTCAACTCACCAAATCCATCTTTGTTCTGAAAATTATATCATTCCGTGTTTCTTTTGCTGACTTGGTGAAAGTGGTTATGCCATGCAATGTATCTGGATTCTGAAACCTACCTACTATGTAGGAGTTGATCCCTAATAAGGAATGACAATGTCCGCACTGAAACTTAGTAAAATATAATACTGAGCACACCAAGGTGAGCACACAATGGATTTCTTTTTCAATGCTAACTCGGATGCGTTTGAAAGTTTGAATTGTCAAAATATATATAGTTAAAAAAAATAATGCTGTTTGACGTAGCTTGTAAAAATATTACAATAAATTTGATAATTCAAATGGTATGGCTTTACATTATTTGAAATATAGTGTGTGTGTGTATATATATATATGTATGTATTTATGTATGGTTTGGATAATATAATTCACATAATACTAACTTGAAGAGTTATATAATTGGTGTAACTAGAAAATTGAAATTGAAGAACTGAAAAATATAAAATAGCGCAATATTTAAAAGGGATCAACTAACTATCTTTAGTTAATTTTTCTCATTCATCCCCTAGTCAATAACTATTTGTGTGGATTGTTAACTAATTTAACTTCATTAATTACTTGAGGGGCTACTAATATTTGATAGATTTTATAATTGATGTGTGCAAATTTGGATACCTATATGCCCAAGTATTAATGTATAATATATTAAGTATTCATATCTAAGATACTAAGTATTTCAAAAAAAAAAAACTGGACACATCATACATATATCTTCTACGTGTTTTTAGAGTTGGATTTTATTTCTTTGTTTAATCTTGTCAATATTTCTGACAATTTATGAGGAAATTTGCAAATCTAAAACCATAGATGTCTTCTATATAATTCTCTCTTTCAAATGAGATCCATTATAATATACTTTTGGATTGTCCGCTGTGCAAATATTCATATCTCATCATGCAAGTATTCATACATCGTCGTGAATACCTTGTCATATAAGTATTCATGTCTTGTTGAGCAAGTATTCATACTTTCTCATTCAAGTATTCATACCTCGTAATGCATGTATATATAATTTATGTTTAAAGTGTTTGTACTTAACATATTTTATCAATTTTTTTTTTCCATATGACAATGGATGCCATCTAAAAATATTAATATTAGGTAGTGCAAGTATTTATATAGAGTTAGGCTAATATGACACTAGTGTTATATAAAACTAAATAACACCACATCTTAAATCCTTAGATCTGCTTTAAGATCCGTAATATCTGCTTTTACTGTTCAAGCACTTCATTTTGTACGGATCTTAAAGCAGATCTAAGGGTTTAAGATGTGATGTTATTTAGTTTTATATAACACTAGTGTCATATTAGCCCAACTCATTTATATATTATCATGCAAGTGTTGGTAACTAACAAAATCTATGAAATTTTTATTTTTATTTTCATATGACACGAGATGATGTATGAAAGTGTTAATTTCAAATATTGCAAATATTCATATCTCGTCACACAAATGTAGTTTATGTATCAGGTGTTGTGTCTAAAAGATTTTATCAATAATTTTTTTTTCTTATGGCATCAGATGACGTTTGAAAGTAATATAAAGTATGCAAGTATTCTTACCTCTTCATGTAAGTGTAAATAGTTTATGTATCAAGTATATATATCTAACAAATTCTGTTAATTTTTTTCTCCATATGGCGTTGGATAAAATCTAAATGTATTAATTAAAGTATTGCAAGTATTTATACCTCATCATATAAGTGTGAATAGTTCATGTATAAAGTGTTTGTATCTAACAAATTCTATCAATTTTTTTCACGACTCTGGATGATGTTTGAAAGTATTAATATCAAGTGTTACAAGTATTCATACCTCGTCATACAATTGTGAATAGTTCATGTATTAAGTGTTTGTATCTAACATATTCTCTATTTTTTTTTTCCTTGTGGCACTAGATGACGTTTGAAAGTATTAATATCAAGTATTGTAAGTATTCATACCTTGTAATGTAAGTATTAATACTTATAACTTAAATATGAATTGTTACATCGAAAATTATCTTAATTTAATATTTTTTATAAATTATTCTGTTTGGTGCTTGATTATATTAATACGTAATATGAAAAATATTTACACCTGTGCATTTATGTACTAATAATTATGTTGTAGACTATGTTGCATGGATACAGGTATGGATACCATATCAGATATGATACAGATATGATGATACAACAATTTTCAAAAATTTAGAATACAAGTAGTCATACCACATTGAGCAAATATTTATACATTTGTAATGCAAGTATTCATACCTAAGGTATCTAGCATATTTCTAACATAATTGGATGCAAGTATGCATGCAAATATTAATATATAGAAAATCATGTACTCATATCTAAAATATCAAACAACCAAAATAATAAAAAACATAATAATAACATAATGAAAGAAACAAAAATATTAACGGAGTCTTAATACTCAAATCTACAACCCATAAATTAGAACTAAATTTTTTTTCTCTATCCAATTACAAAATTAAAAAAAAAAAAATTTAAGATTCATATAGTCAAATGGCCAAATTCCAGCGTTTCATCAAACAGGTCCCGCTCATTCCAACTAATCTCCATTTTGAACTCCATATCCATAAATCTCTCTTCATATCTTTTAATTAACAAGCCTATGATATATCACGAGCAGCAACCTTAAATATTTTTTTATTTTTTATTTCCTCTTTTTTTGAGAAATTTAAAACTCAAATTTGCCATTAATATCTTGCTAAAGGCCGCGGGATCTTCTAACACCTTGCATACTCCATGTAATATTTCATTTTGTTGCCTTTTCAGAAAACATCTAAATATTACTCAAAAATACATTTGCGATAAATAAATTAGAAAAATGACTACTTTGTATTTGCTTGTCACTATCTTTCGATTAAAAAGATAGTGATTTACACTATATGATTTGGCGCCATCACTAGAGTGAAAAAAAAGTGTCGTGCCATGCCGTACTGTGACTAACATACCATGACTTTGATTTCGTGCTGTGACCAAGTTAATTTCTCACGTGCCGTGCCGTGACTATAATGTTAAGGAGTAGTCACGACATATGAATAATCATGCCACATGAGTCACGTCATGCCTAAATGTGCCGTGACCAAATGTGACTCGCGTGGCCATTTAATCATAATTTAGATCAATGTATTCAAGATTTACCATTTAATCAATATATAACGATCCTAATTACAAGTGACTCGCATGACTATATGTCATGTCAAATTTTCTAAAGATGGTCACAGTACGCGAAGTCATGACACGGAACACATGAATCATGGCACGTAACCGACATACGTGCCATGCTGTTTCATGACAGAGCTAGCCAGCTCTGCTGGGCCATTTTTCACACTCTAGTTATTACATATTTCATCATGTATGTGTAAATAGTTCATATGTCAAATATTTGTATCTAATACTGATTTGAATACATATACAAAATGAATAATTATCAAATAATTAAGTCGTATGTATTTGTAAAATATAAATAATAATTAATAAAGTTTTAATACAAAATAAATGAATAATGAATATAGTACTGATTTAAAGTTTCAATCAATTCATTTTTATTTATTTTTGTTAATACAAACCCGTAGGCATCAATGAATTTATTTATCAAGCAAGAAAATTCATCAAAAAGAATAAGACTTGACCACGTGGTAGAATTGGGACAAAAGATGTCTCCGCTCTTCAATTTATCGGAACGCATGAAGAACCGGTAATCAGTTATAACCGATGATGAAGGAAACATGTTATAAGAAAGAAACCGGATATAATCGGTAATGAATAAAATATGTTTTGAGTTAAAACCTGTTAACCGGATCGGATTTCAAAGGACCCACGTGTAGGGGTGTAAACGGATCGGATATTATCCGGATTTATCCGGATCCGTATCTGAAAAAAAAAAAACGAATTTAGATATTCAAATACGGATCTGGATTTGAATAATTTTTTAACAAATGCGGATACAATTTCGAATATGAAGTCGGATACGGATAATTATTCATATCCGACATTTTTTTATTTCGAATATCCGAATTTTTTAATGGTCAACTGTCTCTAACCCGCACAGAAGTTATACATGAATCATTATATTTTTGGGCTAAGCCCACCGGCCTGTTAAAATAAACTTTCAAATATTTGGTTCTCTCTCTTGTGACCGTATACAACTTTACATCTTTGGATCTACAAATAATATATTTTAATATTTATTTTCTTACTTTACAACTTTCTACTTTCCTTTTATTTTTTACTATGACTCTTCATATTTGTCTTGCAAGCTTCGAACTATCTGAGATAATTTTAATGTTTGAACTGGCATTGTTGATGGAGATAGTTCAAGATATTTATTTATTTATTTATCCTACATAGTTGAAAGAGTGTTATTCAGCTTAAATGGATATATTTTGATAAACAATATGACATGATTAGTATCTATTATTTTGTTAACATGATGTATCTTTTGTAACTAACAAACTTATGAAAAATATTAAATCTAATTTAAATGAAAAATATTATATTTAGATGTTACTTTTTACTAAATTATATATTAGTATTTTATTTTTAATTATCCAAATTATATTGATATCTGTATTCGTATCCGTCCGAAATTCGATCCGTATCAGTATCCGTATCCGAGGCTATCCGTATCCGTATCCGAAAAATTATAACGGATACGGATACGGTTTGACCACTATCCGATCCGTATCCGACCGTTTACACCCCTACCCACGTGATCATTTAATTTCACTTACCCACGTGATTTTAGTGGATTTTACTTACCTAATCTGTTTCAGATATAACTGTGGGAACTGATTGGGGGATGGAAGACGTGGGAAATAAATCTTTATTCTATTTAAAAAGTATTGATACATACAAAAATAAGTAAGGTTCAAATGTTTTTATTTTGGGAGTATCTAGCTATCCCCCATAACAATCTCCCATTTCATCCTTCAGCCATTAACTACTTCAATAACTACTAACTATCTAGGGGGACCACTTACTATTTGGGGACCACATAATATTTGAAAGATTTTACAATTGGCGCGCGCAAGTATTCATATGTAATGCATCAAGTATTCATATATAACACATCAAGTATTCATACCTAACATATCAAGTATTTTTTTTTTAAAATGGACACATTTTTAGAGGTGGAATTTTTTTTCTTCGTTCAATCTAATCAATATGTCTGACGATCGGTGAGGAATTTTGAAAATCTAAAATCACGAATGTTTTTTACATAATTTTATCTTTAAAATGAGATAATGATGATATACTTTCGAGTTATTTGTTGTACAAGTATTCATCATTATCAAGAAAGTATTCACCCTCGTCATGTAAGTGCAAATATAAAAACTAGATACATCACTTATCCATCTTTTACATATTTTTAGAGATGGATTTTTTTCTCTGTTCAATCTAACCAATATTTTTAATGATCTATGAGAAATTTTGCAAATCTAAAACCACGAACGTTTTCTACACAATTTTATCTTTCAAATGAGATCCATGATGACATACTTTCGAGTTGTCTGTTGCACAGGTGTAAATATAAAAAATGGATATACTACTCATCTATTTTTTACACATTTTTAGAACTGGGTTTTTTTTTCTCCATTCAATATAACCAATATTTATGATGATCTGTGAAGAATTTTGCAAATCTAAAATCACGAACGATTTCTACACAATTTTATCTTTCAAATGAGATTCATGATGACATACTTTCGAGTTGTCTGTCGCATAAGTATTAATATCTTGTCACGCAAGTATTCACCCTAATATATTAAGTATTCATTTATACATATTGAAGTATTTATCTCTAAGACATCAAGTATTCATTCATATATCTCTATTTTTTTCAAAATTTATTTTTATGTCATTTATTTAATAAGTAGTGGCATAATTCACAATTAATAAAGCTTTGTTCTTTGCAAAACTTGCTACTTCATAAGAAAGGGGAACATAAACATAAAAATGATTAATTGCATATACATATACAAAATTATTTTGGTACGATCGACAATGACGGATCTGACCTGGTAGAGACGTGCTCTAGTATTCATTCATACACATTGAAGTATTCATTCATACACGTTGAAGTATTCATTCCTAGCACGCATGCTTGATTGGGATGGAGTGACGGATGATCTTCGGCAGAATGTTCGCTGGAGCGGGAGCAGCAGGCATAGAGGGAAAAAATTGAGGCGAAAGTGTAAGAGGGAGGGAGCTTATTGTATTTATTATTTTGAGGTGGGAGAGGGTGGGAGAGGGAAGGGAACTTATCAATGGAAAAACAGAGGCGGATGCGGAGGTGGGATGCGGAGATGGGAAAGGGAGGTAAAGGCTGAGGTGAGGTGAGGTAAGGTGTAGGAGGTGAAGGTGAGAGAGGGAGGTGGGAGAAGGAGGCGGAGGCGGAGGTGGGAGAAGAAGATGGAGGTGAAAAAAAAAATAGAGGTGGAAGAGAAAAGGAGAAAGAGCAAAGAAATAAATGTTGTTAAAAATAGTAGTTATAGTTATAGTTAAAATAGAAAGTTAGTTGGGGGATGAAATGGGGGATAGATAGGTGGGGGAAATTATAATTACCCTTTATTTTTTGTGTCTTCATCATATCTCTATTTTTAAAATGTTAATAACTCAAAATTTAAATCATAGACATCAAATTAAAATTGTTAGATGTGATTTATGTTATTTTCTTTATGTGTTCATAAAAAAATTATCATATTTTAGTTTTGTTTATATGTGAATCAATAAGTTGTAAAATCAGTCTCTATAAATTATCTACATTAGTACGTTTTTACAAGCTCTTAATAACAATCAAAACAAAGTTGAAATGTCATAATTTTTCATATGTGCATAGATAAAATGATGTAGATCATATTCAACGATTTTATTTTGACTTTTAAGTTCTAAATTTTGAGTTATTAAAATTGTTTAAAAATAGAAGTATGATGAAGTCACAAAAAATGAAGGAATTTGAACCCTCCTCTATAAATTGCTTATATTAGGTCACAATATATTTCGTAATTGCTTATTCAAGTCAAATTGAAAACTTGTTATATTA
Organism: Carex pumila; assembly: GCA_033356055.1. NCBI lineage: Eukaryota > Viridiplantae > Streptophyta > Magnoliopsida > Poales > Cyperaceae > Carex > Carex pumila. The sequence goes on along the minus strand of JARJHM010000118.1, from coordinate 538,048 downwards.
TTCATTATATATATAGGAATATGCTAGCATGCTATGCATAACATAGAGCCCCTCCGTACAACGGCTCGGATTTTCTTCTTCTTTGTTTCCAATTTAGAATACACACACACATTGATATATTCTATATTGAAAATATATTCTAAATTGCTAACACCAATATGTATAGAAACAAAGAAAGAAAAATAAGGAAATAAAAAAAAATTGATTTCTACTGTGATTCATATAGAAATGAAGAAGAAATAAGAAAACAAAGAAATAAGAAAATGGAAGGTGCAATCTTTTCAATTGAAGAAGAGAAATATGGAAACAGATAATTATATCGCTAAAATTCAGTATTTTTTCAATTTTAATTGTAACATATCGTGTGGTAACACATGTGGTGGGTATGTTTTTAACTAAATTTAGACTTCTATACATAAAACAGATGCATTCAATTAAAAGATGACAAATAATGTAATTGAAGGGCTGAGATCAAATCCGAAATTTTATCTTTCAATTGTAGCCGTTGGTGGATTGGACACCAAACGTGCTTAATAATATAATGGATATATATATATAATGAATAATATAACAAGTTTTCAATTTGACTTGAATAAGCAATTACGAAATATTGTGTGACCTAATATAATCCAACTCTATTTCGGAGATAGAAAATTAAGTTTGAGTTCCATCCTATAGCACTATTTTTGGATTGACGTTATTTTCATAAATCCAAACAGAATATTATATTTTATTAGAAAACATATTAGTCTTTTTTTTATTAAGTGACTACAAGCCTACAACATAGAAAAATATGTTTTGACTATGTAGAAAAATATGTTTTGACTATGTAGAAAAATATGTTTTGACTATGTAGAAAAATATGTTCTGAGTATGTAAAAGGCAGGATCAAAATTTTGTCTTTCCCGGGTGGAGATTATAAAGATTAATTCTTATGTGTAATCATGCGTTATCAAATATACATTTAGATTTTGCATCCGAATACACGCGTTTGTTCAGATTTTATGCCTTTTGTTCATAGTAATTACCTTATTGCTTTGTATCCTTCTATCTAGCTACTTTATTTAAAAATAAATAATAATTTACATAAATATTTTATCAGTTTTCTAACTAAGAAATATATGCTAAAATATATATTATATGAATTACTATAAAAAGAACCGCAAATTGTCGGTTTGCAGTTTGCTCAAATCTTTAGCCAACAATTTTAGACTAGCAAAGCCCAAAGACAAAAAAAGAAGCAGATCAGCCCAATTTAATCTACTAAGACCAAGTTTAAACAGGATCCGAAGAATTAATACCGAGCAATGGATGCATCCAGTACAATTTTTTTCTCCTCTCTCCCCCCCGCACGGCTACAGCTCCTATCCTCCCAGATGAAATTTCTCAGCTTTTAGATCTCCCCGGATCTGGTGATGTGCCAGAACTTAGATCCACTCCGAATTGGATCGAAGCAAATCTTTAGGTGGAAGCGCAAGGTGTTTGTGGCGGAATCGACGGTGATAGGTCATTAAGTCGCAATGTCTTCAGCAGCAAAATCGTCTAGGTCCAGGCAATCGGTTCCGTCTGGGGTGTACCAGGGCAATGGAGGGGCCGCGCAGGAGAGTGGGGTCCAGCTGGCGGACAAGCTTAAGATCTTCAAAACGGAGAACTTTGATCCGGATGCCTATGTGCAATCCAAGTGCCAAACTATGAATGAAAAGGTTCCAATTTATTTATTTATTTTTAGTTTGGCTTATTGGTGGATGTTGATTGATGGAAATCTGTGAGCTTCAAGGATTGGGATCTGAATTTTTTTGGTTATTTAGGTAATAGGTGGATTTGGCAAATTAAATTATGTAGGTTTTGATAGTTCAGGAGTGGGAAATAGTTTGATTAATTGTGAAAATGATATGCAAATGGGAATTCCATGGCTTCAATGTCCAAAAAGAGGTCTTCTGTAAAAATCAAATTACATATGCTGATTCAAAGTGAAAACAAGATAGAGACATTTAATGATGAAAATTTGTCATTTTGTAATGAATGGATTCAAAGTGGTGGCTCTACCATACTGAGTATAGTTCATTAGGCTGCTGACATTAGGGTTAGTACTTCCAAAACCGTTAATTTATCGACCGAGCATCATTTAGGAAACACTATCGATGTGATCTTTTAGCTGATTATCGTTTCACCATTCTTTTAGGTTCTATGCAGTGTGTGATGATGATGCTATAATTATTATCTGTTATTAACATCTCATCATTTCTTTTAGCTAAAGTATTCGCCTTTATTGAATTTCCTTTATTTTTGTTGTAATAGCTGATAGATCATAATGGCAACGCTACTATGTAGCTGGTTCCTCTTTCTAGCCACAACATTTTGTGTTTATTCACATCTCATTGTTCATTTTGCTAGCTAATGTACTTACCTTGATTTAATTTCCTTTATATGTAGTATAATAACTGATATATCATAACTTTATTCAGGAAATAAGACACTTGTGCTCATATTTGCAAGATTTGAAGAAGGCTTCTGCTGAGGAAATGCGAAAAAGTGTTTATGCCAACTATGCTGCATTCATTAGGTCTGCACATAACCTTGTGGTCTTTGTCATCTTTTCTTTTCACCAGAAGCAAAAACTGTGATTGCTTTGAAGTTTAGAGTGTCATTTGAGCTAATACTTCTGAAAACCCAAGCAAACAAAATAACTAATTTAGAAGGGTACATTCTGAAAGTATGTTCTGTCCATTAGACAACAGCTCACCAATGCCTTGTTGGCTGCACTATGAAAGAATTAGATATATGTTGAATCAGAATTCCTACTTTTCAATAAACATCTCACCATACTTTTAGTCTATCTCTTGTCTTACCTAAAACTCATTTCCTTTTGTTAGAACATCAAAGGAGATATCGGACCTTGAGGGAGAGCTCCTGTCCATCCATAACCTTCTCTCCACACAAGCTGCTGTAGTACACAGTCTATCTGATGGAGTCCAAAGCGACTCCTTAACCGATGGTCCTGATGGTTCTGAGCAAAGCCACACCTCTTTTATCGAGGACCAAGACCAGTCTGAGATTCAAAAGTGGGCAACTGAATTCCCTGATGTGCTCGATGTGTTGCTTGCGGAACGGCGTGTTGATGAGGCGCTTGATGCCCTTGACGAAGCAGATCGGATCGCTGCCGAAGCAAAACGTGACCAAACCCTTAGCGCTGCTGAAATCAAGTTGTTAAGGGATTCTATCTCAGAGCACAGACAGAGGCTTGCAGACCAACTGGCTGAGGCTGCATGCCAGAGCTCGACACGAGGTGTCGAGCTTCGAGCTGCCGCATCAGCTCTCAAGAGGCTTGGCGATGGTCCACGGGCACATAGCTTATTGCTAAATGCTCACAACCAGAGACTCCAGTTCAACTTGCAGAACATACACCCAACAAGCACATCATACGGTGGAGTTTACACCACTGCCTTGTCACAGCAAGTATTCTCAGTAGTCAGCCAGGCTCTGAGCGATTCTTTGGAAGTATTTGGTAATGAATCATGCTACACATCAGAGTTGGTTGTGTGGGCCACACGCCAGGCTGAGGGATTTGCACAGCTGGTGAAACGGCATGCACTTGCCTCATGTGCTGCTGCTGGAGGGTTGCGGGCTGCGGCTGAGTGTGTGCAAATCGCACTAGGGCACTGTGCGCTTCTCGAGGCACGAGGTTTGTCTCTCTCATCGGTGCTCCTCAAGCTGTTTAAGCCGAGCGTGGAGCAGGCACTTGATGCAAACCTGAAGAGGATAGAAGAGAGCACTGCTGCTCTAGCTGCAGCTGATGACTGGGCTTTGACATATCCTCCGGGTTCTTCACGTGCATCAGCCAGGATGTCTGCAGCAGGTCTTGGGCTCCAGCCAAAGCTCTCAAGCAGTGCACACCGGTTCAACTCGATGGTTCAGGTGATTTATTCCTTTCAAAAATAGATACTATTTTTTCCCCCTAAAGAATTAAGGAGGGGGTTTCTTGTGCATGGAAAGTGCAAATGCTCATGGAATATTATGTTTACTGATATCTTTTGTTTGCATTAAACTATGCTGCTTTGATGGGTACAAGTACACATAACACATCTGATACAATATGAGTACTGTGATATGGCAATTTCAAAATAGGATATGATATGTCTGTTATATGATCTTTTCTAATTTTTGTGCACGAGAAATAACATTTTTAAAGAGTTGCCTTAAATTTTCTTTTGGATATAAAGGATGTCCAAAATTTGAAGGTTTAGATATAGAAAACTTTATTTTAAATAATGTGCTTACTATGCATATTTACTAGTGGCAAAATTAAATAGGATATTTGTACAGGAATACACAGGATTAACTAAATTTGTAATTTACTATTTGCACTTATATTATTGGCTGCACTAAGAGAGCAATTGATCTAAAAGACACAAAAACAAATTTGCAAAATTCACCAGGAAGGGAAATGGACATTTCCGGCTTTAAGACAAAACTCGATTGACTTCTACAAGATATACCCCAACTTTATATATAGCATTCCAGAGCTACAAGTTTCTCCAAATCTTTTGGGAGATTGCTATTGCAATTTTCCGTGGCTGGATACGTGTCTATCTATGCCTTGTATTATATCCAAAATTTAGTTTAAAATGTTAGATATGTCAGCTGGTATCTCAGACACATGTCGTTCTCATAATGATGTATTTGATAGCTTTGCTAGCTTATCTGATTGGCATAGGCATAATGATGATTGGGTATGTTTTCTGAAAAAAAATTGGAGAAAATTTCTTATTCACAGGAATTTTCTATGCAAATAATGAGTGTTAAGTATATCAGTTCAGAGTTGAGGCAGCATCCCTACATTTACTTGTGATGCTCAGGCATTCTCCTTGCATGAGCATATACGACCTTTTTCCATCCTCATTTTCAGGATTTCTTCGAGGACGTGGGCCCACTCCTCAGCCTGCAACTAGGTGGGTCCACAATGGATGGTCTTCTGAAAGTCTTTAGCTCTTATATTGACCTCCTCATAAACGCTTTACCGAACTCAATGGAGGACGATTTGAATCCAGAAGGTTCTGGAAACAAGATCGTAAGGCCTGCAGAAACCGAGGCGCAGCAACTTGCATTACTTGCCAATGCCTCTCTCCTTGCCGAAGACCTACTTCCTCGTGCTGCCGTGAAGCTGTACCAGGCAGCTGCTAGTGCAGACAAGAGGGGACAGACCAATCGCATGCCAGAGCAAAGGGATTGGAAGAAGAGGTTGCAACGATCAGTTGACCGGCTGAGGGACAGCTTCTGCCGGCATCATGCTCTCGAACTCATATTTACAGAGGATGGTGAGAGCAATCTCAGTGCAGAGATGTATATCAGCCTGGATAATGTCGTGCTCAAAGAGCGCGACTGGGCCCCATCTCTGATCTTCCAGGTACATAGTTGCTCTTACCTTTTGAATATGTCATTTAGTTGGGAGTATCTTCTGATTACATCTGATAATTGATATCTATGTTTTCTATGCATTCTATTGGATTGAGATTTTTTGATACCCGAGTTAGAGAGTTCTATTATATTTTGCAGGATCTATATGCAAAGCTAAACAGGATGGCCGTTATTGCTCAAGACATGTTTGTTGGCAGAGAGAGATTTGCAACCTTGCTAATGATGAAACTCATTGAGCCAGTCATTCTATTTATTGCTGATCAGAGCTTCTGGGAAGAGATTGAAGAAGGGCCCCACCCACTTGGCCCCTGCGGTCTTCAACAAGTAATTAAATTTCTAAAATATTAATAATATGACCTTATATAGCCGTAATCCCTTTGCACTTCAGTCCCCAAATCCCATGTTTTGAAATTTATACTCAAACATTCAGCTTTTGTCAATCAATCCCAAATATTTTTTTCTGTCAATTCTTACAACAGTAGAAGACTGGATGTCAAAACTTGAGGGTTGGTATAGTTTCCCATATGTATACATATTAAAATGCTGTCTTAAGTCTCCTTTAATGAGCGGCATCCTCTGATATCTTTCTTTTTGTTGTTGAGTTTAGTTTTACTTGGATATGCAATTTGTGATCGTCTTTGGGCAGCAAGGAAGGTTCTTATCTCGACATGTGCACCAGGTCATACTTGACAACATTGAAAGAGCTGTTAATGCCTTTGCTGCAACTGGATTGGATCCTGAACAGTAAGATACCAAATAGACCCTTGGATGCATATGAATTATATTACAGGGGTTTTTAGGCATGTTTGAATCTTGAGCCGTCTTTGGGCTCTATCAAAAGTTTTGAGTTTTTCGGTCTATTGACTATTGCTATTTAAGTACTATAGTTGAAACCAACTGGGCCAAGTCCCAGAGAGGAGTAATAGCCTCAATTCTTTCCATTCATCTTAATAGATAACAAAAAGAGAAATAGAATATAACAAAAGGCACTGAGAACTTCCTTTTCTATACCAGCACAAGTACTTGTTCATCCAACCACTGGTTGATATGATCAGTACAGTATTAAATAATTTAAACATTGTAACTCCCAACTTTCAAGCTAAATATTTTTAAAATTATATTAGGCATCTGGATGGAGATGATGTGATCATAGAAATATGTCAAGAAACAATTGGTAAAATAAGTGGCAAAGGCCGATATGCTAACGGAGACAGAGACCCGAACAGCCCTACTGCCTCAGTTTCTGCACACTCCATGTCGTCGGTATGACATATTGCCAACTTTCTTTCCTCTTGTTGGCCCTTCTCTAGACAGATCCCTGTAAAAATAAACAATAATTTCTTGGTTTTAATTTTTTTTTTTTTCAAGTGTAGAAAATCATGATTGGTTTGGCCTAGGATTTCCTTTTCTTTTCTTTTTTTTTCCTCTCTCTCTTTTCTTTCTTTTCTTTTTTTCTTTATTTTCCTTTTTTGTATTATTCTTTGATTGATTAGCTTGTGCCCCCCATTTGTTATACTTTTTGGTCTATATTTAATTTCAGAAGGGTGCATGCAAGTTTGAAAAGTCCGCGGAACATTTTCTGAATAATCTATAATTATCTGCAGACTTATCATGTGGGTAATTGCAATATCGTATTTTCACTTTTCAATCAATCCACCCTTGATGCACAAAGGATCAATTTACCGGGCCTTAAATGATCTAGTCTCAAATATGGTCTTTTTAATGCAAGTCACTGTGCATAGTTTAACAAATGTTGCTTGTGCTGCAACTAAATGTATGCCCCAAGTAAGTGAGAGCAAAAGATAATTTTGCATAGAAACCAAACTGGGGTTAGTTGTACAACATGAAGTTTATGCAACTTCCATGTATTCTTCATTTTTGAAATTTGTTTGATCCTATTATTTCATGTTCCCATTTAGCAGACTAACACTGGATCATACATTTGGAAAACATATCACCTGGCAAACAGTTTTAAAAGAAAACACTGGCTGGAAATTAACTTTCAAATAAACAGAAAATGGTAGGCAAATTGCTCATTCAAACTTAAATTAAGAGGCCGAACAGCACTTCAGAGCAAGGCCTGATATCCATGCTGACGAAACTGGTTCCCCTTGACTGTGTAAACCATATTGGATTCTATTCACTGAATTGAAGAATGTGTTCAGTCATGAGAGAATGGCAACCTTAGCGGACTAAACCTGAATGTGTTATTCTTGTCATTTCTCCCTCCGATTCTGTGAGACCTGTGTGGACATAATCTTTTGAGAAAATTGATGAGGATGAAAAGAGGACTGATTCCAAGGTAGCTGATGATGGTTGAGTTGGGATTGAAATGCTAAAGAGAGGCGGATGCATCTGGTGATTGCAGGAAGGAAGTATAGTGGGCCAGATTTTAGGTCGAAATTTGTTCTGAAATTTTTCTATGATCCAAAATCACTAGCCTAGGTATGTAGAGCCCAAATTTATGAAAGAATGTAATTATTATTTATTCAAGTTCCCATATCGAGTCAGACTTCATGCTTCCTGAGTACTTCACTGAAATGAGCAACATCCGAATAGTTCGTAACTTCTTTTTTGAAACCTTAACAGTGGCTGTCAAAAGGTTTTAAAAAAAAAAAAGAAAGATTTTACGAACTATTCGGATGTTGCTCATTTTAGAAGTACTAATAGTTCATAAAATCTCAAAGCATAATCAGACAGTCTGAATTGTGTAGGCTGACGAAACTAGTTCCCCTTGACTGCCTCCTTCCACTGCATGGTCAGCGAAATTGAATAGATCCTTATCTGCTACGTTAATGGTCGAGAAGTGCTCCACTTAAAAATTACAGAATGTACCAGTAAGGGAGGGATTGTGTCTTTTTTTGAAAGAAAGATGGAGGTCTTTGCCTTCCAGTATCCTTTTATTTTCTCAAAATAATTCTCCATTAGACTGGTTTTAACTTTAAAATATGCGACCTCTCACACAGAAGGCACTACTTTTTGCCACTAGACTAAATGCTAATTCTTAATTGTGCTCTTTTGATTTCGAGTGTATGTGATTTGATTCACATGTAAGTTTATAAATTTGATATTGAATATTGTAATAAGATAAGTTTGAGGCAATGTAACTGTTGGTAAGAAATTACCAGAAATTTATGCGATGCATAGGAAATTCAGTTATGAAAAAACCCATGATATACCGGAGCTGACGAGCTGTCCTCTTAATCATCATAGCAGAAAAGCTGATTAGGCAAAGCGACAAAATTTCTCAATTTCTGTCAATTTATTGTCAATATTCATACAACCGAAAGATGTATATTTTTTTACAGTGCATGTTACCAGTTTTCTTGCATTAGTTCCAGCAATAGGATAAAAAAAATATCAAACTTTGCTATCCTGTTAAAAAAGCATGGTAAAGCCCATATTATATAGAAGCATATAGAACTACATAAAAACAGGCCTAAGTAGAATTTTGACACAAAACCAGGCCCAGCACAGATGAACTAGATGGAAAAGAAATTAGGCTCAAGACGACAGAAAATACAATTGGAGAAGAATTAAGATGTTATTCAATTAATCATAAATATCTAATTTAATTGAAAACGACCCAATTTTTGTTGCTATTACATATGTTGATATTAAGTAGCTCAGTCTGATGTTCAGTTTTACTTCTCAATTGAAGTTTCGGTCGCTTTAGCACAGTTAGCATTTTCAAACAGATTTGGGATATTAGAGATCGCTTTGTTTCGTGAAATTAGTTGGCCAAACTATCCTAACATTCTCTCCCATCTATCACACAAAGTAAATTGCATGAAAAATAAATTGATCCCGTTAAATCCTAAAAGTTGATGGCTAGATTTGATAAACATAGGTTTCAAAGCCAGTAACTTGAACAAGTTGCAATGGATTAACTAAGAGTTGTTAGACATATCACATTATCACATCCAATTTGCATACGTGTGATGGTTTAATGGAATAAGATTAATTCAAAGTAGTAGAATGAAGACTTATGTGATAAGATTGCGGCCTTTAAATGTGTTAGGTGGGGAACCGAAGAAAAGAGGTTGGTAATTCCCACAAGCAATATTTATAGGATTCCATTTCCATAGATTAGAGATGGAGCAAGATTGTCTGCGGCAGGCCCTTTTTCACATGACTGTGTACTTTTTATAACACACCTATGCATGATAAGCATTACAGTGACAATTCAATAATTGGAGAAAGATTTGACAGGATTAATATTCGTGACTTGGAAATAATTTATAATTATATGTTGATTTCGGACTGGAGATCTTAGTCTCACAAGAGAGCAAAATATATATATATATATATATAGAGAGAGAGAGAGATTGACTTAGGTGAGCCATGACTCACCAAGCATTTGTACTTCAAACCGTATTTTTATTTTAAAAGTTCAAATGACCGATCCGAACCGTTAGATATGATCTCTATATTGAAATGTGCTTGGAAACTAAATTTTACATTTTTTTTTTACTATTTATTACAATTTTGAAAATTGCTGTTTTGCTGTGAACAGTAAAAACAGTAAAATTTTCTGAACCATTGGATCAGCGATTTCAAATTGCTTAATAAATAGTAAATAAATTCCAAGAAATGTAAAATTTGGTCTCCAAGTACATTTCAATATGGAGAACAAGATGAACGGTTCGGATCGGTTGTTTGAATTTTCAAAATGGCTAAAATGAGTCATGGCTCACCAATGCACAATAAGCCATGGCTCACCCTAGCCCAACTCTCTCTCTCTCTCTATATATATCTATGAGGAGGGATCAAATTACAATAATTTTTGAGTTACAACAAGTTACCACAATTATTTTTTACATTTTCAAAGTCCAAATCGTCGATCCAAACCGTTAGATGTGATCTCCACAATAAAATATGCTTGGAGACCAAATTTAACATTTTTTGGAATTTTTTTACTATTTATTAAGATGGGTACAAAAACTAGTCAAATTTAGACCACTTAATTTTGTACCCATCTTAATAAATAGTAAAAAGATTCTAAAAAAATGTAAAATTTGGTCTCCAAACACATTTTATTGTAGAGATCATGTTGAACCGTTTGGATCGACAATTTGGACTTTGAAAATGTAGAAAATTATTGTAACTTGATCCCTCCTCTATATATATATATATTAGGAACTTTTTTGGCCTATGGAATAATTCATGTATAATTCTTAAAAATCACAAATAATTTGAGGATAATTTAGGTATACCGAATAAAATGGGGATTGATTTGTCAACGCCTCAAATCCAAATAATTCAAAAATCTTGTTACTATGGTAAGCATAATTTGAAGAAGACAACTATTTTGATTCCTACAATTTATTTTTAAAGTTAAGAGATTTATTTTTTAAAACGCAACCAATAATGTCATGCTTAAACCTACTTGAAAGAAATATTTGTAATTTGATAGAAATAAACTAGAAAGTACATGTTTAACATTTCATGTTAAACATATTGGTATGTTTAGACTTAAGATGTTGGATGGCTCTGTTATATTTTTAGATCAATTATTTACAATTGAAACTTATATGGTCTAGAATATTACATTATTACTTTATTAGTCAAAACTTTTGTTGTTGTATATTTTATACCAAGCTAGTGAAAAAAAAAAAGATTAAAAGGTTTTAAATTGAAGAAAGACTAATTGAAGACCATCATTTGATTTTGTGTCTTTAAGCTTTTATAATACTAAAATATAAAATTTGATCCTGAAACTCATAGTTTTATTGAAACTCATTCAAAATCTTTCAAAAAAGCTATATTTATATTTACAGTGACATGTTACATCACATCCATTTTTTGTTTTATTAAATTGGCAATCTCAATTTCAATGTTACCCAACTTATCTGATCTCCATTTTTTAAAACTTCTACTACAAAATCCAAGATAAATATGTATAGCATTAATTGCGTTTTCTTTTTGGCCTTTCGATATGACACACATTGCATTATAAAATTTATAATTCGATCTATAAAGCTACATATTATATATGCAATCTAAAATTAGTTACATTCTTGTAAAATATCCGACAGTTAATTTTTAATATAATAATTAGAATGAAAATATTTAGCTGCCAAGCTGATCTTTCTCATCTTTGTATATTTATAGCGCTAACAGACAATTATATTTAGTTTGTAATTTTCACAACTGACCCGTCACATGATGTAACCCATGTCAATATACGGCGAAAAGCATCTAATTATTATCTAACACGTGTTGCTCATAGAGAGCTGGAGTAAAGCTGTTGCTCTCTCTTCCTCAGCATTTATTAATAAAAAATTAATTAAATAATTAAACTTGCTACTTAACAAAAGTTGTGGTACAAGCTGGTTGGATCAAGGGGAATTTTGTAGGGTACAGCAACTTTGTCAAGTACAGAGATACCGGTCCGCGAGGACCGCTGGAGATGGTACTGAAGTTTGGTACATAGGCGGTAGCGAGTATCTTCTAGAAGGGTTTGATAAGTGGATGCATAAAATTAAAAGCTGATCAAAAGTTTTGTGGGCATAAATTTGGACGGTAACAAATGATTTGCAATTCTAAAAGATGATAGTTGAATGCGTAGAATTGTAGAAAGCAACTTAAGCTTGATGTGAAAATACGGTACATGAGCATGGTCAAACATTATGCTGTTTACTAAACGAAATTATACACGCAATTTTACTCAGACGAGAAAAAAGTATTTACATCAATTAATCAGCCAAATGTGATTCTTATTGAAAATCGAAATCAGGTAAAATCAGTTTGATCTTTATTAAGGTTTATGCGAACAAACTTTAGAATTCACGTGAATCAAGTACACACGGATTTTAAGGCCCGATCAAATTTCAAACTTAATTTGATCTGATACTTATTGAACCACTCTGCTCTGTTGTATATGCTATTTTTATAGAAACGAAATTTCAAGAATAAAGCACAAATGAGAAAAGAATGAAACTATAGTGACATCCAGAGGCATAATTAAACTTTCGAACTATAAAGATCAAACACACAACAAAGATCGATCATATAATTTTTTTTACTACAATTAATAAAAATTAATTTTACAATACCATAATATTTTAATCTAAATTATATAAAAAATTATATATAAATAAATAAAATGAGGATCAATTTCTTAAATCAGCTCCTTCTAACATAGCTAATAAACAATACACTCGGCAATCCCTTCTTAGCACTCCTTAAGTCTTATTTAGACTCTTTAGTCTCTTAATCTCACCGACCAATATTTCATTAGCCTGGATTAAAATTTGCTCGTTTTTCCCATATTATCTCTTTTGAGCCTTTTGTCCGGATTCTTAAAGCATCAATTATATTGAATTGAGCTTCCTTAATACATTGTTTTAGTCCGACTCCACTGAATAAGCTCTGCTTAATTATATTCTGGTTGAGACTTTGAGACTCAATATCTAGATATTTTTATTGTAGAGAAATTTCAAAGAGAAGAATTGTAGAGTAGGGGATGGAAGCAGTGGGCCAAAAACCCACGCGGGGCACGCATCCCCACCAGAAGCAGCGACGTTGACCTGTCTTAGACAGCTTACTTTCTGACCATATCTTCTACTCCTTTATTATTATTTAACCATCTTTTTAGACTATCATGTCTTCTTCCTCATTTTTATAAACATTTCTTCTTATGTTTCATATTTTATTTTTATTTTTATATACTTCTGATGTGCTTCTCTATTCAATTTATCATTATTATTGTTATCTTTTTGGACTACCTTGCCTTCTGTATAAATTTAACACGCAAAACAAAGCAAAGCAAAGCAAGCACAGCTTTCTTCTTTTTGGACAATTCAAATCAGCACCACAGATTTAAGTTCGTTACCAAACAATCGTTTAAAAAAGTAGCTTGGTAGTTTTCCCTTTTAGTGGCATTCGTTAAGGAAAAGAATCATATCCAATCCTCAGGGGAAAAAAAAAAAAGTTACTGTCCTAATTTTTTATGATGTTGCATCCTCCAGTAAAGCTCAAAGTAGTTGTATTACTTTCAAAAGTTGAACAATTCTAGAAATAAACAACCCACCCCCTCATCTCTTTGATATTTGCATCGAAAAATGTTAGTATATATTTGATAAATTATTAGTAGTTTATGTTGCGGGTATATATGAAAATATTATTTTTTATAAATGTTGGAGTTTCAAGTCATTCAACTATTTAATATTTACAAAAAAAAAAAAATCATCTGAGTTTGATGTTTACTTTTTTTCAAAATTTATATTAATAATGTTAAAATAAATCAAATTGAAGAAAATGACATCATTAATTAAAAAAAATCTAAATATGACATTCCTGTTGAATTATTCAGTGGAATTATGGCCAATTCCACTGGATTAATCAGTAGAATTGCATGGGCTCAATTATGTATATTATCCAGTGAATTTTTTTTGCCTAATTTCACTTGATTATTCAGTGGAATTAGTTTTTTTTTTTTCCTAATTCTATTGGATTCCTATCCTTTAAAAAAACTAATTCCATTGGATTATTCAGCGGAATTAGACCAAAAAATAAAAACTATTCTGTTGAATAATCAAGCATAATTAGCCACAAATTCCGCTGGATAATCCAGAGAAAATGTTGTTTCTAGAATTTTTCAAATAATGACGTCATTTCCTTTAATTAGATTTATTTTAAGAGAAATGTTCTTGTACCCCGAGCCACCAAACCCGAGCCCGTCCCCGAACTAGTTTAATTGGGTTTAATTGTCCACTAATAACGGTAATTTATTAATTTTCCATTAATTAATGAATTGTTGTTTTAACGCATTGCAGTTTTACATTGATTGCTTTAAACGTTAGCTTTGCATGCTTTTGTCTTGCGCTTTAATTTCTTAGACAGTCTGTTAGGAACAGTTGTAATCATCAATCCCCGAATTAGTCCCCCAGATTGTTAATGGTCCTCTAATCATTAATTAACTACTTACTTGAACGTACTTTAAAGTACTTTAAAGTACAATTTAAACCCAGTTAGCTCGGGGACGCGATGGGGGATTGGTTCTAATTTTAATTATGCAAATTAACAGCTTTTGATATTTAATAACTAAAAATACAGTTTTCATTTTGAACAAGTAATCCATTAAATGAAGATTTTTCAATGTTTGTAAACACAGGTTGATATGCTTTAAAATGTGTTTGAAGAATAAGTTTTAAAATGTGTTTGTAAACAAAGGTTTATATATTTGTAACACATATTTTTTAATTTTTGTAAACACAGGTTTATATGCTTTAAAATGTGTTTGTAAACACAGATTTATATGCTTTAAAATGTTGTTTTCTTGCCAATATATATTGGTTTACTTGCTTTACACACATGTTTATATGCTTTAAAATATATTTGAAGAATAAGGTTTAAAATATGTTTGTAAACACATGTTTATATGTTTGTAATAAATTTTTCAATGTTTGTAAACACAAGTTTATATGTTTTAAAATGTATTTGTAAACACAGGTTTATATGCTTTACACACAGGTTTATATGCTTTAAAATGTTGTTTTCTTGCCAGTATATATTGGTTTACTTGCTTTACACACATGTTTATATCTTTTAAAATATGTTTGAAGAATAAGCTTTAAAATGTGTTTGTAAACACAAGTTTATATGCTTGTAACAAATTTTTCAATGTTTGTAAACACAGGTTTATATGCTTTAAAATGTGTTTGTAAACACATGTTGTTTGCTTCATGCACAAATTTTCAATGTTTTGTTTATGTTGTTTATTTGCCAGTACATATTGGTTTATATGCTTTACTTGTTCACATATATAAAAATTTAACTCATTTACAATGAAAATTAAACACTTGAATTAAATGCAAAAAAATATTCAGCACATCACTCCAAGAAAATTGGATAATTAAATGCAAAAAATTTGTTAGAAGAGAAATTGAGCAGAATTTTCAGTACATAACAGTGAATTCTAAGAAATTAGCTCGAGTTATAGATAGAATATAATAGTGAATTCTAAGAAAAATCAACCATATACCGGATTCAACAATAACTATAATTAAATACCTAACTAAAGAATCTAATTTATTTACCTCTAAAGTGAACAATTTAGAAACTATGTAGTTATGAAGGACAACAAAGAAGGACAAATTAGTGAAATGGTCAGTTTTCTAAAGTGAAGAATTTAGAAACTATGTTCAGCACATCTCTGGACTTTCTAGTATTTTCTGGTGAAGGGGTCAGTTTTTCCCGATGTTTCTGAATTTTCTAGTATTTACTGGTAAATTGGCTCAGTTTTTTTTTTCTGATTTTTGGTGACTGTTCAAACAGATGTCATGTAGTTTTTGTAATTGAAATTTTGCTAATTGTTTATGTTATTAATTTCAAATATGTTAAACTAAATATTGTGCTGCCTCCTAGGTTTACTTGCCAGTATATATTGGTTTACTTGCTTTACACACAGGTTTATATACTTTAAAATGTGTTTGTAAACACAGGTTTATATGTTCGTAAGACAGATTTTTTAATTTTTATAAACACAGATTTATATGCTTTAAAATGTGTTTGGAAACACAGGTTTATATGTTTGTAACAAATTTTTCAATGTTTGTAAACACAGGTTTATATGCTTTAAAATGTGTTTATAAACACAAGTTTATATGCACAAATTTTCATTACTTTGTTTATGTTGTTTTCTTGCCAATATATATTGGTTTACTTGCTTTACATACAGGTTCATATGCTTTAAAATGTGTTTGTAAACACAGGTTTATATATTTGTAAACACATATTTTAAATGCAAAAAAACAACCATATACTGGATAATTAAATGCAAAAAATGTAAACACAGATTTTAAACACATTGGATAATTAAATGCAAAAAATATTGTTAGAAGGAAAATTGAGCAGAATTTCCAGTACATAACAGTGAATTCTAAGAAATTAGCCCAAGTTATAGATATAATATAACTGTGAATTCTAAGAAAAATCAACCATATACCGGATTCAGCAGTAACTATAATTAAATGCCTAACTAGAAAATTTAGTTTATTTACCTCTAAAGTTAAGAATTTATAAATTATGTTTAGCACATCTCTGGACTTTCTGGTATTTCCTGGTGAATGGGTCAGTTTTTTATGGTATTTTCTAGTATAAATCAGTCTTTCTTGATGTTTCTAAATTTTCTGGTATTTACTGGTAAAGTGGCTCAGTTTTTTTTTTTTCTGATTTTTGGTGATTGTTCAAATAGATATCATGTAGTTTTTGTAACTGAAATTTTGCTAATTGTTTATGTTATTAATTTCAAATATGTTAAAGTAAGTATTGTGCTGTCTCCTAGGTTTACTTGCCAATATATATTGGTTTACTTACTTTACACACAGGTTTATATGCTTTAAAATGTGTTTGTAAACACATGTTTATATGTTCGTAACACAGATTTTTTAATTTTTATAAACACATGTTTATATGCTTTAAAATGTGTTTGTAAACACAGGTTTATATGTTTATAACAAATTTTTCAATGTTTGTAAACACAGCTTTATATGCTTTAAAATGTGTTTGTAAATACAGGTTTATATGCACAAATTTTTATTGCTTTGTTTATGTTGTTTTCTTGCCAGTATATATTGGTTTACTTGCTTTACACACATGTTTATATGCTTTAAAATGTGTTTGAAGAATAAACTTTAAAATGTGTTTGTAAACACAGGTTTATATGTTTGTAAACACAGATTTTTCAATGTTTGTAAACACAGGTTTATATACTTTAAAATGTATTTGTAAACAAAGGTTTATATGCACAAATTTTCAATGCTTTGTTTATGTTGTTTGCTTGGTAGTACATATTGGTTTACATGCTTTACTTGTTCACATGTACTGTTCCTGGCACATTCTGCACAAATGAAGAAATTTTGTGTTGGGGGACGCCCTCGGGGATAGTACAAATTTAGAGATGTAAATTTCGTGCTCGGGGACGCGCTTGGGGATTGGTTCCAGTTTAGATCTGTAAATTTTTGCTCGGGGATGAATTCGGAGATTAATTTTTGTTTTTAAAAATGAAAATTTAACGTATTTACAATGAAAGTTAAATACTTGAATGCAGTAGATTAAACGGTTTTATTTATATGTTTAAATTATATTATTGCTTCGCTGCATTTGGCAGTGCTTTTGTTAAATTTGTTTAACAGAGCGTTTTTTTTCTTCATGCAGCAAAATTCTATACAATAAAGAAAGATTGGTACTGTTATTGTGCTGTATGAAGTAAAACCTGATCTTTTTGTCGCCGATATTCTAGAAGGTTGGGAGACGCGCATGGATACTTTGTTTGGAGTACAATTATCAGCTTCCTTATTTTAATGTTATTTATGAAAATTTCAGTTGTTTTTACTAATAAAATGATGGTAGAGAATTATGTAGAACTAAAATGTACAAATAAGTAAATAACAAAGATCAGACCAATAAAAATTTATCTCTATATTTTGTTTTTGGATTATTTTATCTTTTTTGAATTTGTAATTAAAATAAAAGTACATCTACACTTTTTTTTTTCTTTCTGAAAACTATGAAGGTAATAAAAATTATTTACCTCTTATGGTCTGATATTTTAATTCTTTTGATATCAAGTTTTACAAACTTATTTCAACCATCTTAATTATCAATGACTGACAAATGGAACAAAAGTAATAATAAATAAAACAAAAATGGAGCTTCGTTTTCTAGAAATAATCATACAAATTTGTTTTGGAGTGATTTTTCTTTTTCTTGGTATAATTTCGCACAGTGCAAAATTAAATATGAATCTTATACAAATTAATTTTTACAAAGATGGATTATATTCAAATTTAAATTTATATAAAAATGCATTTATAAATGAAAACTCAATGCTATAATTGATGAACGAGGCCAGAGACAACAATTGGCAACAATACGTCTTCTGCGTCCATTTGCTTTTTTAAAATCGATTTCAATTAAAGGATTAATGTGTGTGTGTCTGTATATATATATATATATATATATAGGACTTGGCTACGGTGCTATGGGTAGTTAAGAGGCCTCCCGTATTACGGCTCAATATTTGATTTTTCAAAATTTTAACGGTCGATCCGAACCGTTCATCTTGTGCTCCATATGTACTTGGAGACCAAATTTTACCTTTTTTGGAAATTTTTTACTATTTTTTTAGATTTATTGAAAATCGCTGTTTTTCAGACAAATCTGGATCATAAAAAACAGCGATATTTAATAAATTTAAAAAGTAGTAAAAAAATTTCAAAAAATGTAAAATTTGATCTCCAAACACATATTAATATATATGAAAAACAAGATGAACGGTTCGGATCGACCGTTAGGATTTTGAAAAGTCAAATATTGAGCAGTAGCACGGGAGGCCTCTTAGCTACCCATAGCATATTAGCCAAATCCGATATATATATATATATATAGAGTTAGGCTGGGGTGCTATGGATAGCATAATGACCTCTCATGCTACGGCTCAATATTCAAGTTTTCAAAATCCAAACGGTCGATCCGAACCGTTCATTGTTTAATCCATATTGAAATGTGCTTGGAGACCAAATTTTACATTTTTTGGAATTTTTTTACTATTTATTAAGCATTTTTGAAACCGCTGTTTTCCAGTGGTGCAGAATTTTAATAAAAACAACGATTTTGAAACTATCTTAATAAATAGCAAAAAATTTCCAAAAAATGTGAAATTTGGTCTCCAAGCACATTTAAATATGGATTAAATAATGAACGGTTCGGATCGACCGTTTGAATTTTGAAAACTTAAATATTAAGCTGTAGCACAGGAGGTCACTATGCTATCCATAACACCCAGCCTAACTCTATATATATATATAATTTTGGTTTCTAGTTGAGGTATAATGGAGTATTGTTATAGTACCGTATCATCAACTCGGATGGAGTCACGTGAAATGTATTTGAAAATATTTTGAAGGTTTATATTGTGAGATATTGTGATATTTTATGATTAGCAGTAGTCTTTTGGAGGTTTATTTACTCCAGCACAAATAAGGAATTTTGTATATATGTTGTTTAAATATGATGCTCATATAAAAAAAATGATGTAAAATGACTTTTGTGTAGGTTTCAGTACAGTGACGTATGGGGTGGTTTATTTGTACACTAATTAATTCAAATTAGAGAGGATTTTGTTTTTCTTTTTTTAAATTTTGTTAAATTATTAGTATAGCACTACTACAGAAATGGTCATTGTACACTGCACATTCTACACGGATTTGATAATTTTACCTAAAAACTGTGGAGAAATTCTAATTTTTTGGAAGTCCGAAATATGTGTGGGATCTCTACACGGATGTTTACTAAAAAATAAGTGTAGAAAGCCGTGAGAGAGCTACACGGACGTTTATCAGGAAATGTACACGGATTATTATTTAAATAACAGTGTAGAAAGCCTTGAGAGAGCTCCACGGATATTTAATTAAAGACCCGTAAAGAAAGGTCGGCATTGTACACGGATGTTTGTTTAAATTAAAGTGTAGAAAGCTTGTGAGAGCTACACGGCTGTTTCATAAAACGCCATGTAGAAAGGTGTCAATTATACATGGTTTTTTGTTTAATTAATAGTGTGGAAAGCTGTTAGAGAGCTCCACGGACGTTCAATAAAAAAGGCCGTGTAGAAAGGTTATTTTAGGGTTTTGGTAAAGGACGCGCCTTTTCCATCACCAAGTTGGTTATATAAAAAGCCTTCTCCTTTCCAGCGCCGATTTGATCAATTCTCTCTCTCTCTGTGATCTAATAATTTTAGAGGTGGATGAAAATCATGTTTTAATAAAGAAAGAGCTGATCAAATAAAGAGTTGGACGAAGATCTTCGAAAAAAAAGGAAGAGGTGAGATGAAGGACCTTCAGAGCTGGATGAAGAGTCGACTCTGAAGGTTCTTCATCCATCTCTTCCCTTTTTTTTTGAAGGTCCTTCGTCTAACTTTTTATTTTCACCTAGCTCTTTATTTGTTAAAACATGTATCTTCTTCCTCCAAAAGAAAAGAACACTACTGGATAATTTCAGAGCCAGCCGGATGAAGAGTTGGAGAAGGACCTTCAAACCGGATGAAGAGCCGGTCTGATTTGTGCGCTAAAGTGTTTTTGGATGATAATTTCAGAGCCGGATGAAGATCTAGTCGGATGAAGGACCAGAGCAGGATGGGGAGTCGATGAAGAGTCGGACGTGTTGTTCGTACAATAATCTTTTACGTCTATTTGACTAATTTGTAAAAACATACAATTATTGAATTTTACGATTTCTTCTATTTTGAGAATATGTAGGTCCAAGAAGAGTAAGAACTGTTGAATAATACGCTTGGACTGAAGAAATCATGAAGACCTTTATCAAGAATACATATTGTAAAATCAAATGCTTGGTAAAGTATGTGTGAGGTTGATTAAATTGAGATAAAACGTTATGAACGTTTTTAAAACGTTGGTAACGTTTTATAATAATCAGAAGCCTCAAAAGAATCAAGTTATAACGTTATAACGTTATACAACCGTTGTAACGTTTTACAAAACGTTATAACGGTTGATAAACGTTGTAACGTTTAAAAGCTACAGAACAACTGGAGTGCAACTGTTCAATACAAGCAATAAACGTTGTAACGTTTATAAATCGTTATAATGGTTTTGAAACGTTGTAACGGTTATAAAACGTTATGTAACGTTTTCTAAGCTGTCAGAGAATTAAAACCCTAAATCGTATTTGAATAAAACGTTGTAACGTTTAATAAAACGTTGGTAACGTTTTATGTCAAACAGCTCATTTTTGAGCTGCCACTATAAATAGACTGAAGGGATCACTTTCAAACATCTCTCAGCCGACCCTAATCATTTCAAAAGCGATTTTCTGAGAGTTTAGCCTACTCCATTGTTGTGAGAGCTTAAAACTTCAAAATCCCTCAAGCAACCTCAAACCTACTTCACTAATCTTGATCTAGATTAGGTTAGAGTGATCTATTGAGTGTTTCTCTTGTTCTTGAGTAGCTTATGTGACTTCCCTTGTTTGTAAGGGCTCGCCGGCTCAAATCTTGAGTTGCTCGTGTGACTTCCCTTGGTTGTAAGGGCTCGCCGGCACTCATCTCTCGTTGGCCGTGACTTCCCATTTTGTAAGGGCTCACGGTTCACAATTGTAATCATTTCATATTGGGTAATAGAAAGGCGCACCTAGAAAGAGGTTGCGACGCCCCGGAGACGTAGGCCATTGTTTTGCCGAACTCCGTTATCATCCCGCGTGTCAATTTCTCTAAACTCATCTATTTACTTTCAATTGCAATTTATTTTCAGTTTTTTTGTTCAATTAGAGGTGCCCCTAAGAGTAACAGGACGATCTAACCGGATGAAGAGTCGGTCTGATTTGTGCGCTAAAGTGTTTTTGGATGATAATTTCAGAGCCGGATGAAGATCTAGTCGAATGAAGGACCAGAGCAGGATGAGGAGTCGATGAAGAGTCGGACGAGATCGTCCGACACTTCATCCAACTCTCCATCCGATTCTGAGGGTCCTTCATATATCCAGCTCTTCCAGTCCTTAATAGAATTTTTTAGTTTATATGAATTTAACTTTTGTAATTAATGCTCAATAAGAATTTTTATTTTTTGTATAAATTAGTGTACATGAATTTTTTGTTCAAATTGCTATATATGTTGGAATTCTGGATTTTAAATGTCTTCCTCTGTTTTAGAAATTGTTTGTTCTGCCAGCTGAAAAACATTAAAAAAAAAAACACAATGCTACACGGACTTTTATATAAACAACCGTGTAGAAAGGTAGAATTAAAAAATAGGTTTTTTCTTTTAATTAAAAGTGTTAAAAAACAATTCTACACGGCTGTTTATATAAAAGTCCGTGTAGCTCTATCAAGGCTTTCTACACTGATTTATAGATAAATGTCCGTGTAGAAAGGTTTAGGGTTACAAAAAGGCTTCCTCCAGCGCCGTTTTGATCAATTACTCTATCTCTCTCTCTCTATTGAAAGGTTGGTCTATTTCTGCGCAACAAGGATCGAGACCGGAGCTGAGATTTTTGAAGTTAATTTGCATTTCTCCTCTCTATCTTGCTAAGGTTAGTCTTTCTCTTTTCTCTTTCTCTAATTTTCTGGTACTTATTATTGCTTAATTATTTAGGTCAATTATTTATTAATGCATGCATGCTTGATTTGTTTAGATATGTAAATAATTAGTGTATTGTGGTCCAATAACCGACCTATTGATGCTTTTAGGTTCGTGCCCGTTCAAAATTAATCCAATAGGGATTAAATTTGGATAGTCCCCTGTTTGGGACTGCTCTTTGAATATTGTGTCTCATTTAGGATGTGAACACATATTAGCGGGATTTAATTAGTGTTTGAGAAAAGTTCATCAGCATTTCTCCTTATTGCTCCTACGAATATGTGGTTTTTACGCATACTTGGGGAGTTAAGGGGAAATACTGCTGAATTTTTCTCAAATACTAATTAAATCCCGCTAATGTGTTCACATATGAGGCATAATATTCAAGGAGTGGGTTAGGATTGTAAACCGGCCCCTTTGTAAGCCAATAATTTGTAACAATATATGTTGATCGACCACCATGATTAATTGGAACCATTCTTTTAATTTAATTTACAGATGGATCGAAGTTGGATGTACGAATTGCGACGTGATAGTGCAGAATATTTGGCTCGCGTTGATGAGTTCATAAAATGTGCCGAGAGTTATAGAGTGAAGACAAAGGATAACGACATCTTGTGTCCTTGTAGAGATTGTAGCAATTTTAAAAGATTTGGGGACTCGGAAGAAATTAGAGCTCATTTGATTTGTCGGGGATTTCAGAAAAGGTATACATGTTGGTTTATGCATGGTGAGAAAATTGGGGAATGTAGTGCTACCAATAGAAATTTTGTTTTGGAAGACAATGTTGATATTAATGTAGAAGTTGTTGATAATTTTGAGCTTCATTCCAACGATGATTTTGAGAATGTCGAAATTTTTGATAATGTTCTTCAACTTGATTTCAACGAGGGTGTTTGTGAGATTACTAATGAAAATGTAGAATACGATTTTACTGAAAATCTAGAGGACATGTTACGTGATGTGGAAGATGAAATTAGTGATAAAAATTATAAAAAATTTTAGTATATGTCTAATGAATCCAAAAAGCCGTTATATCTCGGGTGTACCAAATTTTCAAAACTGTCAGCTGTGTTGAAATTGTTGAACTTACAAGCAGACAATGGTTGGAGCGACAAGAGTTTCACGTCCTTATTAGAGCTCTTACGATAAATGCTCCCAGATAACAACGAGTTACCCTATACAATATATCAGGCGAAGAAGTTGATCTGTCCAATGGGCTTGAAGGTTGAAAAAATACATGCATGTCCGAATGATTGTGTATTGTACCGTGGAGAGTACGAGGCCATGAATGTTTGTCCTAAATGCGGTGTTCCACGGTACAGACGTAAGAACCAGGACACTGACGATGGTAACGATGAAGGAAACAAGGGTCGGGCTCCGGCTAAGTCGGTGTGGTATTTTCCGATAATACCGAGATTCAAAAGGTTATTTGCAAATCCCAAAGATGCGAAATTATTGCGTTGGCATGAAGAAGAGCGCAAAAGGGACGGTAAACTAAGACACCCAGCTGATTCTCCTCAGTGGAGAAACATTGATAGAGATTTCATAGAATTTGGTGGCGAATCAAGAAACCTTAGGCTAGGGGTGAGCACAGACGGAATGAGTCCGTTTGGAAGCATGAGCAGTCGGCACAGTACTTGGCTAGTTCTTATATGCATCTACAATCTCCCTCCTTGGTTGTGCATGAAACGCAGGTATATAATGATGTCATTACTGATCCAAGGACCCAGACAACCTGGAAATGACATAGATGTATATCTCGCACCATTAATTGAGAACCTCCAAAAATTGTGGAGGGATGGCGTCCGAGTGTGGGATGCGTACGGCAAAGAGCAATTTCGAATGCGGGCCATGGTATTTTGCACCATAAAGGAGCAAAAGCATGCCCTATCTGTGAAGATGACACGCAGGTGCTGAGGTTGAAAAATTGTAAAAATAATGTTTTCATGGGGCACCGTAGGTTTCTTCCTATTAATCACCCATACCGTAAGAAGAAGAAAGAATTCAACGGGAACACTGAGCTTGGAGTGGCACGTCGTCCGTTAGACGGGAAGGGTATATTCTTGCTGGTTAAAAACCTTAAAGTTGTTTTCGAAAAATGTGCCAAAGCACCACCGAAAAATATTTGGAAAAAGAAGTCCATATTTTGGGAGCTACCGTACTGGAAATATTTAGAAGTGAGACACTGCCTAGATGCCATGCATATTGAAAAAAATATTTGTGACAGTCTGATTGGCACATTGTTGAATATTCCGGAGAAGACTAAAGATGGTATCAATGCTCGAATAGACATGGTGGAAATGAAAATACGACCCAAGCTTGCACCGCAGGATAAAGGGAAGCAAAAGGCATACCTACCTCCCGCAATGTGCACAATGTTGAAGACCGAGAAAATAAGCTTTTGTAAATGCCTTCATAGTATTAAAGTCCCATCAGGGTATTCTTCGAATATTAAGAAGCTTGTGTCGATGAAGGACATGAAATTGATTGGTCTGAAATCCCACAACTGTCATGTTTTAATGACACATATGATTCCTGTTGCAATCCGGGGAATTTTACCAAAGGTCGTTCGGCAAGCCATCACGAAGCTTTGTTTTTTCTTCAATGCAATTAATTCCAAAGTGATAGACCCGCTAAAATTGGACGCTCTGCAAAAGGAGGTCGTCGTTACTCTTTGCCATCTTGAGATGTATTTTCCGCCATCTTTTTTCGATGTTATCGTTCACCTTGTTGTTCACCTTGTGAGGGAAATTAAGATTTGTGGTCCCGTGTTCCTGCGGTATATGTATCCATTCGAGAGATTCATGGGTATTTTGAAAAGTTACATAAGGAACCGACATCGGCTCGAAGGTAGCATCGTAGAAGGATATTCCACGGAAGAGGTGATTGAGTTTTGCACCAACTACATGACCGATGTTGGTCCTATTGGCATTCCAAAATCTCGATACGAGGGAAGGCTACAAGGAGTAGGCACTATTGGGTTGAAAGCCATAGTAGCTGGTAGAGATGAACTGTTAAAGGCACATTTAATTGTACTACTGCACATGGCAGATGTCACTCCCTATATAGATGAGCACATGGCAATCCTTCGACAACAGAACTACACGAGAAGTCAAAAGTGGATTACTGACGAGCATAACCATTGTTTCATAGGATGGCTGAAAGAAAGAGTGAAGTCACACTCCGAAATGTCGCCCGTAATTGAAACGGTTAGATTGCTGGGCCAAGGACCCCAAATGGTTGTTAGAACATTCCAAAGGATACGAGATTAACGGATATACATTTTACACTAAATTACAAAGTGATAAGAGCACCATGCAAAATAATGGGGTGACGTTGGTGGTGACGTCTCAAGAATTTAGTAGATCAGGAGATGCCCGGCCTGTAATGGCATCGAAGTCATATTACGGTGTTATTGAAGAAATTTGGGAGCTCGTTTACAATGCTCACCTCAGCATTCCCTTGTTTCGGTGTCAATGGGTCGAAGACCGTGGTGTTCAAGTTGATAACGACGGGTTCACACTGGTTGATTTTAACAAAGTCGGATATGTTGATGATCCGTTCATACTCGCCAAGCAAGCAACTCAAGTCTTATATGTCACTGACCCGAGTGATGCTAGGTGGAGCATCGTCTTACCCAGAAAAAGAAGGATTGTTGGGATAGAAAACGTAATCGACGAAGAAAAGTACGACCAGTTATCGATGAGATACCTCCATTTTGTGCCGATGTGTAAGCTGAGATAGCAACAACTACTGAAGAACAAGACGAAGCAAATTACATGAGATCTGACCACAGTGAAGGGCTATGGGAAAATGTTCAAACAATGGAAAAAAAGAGAAAAAGGAAAAAAAAATCCAATGTATAATATTTATTCCTTTTAACCGTGAAAAATTTCATATTTCTGTTCCATGAAAAAAACAATGTATAATGGCAAAGGCTTCTATGGACCAAAGGATCAATTTGTATATTTTTATTTTTCAAAGTTCAAACAGTCGATCCGAACTGTTCATCTTGTTCTCCATATTAATATGTGCTTGGAGACCAAATTTTACATTTTTCTGAATTTTTTTACTATTTATTAGGATGGGTACAAAATTCAATGGTCTGAATTTGATATTTTTTGTACCCATCTTAATAAATAGTAAAAAAATTCAGAAAAATGTAAAATTTGGTCTCCAAGCACATATTAATATGGAGAACAAGATGAACGGTTCAGATCAACTGTTTGAACTTTGAAAATAAAAATATACAAATTGGTCCTTTGGTCCATAGAAGCATCACTCATATTTATTTCTTTTATAATATTTCAGAGATGAAGAGCCGAACGAAGAGTCAGACACGCGAATCTTAAAGTAGAACCGACGGTGAGAGAACCCATCGAACAGCCCCCTCTTCCTTGAAGAAGAGTCGTTTTGATCGTCTTTTCGAATTCCGTGATGTAATTAAAAAAAGGAGTCCTACACGGACATTTAAAATGTCTATTTAGCTCTATTATTATTTTTTATTTATTAATAATATTTTAATGACCCCAATATCTTCTACACGGGCATTTAACTTAAATGTCTGTTTAGCTCTCTTTTTTATGCATTTCTTTTTTTTGCATATTTTAAAATGTTTAAAAACATTTCTACCCAGATATTTAGCTATGAGCCCGTTTAAATTTTGCATTTATTCTGAAGTTTTTACATTTCATTATTTAAAATGGAAAAGGAAACGACGCTCCAAACTCAATATATTTGCGATCAAATAAAGAGAAATACACTTCTTATATACAAAATGGTTGCGAACAATGAAGAACCAGTGGCGGAAGCGAACAAAAAAAAACCAGCACCTATATACGGATATTTCCCAGAAAAGCTGGCCGTGGCCATCCCTGTCAAAACCAAGGCGGAGCCCTAGGGGCCATCCTGATCCAAAGCCCTACATCCGTAGGGCCAAGCGTCAGCAAGCTCTTATTCCATTCCAGCCTTCATGATTTTTTACTCGTTTATTAATTAGTTTTTACTGTTTATTAGTTTTTCCAGTGTTTTGTTAAGTCTGTATTATCTTTTACTTTGTGTTATGTGAGAACTTTTATAATTGTTTAATATGATTTTGTATGATCTGTTGTTCAATATTATGATTTCGTATCATTGTTTAAATGAAGTGTTTTTTTTTTCAGTTTACATATTAAATGCAGAATTTAAGAATAAAAAAATAAAGGCAGCTTATTATTTATGTAAGTACCAAAACAATCCGTTTAGAAAGGTTTTCTACACGGATGTTTAATTAAAAGTCCGTGTGGAAAACCTTTCTACACGGACTTTTAATTAAACATCCGTGTAGAAAGGTATTCCACACGATTAAACTAGAAAGGTTTTCCACACGGACTTTTAATTAAACATCCGTGTAGAAAAGTATTCCACACGGACTTTTAATTAAACATCCGTGTAGAAAGGTATTCCAACACAGACTTTTAACTAAACATTGTGTATACATGTTTTTAATTTCCTAACAAATTTTCTATTTTATAATTAAATATAACATCATTTTGTACTGCTAAGTTATATCTATAAATTAATTATTTACATAGCATCATTTGTTTAACAAAAAAGAAAAATTTATATAAAACAAAATTGATTAAATTGAGAACAAATTTTATATCACATCAAAAAGGATCATAGCTAATACATCCTATATCATCAATTCATCATACACAAAAAACTGATTAAACAAAATACGGAAGAAGAAAACAGAAAAAAGCTAGCTAAATTAATAAAAGATGCCTTCATAAAGGCCCTGGCGTGATGACCCTGGCCTTCTTCTAATCCAGGGTCTCTTTGGCCTGGTCCAGCGATCGCCTCTCCTCATGTACGGCTTTGGTGGTGGGTGCCCCCTTGGGCTTCGGCGTGGCACATTTGAAGGCGTCCACGGCCATGTCCTCCTGTAGTTGGGAGGAGGCATGAGATAGCTGGGAGGGACTTCGAAACCGAGAGGGACTTCGAAATTAACATCAACCTCTTCGGGCGAGACGTAGCCGGAAGGCAATGGCCACACGTCTTCTTGCACATTTGAGGGGTGAACACTGCCGGCCGGAGGGACTTCGGCCATTTCTACTTGCAAATAAAATTTATATAAATATTTTGATCGAACTATATACCTTTATATAGAATTTTGAAGAGCCGTTTCGTCTTCTGAGAATTTTAAATTAATAAAGATTTGCACACGGATGTTTAATGAAATTTCCGTGGAGACATGCTCTATCATTTCTAAACGGTTTTTACTTAACCATCCATGTAGAAAGTTAAAAGATTTGCTATTTAAACACACAGGTGCTTTTTAAATAATTATCTAATGGAAGTCGGAATGACGTATCTTCAAACTCTGAAATTTTATTATTTATAAATATTTGAGTTTAGATGCAAAGCTTAAAAATATAAAAAAACATAAAAAGGTGTCTTTATATTTCGAACTTCCTAAGGCGCGCATTTTTTTCCGGGTAT
Source organism: Carex pumila (assembly GCA_033356055.1). Classification (NCBI taxonomy): domain Eukaryota; kingdom Viridiplantae; phylum Streptophyta; class Magnoliopsida; order Poales; family Cyperaceae; genus Carex; species Carex pumila. Next base: position 509,052 of record JARJHM010000118.1, on the reverse strand, counting down.
GTATGGAATTTCTACATGGATTATTAATGAAATAACCGTCTAGAAATGTCTTCCTTCATGAATGTTTAATTAAATATCCATGTAGAAATGGTTTGAGCGAAATAAAATGCGCACTGGGTCGGCCTGGTCACTTTCTTTTCAAAATCCCTTCATCTTCTTTAAACCCTAAACCCACGCGTCTCCTCCTCTCTCTTTCCATGGTTCCTCTCTCTTGGTGCTGCCACTGTTGGTGTTTCGCTCTTTGTTTCCACTCTCTGTTGCTCTCCTCTCATCTTGCCTGAACCTCTAAGCTCCTCTCGCTCGCTCGGTAGATTGTAGAAAGAACGATGACACATTCAGGTGAGGATAATGTAGAAGGAGAGAATGTAGCTGTCATGGAAGAAGAGGTCTCGCCGGCTCGGCCTGAAAAAAGGAAAAGAGGTCCAATAATGTGCAAGAAGATCACTGAGCAGAAGGAAATATTGCCAATCGAATTCCGGAAGAACGGCTGTGCGAAGGGTGAAAATCGGGCAAAGTACTCAAATTTTTGTGCCACAATAGTGAAGAAAAATGCATCTATCCTGGTTGAGCGCTGGGATAAGTTTGATGAAAAGAAGGACAAAGACCAATGGTGGAAAATTGTGAAGGTAAAGTACCTAACAATTATATATTTTTTTTTTGGAGTAGATGAACTTACATGCAGTAGTTTCATTGTCAATTAGGACCAGTGGAACATCGTGGATGACCCAAAAGACAAGATAAAGGAAAAGACCTTGAAGATAATGAATGAAGCTTGGAAGCAATTCAAGAGCAGGTTGAAAACACTTTTCATGGATCAAGGGAAAGATCCGTTGCCAGTGTATCCTTGGCTGACACAAGAGGTGTGGGAGGAGTTCTAAGCTTTGAAGAAAACAGAAGAATTTAAGGTATGTAAATTTAGGTAACTCATTAGAGCATCCCCAACAGTGATTGCTTATGGATTGCTTATGCTGATGTGTCAATTCATAATTGCTAATTTAGCAATTAATTTCAATTGCTGGATTGGAGATGCTCTTAGTTTTTGTCCTTAAGTAATGGATTTACTCATCTTCCTTAAGTAATGGATTTACTTTGATGTTCGAAGAAAAAAAGTGAGAAGGGCAGGAAGATCGCCAAAATGAACAAGTACCCGCACAAATTAGGGTCGAGTGGTTACGAGGGTAAGTCGAAAGAATGGAAAAAAGTTCTTTCACAAAACAAAGATTCTCCCATGGTTAAGATCCAAAATCCTAGGGGCCAAGATTGGGTCATGGGAAGATCTGAGGTAATCGTTGACGGGCGGATAGTACTCCCAAAAGAGCCTTTTGTTATAACGTTGTGTCATTCAAACAAAATCATAACTCTGTGTACATTACTTAGTGTTTTGTTATAACCAATTTTTTAATTAACAGTTGGAGGTGGAGGACGAGGTCATTTCTGGTGCCCGGACTGTCGCAAGACAAGAAGATTCCTTGTCCTTAGCGCTCCCGAATCCAGAACACAGCGGTTGAGTTAGGGGCAGAGGGGCCTACACGGGCTGGAAGGAGGAATTCAATGGAGCAAAACCTCGGAGAAGACCTCGTGCCAAGGTCAACAAAGACGAGATGGAATCAAGGTTGGCGCAGGTGTGCCAAGAGGTACGCGAGGAGCTTACAATGGAGTACAACCAGAAGCTGGCTGAGCTGGAATCAAGGATGGTGAACCAAATGCACCAAATTAGGCAGCCATCCGAGGATCAACCTCCCGTTTCTCCGGGAGTTCGGCGAAGTAGTCAGGCATCCGGGACCGAAGTGCTAGGCGGCTTGGACAATCTAAAGGTAAGCACTACTTGTTCATAATCGAAAGGTATTGTTGATTCTTGCGGTTAATTCGCTAGACAATATTATTTCATTCTAAAGACAACTAATTGCTGATAATTATTGCAGGAGGTCACAGCATGCGACCTCGTCATGTATTTCGGTATTACCCCTCTGACCATTGCTAAGGGCATTGTATATCCTCCTGCAGCCGGTGATCAGTTGAGGCCCAACTATCTCCACGTAGTGGTTGAGAAGATCACGCAGGATTGGGCTGTGAGAATACCTCTTCCTGTCCCTGTCGATGAAATGTTAGTGCTTGATGAGGCCTGCTATTCGATAGTCCAATGGCCGAAAAATCAAATTATTTTGGACAATGTACGTAATCTCCAAATACAATAGGATATCTTATTCAAATAATTCTTTTCAAATACTTGAAAAAGACATATACAAAATTTGATTCAGACACGAAGAGATGAAACAATAAATGAGGATGAAGCGTTGTCACCGGTACGGGACATGGAATTAGCCTTGGTGTCTGTTGTGCCAGAAGTGCCTGATGCCCCAGTGGATGCCCTAGTGGATGCGCCACTAGACCGTACGGGGCTCACAGCAGAAGAGGTTAGCCGTTTGCCTGGTGAGTTGCGGACTCTCCACGCCTACTTGATCAAGGCACCCAAGGACATGACGGCTGTTACCTTCAGTGTTCCCCCCGGTATGTTTCTACACGATGGCAGGGAGGTCGTGCTACCTTTCACAGAATTCAACGACTTTCTACAGGCCGCCTCGTCAAGCGATAAATGGCTCGATGTGGGAGTCATCACCGTTTTCCTCATGTTAGTGACCAATCAATTATTTACATCATGTGTATAGCACTCAAATATATACTCTAATGTAAAATGATGATTTTTCATGTTCCTAGTCCAGAAATGCCGTGAGACCGCATCGAAAGGTAAGGTGAACTTGTGTGCACTTTTGGACCCCGGCAGAATTAATGGAATGATGTTGGAATGGTATGAGGATGATTGTGTCGACTACTTGCGTAAAGCGATGCATCATGCTCATGGGGATCAAAATAAATTTCTTCTCCTGCCATACCACCAAAGGTAGGTTACTTGTAACCCTTATTAATTGTTTATATTTTCAATTAAAGAATTACACAATGAACCATAGCAAACACTTGTGTCACTATTACATGCTGAAATATATATGTCACTAATTTTATGCTAAATACTACAATTCTTCTCCCCCCATAGCTCCCACTGGTGTTTGTTGGTGATTGTGCCACTTGAAAATACGATTTATGTCATGGATTCAAAACGGCCCGACAAATCCATCACCACTCAGCAGTCCAAAAGAGTCATCCCTGTTATAATTAAGTAAGTTATCTAAATATCACTTGGTTTGATTTTTTTTTAATTGTGGAATTGCTAATTACAATCACTCAATTTTGTAAGGGCTTTTCGGGAATATCTTCAAGAGGGTGGAGTGCAAAGCACGGGTAAGAGCATAAATAAAATGAATGGGCTCTGGAAGGAGGAGCACACTATAATTTTATAATTTCATATTTTTGGGTTCAAAAATTTATTGTCATTCTGACATAGGCTGCTGAATGTAAATTTCAGTGCCCGCAACAGATTGACGGTTGGGAATGCGGTTATTACACGATGATTTTTATGTTTCACTTTGTTGAATTCATACAATTCAAATGGCCAGCATATCCGGTATGTAATTCATATGTTTTGCCTTGACTTGTCCATACAATTAATATTGATTTCCTCTAAACTTGTTTTATTAGTTGCATTGTTATAATTGCAATAATTTATTTCTATAAAGCAAAACAGAGATGTAGTTGCCATATTTTGGTAACTTGCATGTTTTAAATTTTTTGTAGTATTCATCAGGGTCAAAGAGTTACTCCAAGGAGTAGTTAGATCACTTTAGATGTATGTGGGCAGATTTTTTTATAAAACAATTTTGTAAACTAGAATATGGATTTGTATGATCTTTGTATAATTTAGTGTACATGAATTTTGTATTAATTTTTGATATAATTTGGAAATTTCCAAAATTTAGGGGTTTTGGTATTCTTATTTTGGAAATTCTCTGTTCTGGAATTGATCTGATTTTAAATGGCTGGCAAAACTGGAGGCTAGCCAAAAAAAAAGCAAAAAATTAAAAAAAAAACAGTAGTTCAATTATACACGGACATTTTAAAAATTATCCGTGTAGAAAGGTTTTTCCACATTAAAAAAATAAAGAAGAAAATTAATACATAAAATTAAATATTAAAAAATATTAAAAAATAAGAGAGCTACACGGATATTTAATTATATATCCGTGTAGAAAGGTTTGTCCAAATTAAAAAAATAAAGAAGAAAATTAATACATAAAATTAAATATTAAAAACATATTAAAAAATAAGAGAGCTACACGGATATTTAATTATATATCCGTGTAGAAAGGTTTTTCTAAATTAAAAAAATAAAGAAGAAAATTAATACATAAAATTATATATTAAAAAAATATTAAAAAATAAGAGAGCTACACGGATATTTAATTATACATCCGTGTAGAAAGATCTTTCAATATTAAAAAATATTAAAAAATAAGAGAGCTACACGGATATTTAATTATATATCCGTGTAGAAAGGTTTTTCTAAATTAAAAAAATAAAGAAGAAAATTAATACATAAAATTATATATTAAAAAAATATTAAAAAATAAGAGAGCTACACGGATATTTAATTATACATCCGTGTAGAAAGATCTTTCAATATTAAAAAATATTACAAAATAAGAGAGCTACACGGATATTTAATTATATATCCGTGTAGAAATATAATTGTACACGGCTTTTTATGTAATAATCCGTGAAGCTCGGTCCTGGAGAGCGCCAGTGTCAAGGATTTGTAAACGACTGTGTATGTAATAATCCGTGTAGCTATTCAGTAATTGTACGCGGTAAATATCAGTGTGTATATATACAAGGATTTCTAAACCGTGATAGCCCATGCGGCGGGAAATCCGTGTAGCTCGCTTGTTTATGTCTATGTATAATCAGTTATTTTGTAGTAGTGAATACTTCTTAGGTATAGAAGTGGCTCAAGTTCAAGATGGGATATTCACATCTCAGAAGAAATATGCGGAAAACATATTGAAAAAGAATAGATTGCAAGATTGCAAGAGTGTCACAACACCACTTGTTCCATTTGAAAAATTCAAGAAGGAAGATGGTTCGGCAAAAGTAGATCCAACTGAATACCGCAGTTTGGTTGGAAGTTTACTGTACTTGACTGCAACAAGGTCGGACATCATGTTTAGCTCAAGCCTTTTATCAAGGTATATGGATTGTCCTACACAAAAGCATGTTACAGCGGCAAAACGAGTTCTAAGGTACATCAAAGGTACTTTTGCATATGGCATATGGTACAAACCGGTCAAGAGCTCAAAGCTGATTGGTTATGCCGATAGCGACTGGGCGGGATGCCAAGACGACATGAAGAGTACTTCGGGCTATGCGTTCTCACTTGGATCAGGTATTTGCTCATGGTCATCCAAGAAACAGACGGTGGTTGCCTTGTCATCAGCCGAGGCAGAATACGTTGCAGCAGCAAGAGCTGTTGCACAGGCCATTTGACTTAAAAGAATATTGGAGGATGTCAACAGCAAAGTGGAGGAACCAGTCACCATCTACAGTGACAGCAAATCTGCCATAGCAATCAGCGAGAATCCAATAAGCCATGACAGAACCAAGCACATTGCCATCAAGTATCACTACACTAGAGATGCAGTCGAGAAACAAGAAGTGCAGTTGAAGTTTCGTCGAACTGACGAACAGTTTGCAGACATCTTTACGAAGGTGCTAACAAAGGAGATGTTTGAGCTAAACAGGGGACACATAGGTGTATCCCAGATGTAATCATTTTACTGCTGAGGGGGAGTGTTGAAATAAGTATCCGAAAATAGAATTCTGTGTTAATTGATTGTGTACTAAAAATAGAAAACTGGTTTGTCAAGTAAACCAGATTTAGTATCTCAATATTTAGATTAAGTTAGTGGGTGTTTTATATATGGAAAGTACTTGTAATAGGTTTAGTGGCTGAGGTGGGTTAGTTGTTTCCAAAATTAGATTTGTGTGGTGCTTAAATACAGCACTTGTAATAGAGATCAGAGTATTCGGATATAAAGGAATTCCATAAATAAGAAAATTGTTGAAAGCAGAATTTCTCGTCTTGTCTCTGTTTTTTTTTTACCAAAGTTTCCAACAGACTGAAGTAGCAAGTTGAAAGATTGTTGCAAAGAAGAGGAGAAACAGGTGCAAGGAGCTTTGTGGAGATGAATGAGGGGCCATGTTTGTGGCTTTTTGGATTGAAAGCAGGAGGATTATTTGCTCTTTGATAGAGCAATTATGTGTCAGAACTCAAGAATATATGGTTGTTAAGTTGACACATACTTTGCTCTTTTGAAAGTTAAATCGTACCCTTTTTTTTAATAGTTTTATCTATTGAAAGTTGACTATAACTCTATTTGCCCATTCTATAATAAATTCTTTGAATGGTTCTATGTGTATTTAATATTTAAGTATATTTATTTTAATTTAAAAAATATTATTTAGATTAAATGAAATTGTATATATAGTTTATTTTTAAATTGTGCGTGTATTAAATTTCTGAATTTTTTAATATATTTATTTTTATTTATTTTTATCTTTAAAAAAAAAACCATTTAATCAGTTTTTTCTGAGAATTTCCATATTTCATTGGTCCACAGATTATATATGCGGGACCAATATTGTACTTATTGTTGTTAATATCCATTATGATTTGTTCGAGAATATTTTGGTGAGGTGTCATATGTTTGAAGAATTAGTGCTACAGAGGTGTTATATTGACTTCATTGAGATATATGTGTTCCAACACTATGGAAAAATTTGTTCTTCATAGTTGTTATATCGACTCCATTGAGATATGTTCAACACTTTGGAAAAATATGTTCTTCATATTTGTTATATCGACATTATTGAGATATGTTCCGTTTAGCTTAATTAGTTAGTTGTGTTATAAAAATTTAGATTAATTAAGCCGAGACTAGACGCTAAAATTTACTTGTCAACTGAACCCAAATGAAAAGTTGTAAATGAAGTCAAAGTCAATTGAATAATCAGACCTACCATTCTACCAACCTTGTTATATATATTTTTCTTTTATTTTGGATTTCGATAAAATAGAGATGCAAATATATATTGTTTCATTTTGACAAGGGATAATCAAGAGATAGCCCATAAAAAGGGTTTTTGTGAAAATGAAAATAATGCCAAGAAAATGAAGTGGGTCATGGGTCGAGGTGTATAAGCTATCTCCAAATCAAAATTTGCCCAATTGACATTGACAGAATCCCCATACCGAATTTGGAATTTTGGATCAGGCTGCCAAAGATTTTGTTGGATTTAGAGACGTCTAAATCCAATAAATTAAGTTGGACATGCATGTATTATAATTATATGTCTAATACTGTCACGAATATTAATGCCAAAATAAGTGATTAATTAAGAAATAACATTTTATGTATTTCAATTAGGGTTTGGAACCGAAAATGTATAGAAATAAATTTGATTAATTATAATTATTAATGGACCGATTATAATTAATCTAAATAATATACATGTGATAATTTCGGCACTGATCTGAAATTAGTGAACCTGAAATTATTTTTGGCTATGGTTATGCTAAATTGAGGACGTAGCACTTGTATTTAATGGCTAAGTCTTCAAGGCTTGCAATCACAATCACAATTGTCTGCTCTATTGAAGACGAGATACTCTGTCATATTTTTCGGATAGCCAGAGAAAAGGAAGAGCGGATTGCAAGTTAGAAGGACTCAGGAGCCAACAACTCAAGTCAAGACCAGGAGCTTATGAACCTAGAGTCTTGGAAGTTGTCTGATTGATAGCATACAGAGGCTTTTGAAGATGGAAAGTAAGTTTCACTGTGCATTAAGTTTAATTTCTTACATAGAAGTAGATCTTGGTTAGGGTTTAAAGTAATTAGGAAAATCCACAAAGTAACTCCAACAAGTGATATCAGGGCCACCTATGTAGGAATTTAGGTAATTATGATCTAGAGAAAATGTTATGCCATCTTCAATTGTTTGTCAATTATTTTCTGTTTTTCGAATCGAATTTATTGTTGCAAATGGAAATTGTGAAAATTCGCTTTAATTTATTTTTTATGCGTATTTTAATTGAATATTCGAATTGTGCCAATCCTTGCGCTTCGTGCGATCTTGGAGAGGTTTTGTTCGATTGTTTTGATTTTATCGCATTTTGGTGCGATCAAGGAAAGTTTCACATTTTGGGTACTCCTTGGTTTCACCCTACTTCATATAATTTATTCGGTTTGGATTAAATGTCATAGACTTGGCTCCTAACACTTAGATGTGCGCATTCATCTAACGGGATGATTAATCAATTCAAGCAAGCACAAATAAAGCAATCAAAATACTACACAACAAGGTAAAAACAAAGCATTCAACACAAAATCCAAGTAGCATGCAACAAAACCAAACTAGAAACTACATCTTAGCCCTAGAAACAAAGTAAATTAGCTACTCATGTTCATAAGATAACACAAATAACAAGAAATGAAAGAGTTCATGACAAAACAATGGAAAATCCGAAGATCTGTTGCAAACTCGCGTTTTTCACCTCTCTTCCTCTTTTCCTCCTCTTGTCTTTTGCTCCAAGAAAGATTGTCCAACTTCCAGTGAATGAATCCCCCTTTTTCTGGTGTGGAATATCTCATTTAATGCCCCAGATCACGCCTCCAGAGGCTTCCTTTTCAGCCTCCTTAAATTATGCTCAATTCAGATTCCAGCTAGATTTTCCGTATTAGCATCGTACGGCCCGTATGGATCAGTGTACGGGGCGTATGCCTGTGCTTTGTCTTGGAGACTTTGTGTCTTTGTTGTGGAACCTTCTGTGTGGTTGGGCAGATCTTGTACAGCCCGCACAAAATATCATACGGGCCATATGAAAAGTAGTCAGATCCAGTTTTTCGCCCTTTTTCTGCAAAATACCAAACAAAGCATAGCAGTACCACATTTCATTGAAATATAAGTAAAAAGTCCACACTTATAGGCTTTAAAGCACATGTTTTAGTGTAAATCAGGGCTATAATTTAGACATAATATGAAGATATTACATAGTTTTAGATCTATTTAAAGGCAATTAGGATTTACATGTGTCATAAATTTTGTACAAGTTGAGCATTGATTGTTCGCAAACGGACCTCTCTGTGTGAGACAAGTGCATGATGGCACATGACAAGTTTAAAATGACGTGCTAGAAATGGATGTGAGTGTTAGCTTTCCCAAAGGAGGGTTAGCACTTGCTAAATTATTTAGTGCATAAGGGTAGTGTATAAAAATAAGTTGCAACACACATGGACTAGCGATGTATAGAAAAGCATTGGGGGCTTGGAGCATAAGCGATCCGTCTATGATCCTCCTCCCCTAGTTGACTGGCCTGGTCGTTAGTTCATGGATATGTTAATTTGACCCAAAGGTTGATTGACAAAAAGGTTACATGTTTGTACTTTATTCACTACACCAAAGTGCCTGAAGGTAATGATTGCACCCAAAGGTGTTTCATTATTGAATGGTGTTTTGGTTAAAGATTTAATGCAGCAAATAATTTTACACATGCCTTTAGATAGATTTTAGAATTATTATTAAGGATCAAATCGTGATGCATTGTATCTAAATTATTTCTTTGTTCTTAAATTTTCAGATCTAAATATAATGTCAAATCTAAGTCAGATTAAGCCCCTCATGGGGAACAATTTCAAACAGTGGGAGGAAAAATTGAAATTAGTCTTAGGGATCATGCAATTGGACACGGCACTGAGATTTGATCGCCCCAAGCCTAATAAAGAGAGTGAGGTAACTCCCCAAGAGAAGGCTGATATTGAAAACTGGGAGCATTCAGATCACATGTGCATAATGGTGATTTAGCAAACGATCCATGAGACTTTTCGAGGCATAATACCTGATACAGAAACCGGCGCTATTAAATACCTAAAGGCCCTTGAAGAGAAATTCACAAAAAGTAAAAAGAATGAAGTTAGTACACTCTTTCTGAAGTTGGCAACAATAAAATATAAGGGAAAAGAAGGGGTTAGAGAGCATGTTATTGAGATGACAAGACTACAACATGCCTTGAAAGGGCATAATTATGACATCTCTGATGAGGTTCTCATTGAGTTCATTTTTCTGTCTCTCCTGTCTAACTTTAGTCAATTCAAGTTGACTTATAATTGTCAAAGGGAGACGTGGACACTACCTGAGTTTGAGGCTCAGTTGGTGCAGGAGGAAGAGGGACAGAGAATGACTAAGGGAGAAAGTACTCATGTAGTAACATCTAATCCTAAGGGTAAAGGCAAAAGGCGCAAGTTTACTGCCAAGGAAAAGGAACCCACCAAGGTAGCTGCAGACAAATATGTGAAGAAGAGCAAAAAGGATACTTTTGATGATTCAGAAGAAAGGACATGCTTCTTCTGTAAAGAACCTGGGCATACAAAGAAATTATGCGCCAACTATCATGCATGGAAGGCAAAGAAAGAAGGTATGTCTCTTGGTTTAGTTTGTTTTGAAGTTACTTTAAGTTCTGTATCTAGATATACCTGGTGGTTAGACTCAGGTGCAACATCTAACATTAGTATATCGATGCAAGGATGCCTACGTTGCCGCAAGCCAAGTGAGACTGAGCGCAAGTTTACTGCCAAGGAAAAGGAACCCACCAAGGCAGCTGCAGACAAATATGTGAAGAAGAGCAAAAAGGATACTTTTGATGATTCAGAAGAAAGGACATGCTTCTTCTGTAAAGCACCTGGGCATACAAAGAAATTATGCGCCAACTATCATGCATGGAAGGCAAAGAAAGAAGGTATGTCTCTTGGTTTAGTTTGTTTTGAAGTTACTTTAAGTTCTGTATCTAGATATACCTGGTGGTTAGACTCAGGTGCAACATCTAACATCAGTATATCGATGCAGGGATGCCTATGTTGCCGCAAGCCAAGTGAGACTGAGCGCTATGTTTACGCGGAAAACGGCAACAGAGTCGAAGTAGAAGGAATAGGGCATTTTAGATTGTTATGTAGGACAGGATTTTATTTGTATTTTGATGCATTAGTTGTTCTATCCTTCAGACGGAACTTAATTTCTATTTCCTATTTGGACAAGAAAGGTTTTGTATGTTCATTTGATAATATAAATTTCAGTTTATATCAAAATTCAAAACAAGTTGCTTTTGGTGTCTTGTCTTCTTATGATAATCTTTATGTTCTAGATATAGATACTTCACATTCAGAGGTTTTGCATATAGATACTAGAAAACGTAAATTAACTTGCGAGAAATCAGCAACATTTTGGCATAAGCGATTAGGACATATTTCTATGAAAAGAGTTGAACGTCTTGTGTCTAATGATATTCTCCAACCTTTAGATTTTACAAACTTAAGTGATTGTGTAAATTGTATAAAGGGAAAACAAACTAATAAACATAAGTATGATGCAAAAAGATGTAATGATGTCTTAGAATTGATTCATACAGATATCTGTGGTCCTTTTTCAAAGGCTACAAGAAATGGTCACCGTTACTTTATCACATTCATGATGATTATTCAAGATATGGTCATATTTACTTAATAAAGGAAAAGGCGGAAGCATTAGACGTGTTCATAAAGTTCAAAACGGAAATTGAGTTACAACTTAACAAACATATAAAGTCCATTCTTCTAATCGTGGTGGTGAATACTACGGTCGTTATGATGGATCAGGAGAACAGCGTCAAGGTCCCTTTGCAAAATACTTAGAGGAATGCGGAATTGTGCCTCAGTATATGTTGCCAGGTTTACCTGCAATGAATGGTGTTGTTGAACGGCGAAATCGCACCCTTAAAGACATGGTGAGAAGTATGATTGCTCGTACAACTCTACCTGAGAATTTGTGGGGAGAAGAAGCCTTAAAGACTGCAACATACATACTTAATAGAGTGCTTACTAAAGAAACTAACAAAACCCCTTACGAGTTATGGGTTGGGTGCAAGCCTAGCTTGAATCATTTAAGAGTTTGGGGATGTCCATGTGAAGCTAGGCCTTATAAGCCAAGTGAAAAGAAACTGGACGAAAGGACCATTAGTTGTTACTTTATAGGCTATTCTGAACAATCTAGGGGGTATAAATTCTATAATCCAGCAGAACATATAGTTTTTGAGTCAGAAAATGTGAAATTTTTTGAGGATAATGAGTTTGTAGGAGGAGATATGACAAAAGATAGTATTTTTGAAGAAGAAGAGACGAATGAGAATAAGACTATGGACCAAAGTCTTAGTTTTGTTCAAATTTCGATTGTGTTTAGAAATACATCTTTTGACAATGTGCAAAATTCATCATCCCAAACAACTTAGTTAGAAACTCAACATGGTATAGAGAACACAAACCCTGACATTGCCGTGACCAATGTTGATGGCCTAGATATGTGGGAGATTCAGAAGTTGGTAATGATGTTCTTCCTCCTGTTGAAAATCAAGTTGTGAATGAATCTCAAGAAAATCTAGAGCCTGTGCCAATTAGGAGATCTACTAGAGAGAAAAGATCTACACAATCGAAGGATTATGCATATCTTCAAGAACATGAGTTTGACATTGGCATGTTTGAAAATGATCCTGTTAATATCAAACAAGCTATGGAAAATTCTAACTCTCAAAAGTGGAAAGATGCCATGAATGAAGAGATGAAATCCATGTATGACAATGATGTTTGGGATATTGTTCCATTGCCTAAGGATAAGAAATCCGTTAGTTGCAAATGGATATTTAAAACTAAGTGGGATTCTAAAGGCAATGTTGAAAAATACAAAGCACGACTTGTTGCAAAGGGTTTCACACAAAAAGAAGGCATTGATTATAAAGAGACATTTTCTCCAGTTTCATCAAATGACTCTTTAAAGATTATATTGGCACTGGTAGCACATTTTGATTTAGAGCTCCATCAAATGGATGTAAAGACAGCGTTTCTCAATGGTGACATTGATGAAACAATTTACATGAAGCAACCAGAAAACTTTGTATCAGGTGACTCAGAGTCTATGGTTTGCAGACTTAAGAAATCTATTTATGGGCTCAAACAGGCATCTCGACAATAAGTTTCACAAAGTTGTTAGCTCATTTAGGTTCGAGTCTAACTTAGTTGATTAATGTATATACCTTAAGTTTTGTGGGAGTAAGTTTATTTTTCTGGTTTTATACGTCGATGACATATTGCTTGCTAGTAATGATAATGATATGTTGCATCAAATTAAGAATTTTTTATTTAAGAACTTTGAAATGAAAGATCTTGGTGATGCTTCATTTGTTCTAGGGATTGAAATACTTAGGGATAGATCCCAAGGTATTCTAGGTTTGTCCCAAAGGAACTATATCGATAAGGTTTTAAATAGATATGGCATGCAAAATAGCAAACCAGGAGATACCCTTGTAGCAAAAGGTGATAAGTTTAGCCTTAAACAGTGTCCTCAAACTGACTTAGATAAGAATATTATGAAAGATATCCCCTATGCCTCCGTTGTTGGCAGTATCATGTATGCACAAGTGTGCACACGTCCGGATATTGCTTTTATCACCGGAATGCTAGAAAGATATTTAATCAACCCAGGAATGGAGCATTGAAAGGCAGCCAAGCGAGTGCTACGATACCTTAAAAGAACGAAGGATTACATGCTCACATATCGGAAATTGAAACAGCTTGAGGTCATTAGATATACCGATTCTGATTTCGATGGTTGTGTAGATAGCATGAAATCGACATCAGGATACATCTTTATGATGGCAGGCAGTGCCGTCTCATGGAAGAGTGCTAAACAAACTCTTATAGCATCTTCTACAATGGCAGCCGAATTTGTCGCATGTTATGAAGCCTCAAACCACGATGTATGGCTCAAGAACTTTGTCACAAGGCTGTGTGTTGTGGATTCTATCCAGAGACCACTAAAATTATTATGTGACAATAATTCTGCTGTACTATACACAAATAACAACCGAAGTTCTACAAAATCGAAGTATATAGACATAAAGTTTTTGGTTGTAAAAGAGAGAGTGCAGAATAATGAGTTAAGAATATAACATATAGGAATAGACTCTATGTTGGCAGATCCACTTACAAAGGGATTACCGCCTAAGCAGTTTCATGAGCACGTTGCTCGTATGGGTGTAATTCCCATTTAGGATATTTAGAAAATGTGGGAGTCTAATATTTTTTTAATGTTCTATGTTATGTAATTTTGTAACAAGTTTTGTGTGTATGGAATATACAAGTTGCATTCAGTTTTAGTTTCATTTCTCTCTCTTTAAAGTTTAAAATTTAAGGTGACTCAATTAGAAATAGGCACGTCTAATCATACTTGTGTGTAATTTCTAAACTATACATCCAAATCAGATTCATGTCATTCAATTATGTTGACAATGTGATCTACGTCGGTTTAGTTATGCATAAATATAACTGTAACTACTACCGCTTAGGTTCCTTGTTAGGATAGTTGATGGACGGAATTATTTGGAAAATACGATAAGTAAAGACAGAAAAGTCACGCAATAAGGATAAGAACATATAATTAAAAGGTTACATTTATCCAAGTGGGAGATTGTTGGATTTAGAGACGTCTAAATCCAATAAATTAAGTTGGACATGCGTGTATTATAATTATATGTCTAATACTGTCATGAATATTAATGCCAAAATAAGTGATTAATTAAGAAATGACATTTTATGTATTTCAATTAGGGTTTGGAACCGAAAATGTATAGAAATAAATTTGATTAATTATAATTGTTAATGGATGTATTATAATTAGTCTAAATAATATACATGTGATAATTTCGGCACTGATATGAAATTAGTGAACCTGAAATTATTTTTGGCTATGGTTATTTTGGCATGTTCTTTTTAGCTATGGTTATTTTGGCATGTTATGCCAATTTTAGGCTATGGTTATGCTAAATTGAGGACGTAACACTTGTATTTAAAGGCTGAGTCTCCAAGGCTTGCAATCACAATCACAATTGTCTGCTCCATTGAAGACGAGATACTCTGTCATATTTTTCGGATAGCCAGAGAAAAGGAAGAGAGGATTGCAAGTTCTTCAAAGGACTCGAGAGCAAACAACTCAAGTCAAGACCAGGAGTTTATCAACCTAGAGTCTTGGAAGCTGTCTGATTGATAGCATACGGAGGCTTTTGAAAATGGAAAATAAGTTCCGCTGTGCATTAAGTTTAATTTCTTACATAGTAGTAGAACTTGGTTAGAGTTTAAAGTAATTAGGAAAGCCCACAAAATAACTCCAACAGATTATTCTAATTTGCCTTTTGAGACTTTGTGTATTTAAAAAAAAAGTTCAAATAAGATTGAAGCAAGAAAATCTCAAATCTTAAAAAGGTCTTGTCTATTTCTTTTTTCTCTTTCTTTTTGAGCAATCAATATGTACATTACAAAGTACCATAGCTTCAGTCTACTTATTCATGCATAAAGACCCCCTCCCTGATATATATACAGATATTGGGCTAAGCCATATCAAAGTGCAAATGTGTAATCGTGAAGCAATAAAATCTCAAATTCTGGATGGATTGTTGCCACTATCGAGAGAGATTTGGCGAGAAGGGAGGAAGTTTCAATTTGGCAGAATGGATATTTGGTGGGATGGAGAGATTCGGTGGGAGGGAGAAAAACCTACATTCTTGTGCAAAGGTCTTGTCTCTTTCTTTTTTATGTTATTTTTGAGCGATCGATATGCACATTGTAAAGTACCATATAGCTTCAGTCTACTTAGTTATGTATCTATTGAAATTTAATTAATTTTTTTTTTGAACTTTTTATATCATCTAGCTCTCCCTTATAAAATATTATATGTTTACTTGTAACTTTGTGATTAGAGTTTTTTTTGTGGTTGTGAAGAGCTTAGATTCAATTCCTACCAACAATATATTATTTAGTTTAATTTTAGCACTCCATATGATGAATTTCTAGCTCCGCCCGTGGATCAACAAGAGTAAAATTTACATTATTGAACATGTATAACTTTTGCAAGCTACTAAAATATCTGAAGCATATTTATTCTAGTACTTTATCCAAAAGAAAAAAATTTACAATTGAGCTTGCGCAAGAGAAAAAAAAATTAAAGAAAAGGAAAATGTGCCCTAGTACGTACTGATCTTATTTTACAAACCACAAGGATATATTAACATACTAAATTACCAGAGAAGAATATTTCCAACCTTAATTTCCAATCTACCTGGGTTCAATATCAGTAATTGAAACCTCATTTTGTGTCATGGGGACAGACTTGCTTGAGGAGTCGGTGTTGCCTCCTCCACGTATATTGCTCTTGGCAATGCAAAATGCAGGCTTAGACAGAGTCTGGAGAGACATTGTTTCGCTACTAAGCATCACAACCACGTTTGACATAGTTGGTCTATCTGCTGGGTTTTTTTCGACACACAACAACGCAATATGTGTGCATCTCAACAATTCACTACTCGGATAGTGCTGACCTAAAGACGGATCTGCTACTTCTGTAATTGTACCATTGGTCCAGTGCTGCCGTACCTATATATATATATATGTTATGGTCATTAATTTCAGTTTTGTTAGTATATATACATGCATTTCCTTTGCTGATTAAAGAATAATAGAGAGAGAAGATCAGTGCTACTACTTACATAGCTCAAGAGATATTCGGTTTCATCATTCTCAAAAGTACCACTGTTCTTCTTTCCAGTTATAATCTCTAAAACTAAAACACCATAACTGAAAACATCTGACTTGGTCGAGAACTGTCCCTGCATTACATACTCTGGGGCCATATATCCACTACAAAAAGTATGTATATCATCGTCAGTTTTATTATGATAATTTAATTCAACAATTACTGCACTATATAACTGTACTTTACTTACAATGTTCCTGCAACTCGACTTGTGATCTGTTGAGTTTGGTCTCCTCCAAAGAGTCTAGCCATACCAAAGTCGGATATCTTTGGATTCATCTTTGCATCGAGCAAGATATTGCTTGCCTTCAGATCTCGGTGAATAATTCTTAGTTGAGAATCTTCGTGTAGATATAATAGCCCTCTTGCAATTCCACAAATGATCATGTACCTTTTTCCCCAGTTTAGTTGGTGCCGCTTCTCAGGATCTACAATTAGATAATGAGGACCTTATTTAGGACTACAAATGTACTTTTACCAATAGTTGAACAACTGTATATAACCATCTACAATTTATATAGTATTAAGTATATATGCCCAAAACTCGATCGGCATTGCCAAATAATTAAAGCCAAGAATGCCAACCTGACAAGCAAAATTAACATAAAAGCATAGTATCTAAAAAGTTGGTTGGTAAGGGACAAAGAGGTATGTTTAACTATTTTTGTGAAGGCTAATACCATACTAATTTGTTTGGGTCAAACCTAAGAAAAAAATTGAAATTCAGCCAGACAGTACATGAGATTATTAATGTTGTGGCTGTTACTCTAGAATTAGGATTCAACAAATTAAATAAAAATTTCTGATAGAGATAGAAAAATTTACCAAAAAGTATTTGATCAAGGCTTTTGTTAGGTACATATTCATAAACAAGCAATTTCTCTTGGCCCTCCAAGCAAACACCAAGAAGTCTGATAAGATTTTTGTGTTTAAGCTTTGCAACCAAAATTAGCTCATTTTTCAATTCGCCTAGTCCCTGGCTGGAGCTTTGAGAGAGCCTCTTTACTGCTATTTCTCGGCCATCAGGCAGTACACCCTAATGGAAGAATAAAAAAATGTAATTAGATACAATAAATGTCCAAATAATAAGTAATGAACTTAATTTGAGTATACATATTCATACCTTATATACAGCTCCAAATCCACCTTCACCAAGTTTGTTTTCCTCTGCAAAATTAATTGTTGCAACTCTTAATACAGAGAGATCGATAAACAGTGACTCGGCACTTTTGATCTCCTCATGATTACTCCCATCTGTACATTGACACCAAAATCAATCAGCATGTGTTGAGCTTACTTGAGAAAAAAGTCAATAAAAATAAAAATTTATCTTTCTTACTCAGCAATGGTTTTGTCACGAGCCCTGATTTTCTACTCTTTAAGAAGCAAACACAAAGACCAGCTATTAGAACAAAAGCAAGGACCAGTGGTACAGTGATTGCCAGAATTGTACCCGTTGAAGTTTTGTTTTTCCCTGCATGGGGGACAACAGACTAAATTAGGAACGTAAGGGTTTGTAATTCAACTTGAATCATGTGTTCAAATGAAATTGTGAATGTATACATTTACGGTTCATTTTGAACGGATAGATTCAGTATCTTATGTATGGACTGAACACATGAATTCAGAATAAACTACAAAATTTAAATTTTAAATGAGTTTTAATTATTGGAAAACTTTAAATTTGATCAGGCTTATTATTTGTTGTTAGTTAATTAATTTGCTCTTAGGCCTTACCTGAAAGTCGGGCTTTGATCCAGTCAATTCCCTGAATTTTGGATTTGTTTCATGCGCGTTAGTTTTCCGCAATAATTTAATTGATTGATGGGGACATTGTTGACTACTAATAGTCTTGCTTGGATTAAATTCAACCAGATGTCCCTCATGGCTACATCAACCAAACAACTTGTTGTGAATAGTTTGTTGTGACTAAACAACTTGTTTTCTTCGTTGAAAAGTCAATTTTATTTTCTCTATATAATTATGAATTAGTTTGTTGTATATATACCAAACAATAATTAATTTAGACTTACACATAACACTGAGCATGAAGAAGAAAGGTAGAGTCCACGTACATACGACAGGTGGTATAACTAAACGCGGTATAGAAAATGTTGTTGACTAACGAGCGAATGAGTAGAAATTTACACTAGTTCATTAATTATAATTGTGCATATCTAACAACCAGACTTTAGTTTAGTTATAAAGATAGATGGTCTCTATATAAGAGAGATGATGGATTTGAAACACAGATGAAAATTTTTTTTTGTTATAATAAGAAAAATGTTAAATAGTTGAATAGTTTGATCTCTATCTTTTACTGAAAAAATTAATTGTGCATACCTTTTGGCCGGGGAGGGAGCTCGGCAGGGGGCGTTGCATCGATGAGAGAAAGATTAAAATATGGATAGATATCTTTACGCATGTAACATCGAAAGCCTAACATGACCCCACCCTGCTTCCCCCATGCAGTGGCTTGGAACTGGCCGATATATTGTTGTAGGCATGTATAGCAATCGTCTGGCGAAATGTCTCGAATACATTGTACCAGTCCATACAATGTGATACTTCCAGTAAATTTTGCTGCACCAACCTTGAAGAAATTTGTGGAATTAGCTGCTCTATCTGCAAGGCTACCCATCAGATTGCTGTACACATCTTCAAATTTGTCGGCATTTGAGATGTCAGTTTCGTTGTAGAGTATCTGTGACCATGACTTCTCGTCAGAGGTGATGGAGTTGGTATTGGAGTAGCGGAGGAAGCAGCCATCATACCATAAACCAGATCTTATGCTAAGTGAGCAATTGATTTTTATTGCTTCTATCGCATTTAGGAGGCATGTTTGGCAGACAGAAGAATTATATGAGCCGAGGCATAGTGCACGCCCGAAAACTTGGTCAGGGTCTTTTCCGAGGGTTTGAAAGGAGAAGCCGGTGCGCCATCCAGCCGAAGAAAGGTTAGAGAGAAGTTGGTTGCGATTAGATTGGTAGGTACTGTTCCTCGTGAAGTTTGAATCAGAGCACTTGAACAAAATGTTGGCCGAAGTAGCAAGCTGAAAGATTGTTGCAAAGAAGAGGAGAAACAGGCGCAAGGAGCTTTGTGGAGATGAATGAGAGGCCATGCTTGTGGCTTTTGGGATTGAAAGCAGGAGGATATATTATTTGCTCTTTTGATAGAGCAATTATGTGTAATAACTCAGAATATATGGTTGTTCAAATTGACACATACTTTGCTCTTTTAAAAGTTAAACCGTTCCGTTATTTTTGAATAGTTTTGTCTGTTGAAAGTTGACTATACTTCTATTTGCTCATTCTATAATAAATTATTTGAATGGTTCTATGTGTATTTAACATTTAAGTATATTTATTTTATATTTAAAAAATATTATTTAGATTCAAAGAAATTGAATATATGATTTTTTTAAAATTGCGTGTGTATTAAATTTCTGATATTTTTTAATATATTTATTTTTATCTTTAAAAAAAAATCATTTAATCAGTTTTTCTGAGAATTTCCATATTTAATTGGTCCACATATTTTATCTGCGGGACCAATATTGTACTTATTAGTGTCAATATTTATTATAAATCTTTCGAGAATATTTTGGTGGGGTATCATGTGTTTGAAAAATTAGTGCTACAAAGCTGTTATATCGACTTCATTGAGATATGTTCCAACACTTGGAAAAATATGTTCTTCATAATTGTTATATCGACATTGTTTAGATATGTTCCGTTTAGCTTAATTAGTTGGTTGCGTTATAAAAATTTAGATTAATTAAGCGTAGACTAGACGCTAAAATTTTCTTGAGAACTGAACCCAAATGAAAAGTGGTAAATGAAGTCAAGTCAAAGTCAACTGAACCCAATTAGTACAAAATAAGTTTCTATCAAAAGAAATTTGAGTTTTCGATCCGATTCAGCCGATTCCAACCAATTTTCCCGATTTCAATTCCACAGTCAAGTGACCAATTCTGATTTTGATTCCAATTTTCAGAACTATGCTCCCAGTCAATTACTTGCTGAATTTAGTATTTGTTTCATGCGTCTTGATTATCCACAATAATTTAAGGATAGTGCTCTGTTAAGAGCAATAATTTCAATAATAAGAACTGAGAGAATATTTCTTATATATTCTGATATATATACACCCACTTTGCCCTTCTCTTAATACTATATATATAGATACATAATCAATGGACAACTAATAAGGAAATCATACAAATCTCAGATATATTTCATCTGTTATGTCTTTTCATATATGAATCGATCTCAAATAAAGTTATTTTTTTGTATGAAATTATAATACGAATCTCATATAATTAAGTTCGTGATTTAGATATCATTTCAAACTTAATACATATAAAGTTTATAGATACTTTTCATACCATTAAACGGAATATATTATAAAGTTTATAAAAATTTATAATTAGATCGTTAATTAAAATGAATTTTTTATTTGATTGGCTTCCATTTTTTTTTACAACTCAATTGCCTTAGGTTTCATTTCCTATATAAAATCAGTGATTACAATTCATCTGTTCTAATGCATCCACTTTTCTAGGTAGTGGTATATGTCATGAGTCAAACAATATAATTGGATATGTGAATGTTGTAAATGATGACATGGCAGATATATCGGCTAGGTAGAATTGGTTTCCATTATGTACAAAAAGAAATGAAAGATATTTGGGATTTATATAATTTCCTTATTTTTTTAATCCTTATTAGTTATCCATTTATATAATTTCCTTATTAGTTATACATTGATTACATACTCTCTTATTGTTGAAATTAATGTTATTAGAATAGCACTTCCCTAATTTAATTGATTGATTGATTGATGGGGGCATTGTTGACTACTAATATTCTTGCTTGGAATATATTCAACCAGATGTCCCATATGGCTACAACAACCAAATAGTTTGTTGTGACTAAACAACTTGTTTTCTTCGTTGAAAAGTGGATTTTATTTTCTCTATATAATTATCAATTAGTTTGTTGTATATATACCAAACAATAATTAATTTAGACTTACACATAACACTGAGCATGAATAACCATAAAAAAAAAAAAACACAGCATGAAGAAGAAAGGTAGAGTCCACAAACATACGACAGCTGGCATAACTAAACTAGTGGTTTGCTAAACCCTAACGGGTTCAACCCGTTTTGCCCGGCCTGTACCCGTTACCCGAGCTACCCTTTGCCCGGGTACAAATGGGTAGACGGGTAGATGGGTACGGATAATAAACGGATCGGACAACCTAATTTGAAAAAAAATCAGTTGTATCCAGACCCGTCTACTCGCAGACCTGTACCAGACCCATTTCACTTCAAAGAAAAAAAAACAGAAAGAAAAAAAAACAGAAGAGAAATAAAAAAGGGCGGACCAGACCCGTACCCGGATATCCGCAACGGGTATGGGTAATAAACGGACTAGATAGAGGTTTTGGGAAAATTACCCGTCTACCCGTCACGGGTTTTACCCATACCCGGCCTACCTCTTTACCCATCCTACCCGTTACCACTAACGGATAACCCGGAACGGGTCACGGGTAACCCGTTAGCCAACCACTAAACTAAATGCGGTATGGAAAATGTTGTTGACTAACGAATGAATGACAAGAAATTTTCACTAGTTCATAAATTATAATTGTGCATACCTAAGAACCGATCTTCAGTTTAGTCGCAAAGATACATAGTCTCTATATTATAATTCATTAATTATAATTGTACATACCTAAGAACCGGCCTTTAGTTTAGTCGCAAAGACACATTGTAATATCCTAAAAAATTAAGTTGTAATTATCTATTTTGGTAATTTTTTTTCCATAATATATATTAAAGATTATGAATATTTTGGTAACATATTTTATTTAAAAATATATTACTTTAAAAATAGAGAGAAATGATATCGTACAAAAATTATTGTTTTTTTTGTTTTCCTTCCTAAAATTATTGATTTGGTCAAATTTATTTCTATTATTATATAATCTCTTAATCATTAATTTGCCCTATTTAATTCTATTTAATTTTATTAAGAAAGAAATGCTAATGTGGCAATAGGCGGTTCCATTCCTTAATTGTGTCCTCTGATTCCTTAACAAGATACACATGCTTTATGATAAATTTCGTATAAACTTAATATGAATTCCCCTCTTAATTAATTATCCTAAACAACAAAGAAAAATAAATAAATAAAAAGGAAACGATGCGGTTGTACATGGCAAACCGAACACCCGCACCTCCCCCCCCCCCCAACCCCAATCGTAACCCCTTTATAATTAGCGCCCCTTGCAGTTAATTTCTTTCTCTGATCAATTCAGAAAAAAATATATATAAAAAAAAACACAAGGCAAAGAGACAAAACAGAAGAAAAATGATAAACCGTATAAAATAAGTAGAAAGGAAATGAGAGAAAAATAATAGAGATGCTCTCTGAAGATTATGGTTTCCATATTAATTGATTTTCTATCTGATTCGAATTCCGACTACGTCGCACTAATTTTGAGTTGCAGTTTCAATCTGAGAAATTCTGAATATATTGCTTCAGGTAACTTGACTTCTCTATAATATGTGTTTTCGTTTTGTATGGTTGATATGGATATTGGTATTGCATATTGGATTGTGATGACATATTTAACATGATAGCGGGTTTGAAGTTGGAATTTGATTTGTCCGATACACGGGGGCTACTAGTCGTGGTCGGGACCGATATGCGGGAAATGCTAGTCGTAGTCAGGTTCGATGGTTAAAAATGATATGACTTGTTTTACGGATAACCTAGACCGATGTGCTATCGCTGATGAAATATACGTGCTTAATTTGATGTGTATTTGTGTGGATTAATCCAGCCTATTTGAATGGTTGTTAAATTAAGTCAATTATAGAGAAGCTCGTCGTTAAATAACTGATTACTAAGCTTTGTAGCTGACTCAATTTTGTTATTTTGTTTTCATTTCTGTTGGCGACGTAGGTTGACAGGCTAAGGCAAGATGTGAAGATGATTATATATAGACGCTCTAGATAATAAAAATCTGCAGTGTAATACATATGATCTCTATATGAGAGATTATGGGTTCGAAACTCATATAAAAAAATCTTTTATAATTGTAATAATAAGAATATTAAATAGTTGGATGGGTTGACCTCCAACATTTATTAATTGTGCATACCTTTTGGCTGGGGAGGGAGCTCAGGAGACAAGGCAGGGGGCATTGCATCGATGAGAGAGAGATTAAAATATTGATAGATATCATTACGCATGTAACATTGAAAGCCTAACATGACGAATTCTTATCCTCTGAGATATCTCAAACTTTGCGTGACTTTATGGAAAATCCCATCTGTTTAAATGCGTTCTGCACGAATCTCAAAGCACAAATAATACTGACCCCCTACATCACCCCGAATAGGCACCGGACACATTGGTCATGCAAAAATTGAGATATCTCAAATGATACGCACTCTAACATGACCCCACCCTGCTGCCCCCATGCAGTGGCTTGGAACTGGCCGATATATTGTTGTAGGCATGTATAACAATCGTCTGGCGAAATGTCTCGAATACATTGTACCAGTCCATACAATGTGATACTTCCAGTAAATTTTGCTGTACCAACCTTGAAGAAATTTGCTACTCTATCTGCAAGGCTACCCATCAGATTGCGGTACACATCATCAAATTTGTCGGGATTTGAGATGTTAGCTACGTTGTAGAGTAACTGTGACCATGACTTTTCGTCAGAGGTGATGGAGTTGGCATCGGAATAACGGACGAAACAGTAATCATACCATAAACCACCTCTTATGCTAAGTGAGCAATTGGTTTTTATTGCTTCTACCGCATTTAGGAGGCATGTTTGGCAGCCAGAAGAATTAAGAGCGACGTTGCATAGTGAAGTTTGAATCAGAGCACTTGGGAAAAATGTTGGCTGAAGTAGCAAGTTGAAAGATTGTTGCAAAAAAGAGGAGAAACAGGCGCAAGGAGCTTTGTGGAGATGAATGAGAGGCCATGTTTGTGGCTTTTGGGATTGAAAGCAGGAGGATTATTTGCACTTTTGATAGAGCAATTATGTGTCAGAACTCAGAATATATGGTTGTTACGTTGACACATAATTTGCTCTTTTGAAAGTTAAACCGTACCTTTTTTTTGAATAGTTTTCGAGTGAGTCTATGGTACTATGCATATTACGATTTGGTACCGTGCTACGGCTTTATATTTGAGTTTTCAAATCCTAACGGTCGATCCGAACCGTTCATCTTATTCTCCATATTAATATGTGTTTGGAGACCAAATTTTACATTTTTTGAAATTGTTTTACTATTTTTTTAGATTTATTGAAAATCACTGGTTTTGGATAGTCAAGAATTTTCAGATCAAGTGATTTTCTAAATATCTAAAAAAATAGTAAAAAAATTTCAAAAAATATAAAATTTGGTCTCCAAACACATATTAATATGGACAACAAGATGAACGGTTTGGACCGACCGTTAGGATTTGAAAACTCAAATATAGAGCCGTAGCACGGTAACAATCCGTGATAAACATAGTACCATAGACTCACTCATAGTTTTCTGTTGAAAGTTGACTATAACTCTATTTGCTCATTCTATAATAAATTATTTGAATGGTTCTATGTGTATTTAATATTTAATTTAAAAAAATATTATTTAGATTAAATGAATTATATAGTTTTTTTTTTTAATTGTGCGTGTATTAAAATTCTGACTTTTTTAATATATTTATTTTTATCTGTAAAAAAAACCATTTAATCAGTGTTTCTGAGAATTTCCATATTTCATTGGTCCACTGATTGAAGAATATTTCAGTTTTTCTGCGGGACCAATATTGTACTTAGTTGTTAATATCCATCATGATTTTTTTTGAGAATATTTTGGTGGGGTGTCCTGTGTTTGAAGAATTAATGCTACAGAGCTGTTATATTGACTTCATTGAGATATATTCCAACACTTTGGAAAAATATGTTCTTCATAGTTGTTATATCGACTCCATTGAGATATGTTTCAACATCCTGGAAAAATATGTTCTTCATAGTTCTTATATCGACATTATTGAGATATGTTCCGTTTAGTTTAATTAGTTAGTTGTTTTATAAAAAAAATAGATTAATTAAGCGAAGACTAGACGCTAAAATTTACTGGTCAACTGAACTCAACTGAAAAGTTATAAATGAAGTCACAGTCAATTGAATAATCAGACCTACCATTCTACGCACCTTGTTATATACATTTTTCTTTTATTTTGGATTTGGATAAAATAGGGATGCAAATATGTATTATTTCATTTTGACAAGGGGTAATCAAGAGATAGCCCATGAAAAAGGGTTTTTGTGAAAATGAAAATAATGCCAATAAAATGAAGTGGGTCATGGGTTGAGGTGTACGTATAAGCTATCTCCAAATCATAATGGGCCCACATCTCCAGCCCAATTTGTGAATATTTTCTCTCCAATTGACATTCACAGAATCCCCAAACCAAATTTGGAATTTTGGATCAGGCTGCCAAATATTCTAATTTGCCTTTTGAGACTTTGTGTATTTAAAAAAAAAATTCAAAGAAGATTGAAGCAAGACAATCTCAAAACCTGAAAAGGTCTTGTGTATTTCTTTTTTCTCTTTCTTTTTGAGCAATCAATATGTACATTGCAAAGTACCATAGCTTCAGTTTACTTATTCATGCATAAAGACCACCTCCCTGAAATATATACCGATATTGGGCTAAGCCATATCAAAGCGCAAATGTGTAATCGTGAAGCAATAAAATCTCAAATTCTGGATAGATTGTTGCCATTATCGAGAGAGATTTGGCAAGAAGGGGGGAAGTTTCAATTTGGCAGAATGGATATTTGGCGGGACGGAGAGATTCGGTGGGATGGAGAAAAACCTACATTCTTGTGCAAAGGTCTTGTCTCTCTTCTTTTTTATGTTATTTTTGAGCAATCGATATGCACATTGTAAAGTACTAGCTTCAGTCTACTTAGTTATGTATATATTGAAATTTAATTTTTTTTTTTTAATGTTTTATATCATCTAGCTCGTCCTTATAAAATATTATGTGTACTTGTTACCTAGTGATTAGAGTTTTTTTTGTGGTTGTGAAGAGCTTGGATTCAATTCCTACCAACAATATATTATTTAGTTTAATTTTAGCACCCCATATGATGAATTTTTAGCTCTGCCCGTGGATCAACAAGAGTAAAATTTACATTGTTTGAACATGTATAACTTTTGCAAGCTACTAAAATATCTGAAGCATATTTATTCTAGTACTTTATCCAAGAAAAAAAAATTTACAATTGAGCTTGCGCAAGAGAAAAGGGATATTTTACATTATTGAACAAGAGTAAAATTTACAAAAATTTACAATTGAGCTTGCGCAAGAGTAAAATTTATATTATTGAACTTGTATTACTTTTGTACCCTACTACGTACTGACCTTATTTTAAAAACCTCAAGGATATATTAACATACTAAATCACCAGAGAAGAATATTTCTAACCTTAATTTCCAATCTACCTGGGTTCAATATCAGTAATTGAAACCTCATTTTGTGTCATGGGGGCAGACTTGCTTGAGGAGTCGGTGTTGCCTCCTCCACGTATACTGCTCTTGGCAAGGCAAAATGCAGGCTTAGACGGAGTCTGGAGAGACATTGTTTCGCTACTAAGCATCACAATCACGTTTGACATAGTTGGTCTATCTATTGGGTTTTCTTGGACACACAACAGCGCCATCTGTGTGCATCTCAACAATTCACTACTCGGATAGTGCTGACCTAAAGACGGATCTGCTACTTCTGTAATTGTACCATTCATCCAGTGCTGCCATACCTATATATATATATATATAAATATATATGTTATGGTAATTAATTTCAGTTTTGTTAGTATATATACATGCATTTCCTTTGCTGATTAAAGAATAATAGAGAGAGAAGATCAGTGCTACTACTTACAAAGCTCAAGAGATATTTGGTTTCATCATTCTCAAAATTACCACTGTTCTTCTTTCCAGTTATAATCTCTAAAACTAAAACACCATAACTGAAAACATCTGACTTGATCGAGAACTGTCCCCGCATTACATACTCTGGGGCCATATATCCACTACAAAAAGTATGTATATCATCGTCAGTTTTATTATGGTAATTTAATTCAACAATTACTGCACTATATAACTGTACATTACTTACAATGTTCCTACAACTCGACTTGTGATCTGTTGAGTTTGGTCTTCTCCAAAGAGTCTAGCCATACCAAAGTCAGATATCTTTGGATTCATCTCTAAATCGAGCAAGATATTGCTTGCCTTCAGATCTCGGTGAATAATTCTTAGTTCAGAATCTTCGTGTAGATATAATAGCCCTCTTGCAATTCCACAAACGATCATGTACCTTTTTTCCCAGTCTAGTAGGTGCCGCTTCTCTGGATCTACATAAGTAGATAATGAGGACCTTATTTAGGACTACAAATGTACTTTTTCCAATAATTGAACTACTGTATATAACCATCTACAATTTATATAGTATTAAGTATATATGCCCAAAACTCGATCGGCATTTCCAAATAATTAAAGCCAAGGATGCCAACCTGACAAGCAAAATTAACATAAAAGCATAGTATCTAAAAAGTTGGTTGGTAAGGGACAAAGAGGTATGTTTAACTATTTTTGTGAAGGCTAATACCATACTAATTTGTTTGGGTCAAACCTAAGAAAAAAAATTGAAATTCACCAGACAGTACATGAGATTATTAATGTTGTGGCTGTTACTCTAGAATTAGGATTCATCAAATTAAATAAAAATTTCTGATAGAGATAGAAAAATTTACCAAAAAGTATTTGATCAAGGCTTTTGTTAGGTACATATTCATAAACAAGCAATTTCTCTTGGCCCTCCAAGCAAACACCAAGAAGTCTGATAAGATTTTTGTGTTTAAGCTTTGCAACCAAAATTAGCTCATTTTTCAATTCACCTAGTCCCTGGCCGGAGCTTTGAGAGAGCCTCTTTACTGCTATTTCTTGGCCATCAGGCAGTACACCCTAATGGACGAATAAAAAATGTAATTAGATACAATAAATGTCCAAATAATAAGTAATGAACTTAATTTGAGTATACATATTCATACCTTATATACAGCTCCAAATCCACCTTCACCAAGTTTGTTTTCCTCTGCAAAATTAATTGTGGCAACTCTTAATACAGAGAGATCGATAAACAGTGACTCGGCACTTTTGATCTCCTCAGGATTACTCCCATCTGTACATTGACACCAAAGTCAATCAGCATGTGTTGAGCTTACTTGAGAAAAAAGTCAATAAAAAAAAAAATTTATCTTTCTTACTCATGAGCCTTGATTTTCTACTCTTTAAGAAGCAAACACAAAGACCAGCTATTAGAACAAAAGCAAGGAACAGTGGTACAGTGAATGCCAGAATTGTACCAGTTGAAGTTTTTTTTTTCCCTGCATGGGGGACAACAGACTAAATTAGGAACGTAAGGGTTTGTAATTCAACTTGAATCATGTGTTCAAATAAAATTGTGAATTTATACATTTACGGTTCATTTTGAACGGACGTATTCAGTATCTTAAGTTTGGACTGAACACATGAATTCAGAATAAACTACAAATTTTAAATTTAAATGAGTTTTAATTATTAGAAAACTTTAAATTTGATCAAGGTTATTATTTGTTGTTAGTTAATTAATTTGCTCTTCGGCCTTACCTGAAAGTCGGGCTTTGATCCAATCAATTCCCTGTATTTAGTATTTGTTTCATGCGCGCTAATTTTCCACAATAATTTAATTGATTAATTGATTGATGGGGACATTGTTGACTAATAGTCTTCTTTGGATTGAATTCAACCAGATGTCCCTCATGGCTACATCAACCAAACAACTTGTTGTGAATAGTTTGTTGTGACTAAACAACTTGTTTTCTTCGTTGAAAAGTCAATATTATTTTCTCTATATAATTATGAATTAGTTTGTTGTATATATACCAAACAATAATTAATTTAAACTTACACATAACACTGAGCATAAAGAAGAAAGGTAAAGTCCACAAACATACGACAGGTGGCATAACTAAACGCGGTATAGAAAATGTTGTTGACTAACGAGCGAATGAGAAGAAATTTACACTAGTTCATTAATTATAATTGTGCACAACTAAGCACCAGCCTTTAATTTAGTTGCAAAGACACATGGTCTCTATATAAGAGAGATTATGGATTTAAAACTCAGATGAGAAAATCCTTATTTATAATAACAAAAAAATTAAATAGTTAAATAGCTTGATCTCTATCTTTTACTGAAAAAAATAATTGTGCATACCTTTTGGCTGGGGAGGGAGCTCAGGAGGCAAGGCAGAGGACATTGCATCGATTTTAGAAAGATTAAAATATGGATAGATTTCATTACGCATGGCACATTGAAAGCCAAACAAGAGCCCACCCTGCTTCCCCCATGCAGTGGCTTGGAACTGGCCGATATATAGTTGTAGGCATGTATAGCAATCGTCTGGCGAAATGTCTCGAATACATTGTACCAGTCCATACAATGTGATACTTCCAGTAAATTTTGCTGCACCAGCCTTGAAGAAATTTGTGGAATTAGCTGCTCTATCTGCAAGGCTACCCATCAGATTGCTGTACATATCTTCAAATTTGTCAGTATTTGCGATGTTAGCTGTGTCGTAGAGTATGATTGACCATGACTTTTCGTCGTTGGTGATCGAGTTGGTATCGGAGTAGCGGAGGAAGCAGCCATACCCTTCATACCATAAACCAGCTCTTATGCTAAGTGAGCAATTGGTTTTCATTGCTTCTACCGCACTTAGGAGGCATGTTTGGCAGCGAGAAGAATTAATGGCACCGTGGCATAGTGCACGGCCGAAAATTTGGTTAGAGTCTTCTCCGATGGTTTGAAAGGAGAAGCCAGTGCGCCATCCAGCCGAAGAAAGGTTAGAGAGCAGTTGGTTGCGATTAGATTCGTAGGTACTGTTCCTCGTGAAGTTTGAATGAGAGCACTTGTGATAAATGTCGACTGAAGTAGCAAGTTGAAAGATTGTTGCAAAGAAGAGGAGAAACAGGCGTAAGGAGCTTTGTGGAGATGAATGAGGGGCCATGTTTGTGGCTTTTTGGATTGAAAGCAGGAGGATTATTTGCTCTTTGATAGAGCAATTATGTGTCAGAACTCAAGAATATATGGTTGTTAAGTTGACACATACTTTGTTCTTTTGAAAGTTAAACCGTACCGTTTTTTTTTAATAGTTTTATCTGTTGAAAGTTGACTATAACTCTATTTGCGCATTCTATAATAAATTCTTTGAATGGTTCTATATGTATTTAATATTTAAGTATATTTATTTAAATTTCAAAAAATATTATTTATATTAAATGAAATTGTATACATAGTTTTTTTTTTTTAATTGTGCGTTTATTAAATTTCTGAATTGTTTATATATTTATTTTTATCTTTAAAAAAAAACCATTTAATCAGTTTTTCTGAGAATTTCCAAATTTCATTGGTCCACAGATTATATCTGCGGGACCAATATTCTACTTATTTGTATTAATATCTATTATGAATTTTTCAAGAATATTTTGGTGGGATGTTATGTGTTTGAAGAATTAGTGCTACAGAGAGCTGTTATAATCGACTCCATTGAGATATGTTCCCACACTTTGGAAAAATATGTTCTTTGATCATAGTTGTTATATCGACCGTTTAGCTTAATTAATTAGTTGGTTGTGTTATAAAAATTTAGATTAATTAAGCGAAGACTAGACGCTAAAATTTACTTGTCAACTGAACCCAATTGAAAAGTTGTAAATGAAGTCAAAGTCAATTGAATAATCAGACCTACCATTCTAGCAACCTTGTTATATATATTTTTCTTTTATTTTGGATTTCGATAAAATAGAGATGCAAATATATATTATTTCATTTTGACAAGGGGTAATCAACAGAGATAGCCCATAAAAAGGGTTTTTGTGAAAATGAAAATAATTCCAATAAAATGAAGTGGGTCATGGGTTGAGGTGTATAAGCTATCTCCAAATCAAAATGGGCCCACATTTCCAGCCCAATTTGTGAATATTTTCTCTCCAATTGACATTTACAGAATCCCCAAAACATATTTGGAATTTTGGATCAGGCTGCCAAAGATTCTAATTTGCCTTTTGAGACTCTGTATTTTTCTCAAATAAGATTGAAGCAAGAAAATCTCAAATTCTGAATTGATCGATTGTCGCCATTATCGAGAGAGATTTGGCGAGAAGGGGGGAAATTTCTATTTGGCAGAATGAATATTTGGCGGGACGGAGAGATTCGGTGGGATGGAGAAAAACCTACATTCTTGTGCAAAGGTCGATCTTGTCTCTTTCTTTTCTATGTTCTTTTTGAGCTATCAATATGTACATTGCAAAGTACCATAGCTTCAATCTACTTAGTTATGTATATATTGAAATTTAATTAAAAAATTTTTTTGGAACTTTTTATATCATTTAGCTCCCCCTCATAAAATATTATTTGTCTACTTGTAGCCTAGTGGTTATAGTTTATTTTGTGGTTGTGGAGAGCTTGTATTCAATTCCTACTAACAACATATTATTTAGTTTAATTTTAGCACCCCATATCATGAATTTCTAGTTCCGCCTATGGATCAACAAGAGCAAAATTTACATTATTGAACATGTATAACTTTTGCAAGCTGCTAAAATATCTGAAGCGTATTTATCCAAGTACTTTATCCAAGAGAAAAAAGTTAAAGAAATGGAAAATGTGCCAGCTAATACTGACCTTATTTTACAAACCTCAAGTATTAATTAACATGCTAAATGACCATAGCAGAGCATTTCTAACCTTAATTTTCAATCTACCTGGGTTCAATATCAGTAATTGAAACCTCATTTTGTGTCATGGGGACAGACTTGCTTGAGGAGTCGGTGTTGCCTCCTCCACGTATACTGCTCTTGGCAATGCAAAATGCAGGCTTAGATGGAGTCTGGAAAGACATTGTTTCGCTACTAAGCATCACGACCACGTTTGACATAGTTGGTCTGTCTGCTGGGTTTTCCTGGACACACAACAGCGCTATCTGTGTACATCTCAACAATTCACTCCTCGGATAGTGCTGACCTAAAGACGATCTGCTACTTCTGTAATGGTACCATTGGTCCAGTGCTGCCATACCTATATATATATGTTATGGTAATTAATTTCAGTTTTGTTAGTATATATACATGCATTTCCTTTGCTGATTATAGAATAATAGAGAAAGAAGATCAGTGCTACTACTTACAAAGCTCAAGAGATCTTCGGTCTCATCATTCTCAAAAGTACCACTGTTCTTCTTTCCAGTTATAATCTCTAAAACTAAAACACCATAACTGAAAACATCTGACTTGATCGAGAACTGTCCTCGCATTACATACTCCGGGGCCATATATCCACTACAAAAAGTATGGATATCATCGTCAATTTTATTATGGTAATTTAATTCAACAATTACTGCATTATATAACTGTACATTACTTACAATGTTCCTACAACTCGACTTGTGATCTGTTGAGTTTGGTCTCCTCCAAAGAGTCTAGCCAAACCAAAGTCGGATATCTTTGGGTTCATCTCTGCATTGAGCAAGATATTGCTTGCCTTCAGATCTCGGTGAATAATTCTTAGTTGAGAATCTTCGTGTAAATATAACAGCCCTCTAGCAATTGCACAAACGATCATGTACCTTTTTCCCCAGTCTAGTAGGTGCTGCTTCTCAGGATCTACACAAGTAGATAATGAGGACCTTATTTAGGACTATAAATGTACATTTTCCAATATTTGAACTACTGTATATAACAATCTACAATTTAATTATATAGCATTAAGTATATATGCCCAAAACTCGATCGAAATTTTCAAATAATTAAAGCCAATAATGCCAACCTGACAAGCAAAATTAACATAAAAGCATAGTATATTAAGATTGGGTTGGCTAGGGACAAAGGGGTATATGTTTTAACTATTTTTGTGAAGGCTAATACCATACTAATTGGTTTGGGTCAAACCTAAGAAATAAATTGAAATTCACCAAAAAGTACATTAGATTGTTTAATGTTATGGCTGTTATTCTAGAATTAGGAGTCAACAAATTAAAATAAAAATTTCTGATAGAGAGAAAAATTTACCAAAAAGTATTTGATCAAGACTTTTGTTAGGTACATATTCATAAACAAGCAATTTCTCTTGGCCTTCCAAGCAAACACCAAGAAGTCTGACAAGATTTTTGTGTTGAAGCTTTGCAACCAAAAGTAACTCATTTTTCAATTCGCCTAGTCCCTGGCTGGAGCTTTGAGAGAGCCTCTTTACTGCTATTTCTTGGCCATCAGGCAGTACACCCTAATGGAAGAATAAAAGATGTAATTAGATACAATAAATGTCCAGATAATAAGTAATGAAGTTAATTTGAGTATATATATTCATACCATATATACAGCTCCAAATCCACCTTCACCAAGTTTGTTTTCCTCTGCAAAATTAATTGTGGCAACTCTTAATACAGAGAGATCAATAAACAGTGACTCGGCACTTTTGATCTCCTCAGGATTACTCCCATCTGTACATTGACACCAAAATCAATCAGCATTTGTCGATTTTACTTGAGAGAATAGTCGACCAAAATAAAAATTTATCTTTCTTACTCAGCAATGGTTTTGTCAGGAGCCCTGATTTTCTAGTCTTTAAGAAGCAAACACAAAGACCAGCTATTAGAACAAAAGCAAGGACTAGTGGTATAGTGATTGCCAGAATTGTACCAGTTGAAGTTTTCTTCTTGCCTGCATGGGGGACAACAGACTGATGAATTAGAAACGTATATATAAGGGTTCATAATTGAACTTAAATCAACTTGAATCATGTGTTCAAATAAAATTGTGAATGTATACATTTACGGTTCATTCTGAACGGACGTATTCAATATCCTAAGTTTAGACTGCACACATGAATTCAGAATAAATTACAAAATTTAAAATTTAAATGAGTTCTATAAGAAAAATTTTAATTTATAAAATTTAAATGAGTTTTATTAGAAAAATTAATAAATTTAATAAATTTTTGGGTTTTCAAACTTTAGAAGGGTAAATATGATATTATGAATTTTAGACAAGAAAATACATAATTTCAAGGTTTTTCAGGGGGGATACATGAAATTAATTCCTTCTATTTTTGGTTTTCTGGCGGAGGCAACAAACAGCTCTGCTTCACAATAATTGAAGGAAGAGAGGGAGTGTTCGCGGGTCTGTTTAATGGATCCATAGTGGACAGCCCGGGTAGTGGACGGTCAGGTCTCTAGTGGACCACCCCACTCCCAGGCAGTTCACTAGAGATCTGGACTGCCTATAGGTCAGGCAGTCTGAGTAGCTTTGAAATAAAATCAAAACTTTGGTCATATTTGTAATTTTTTTTTTTTGGTTATTAAAAAAAATGACCCCTAGTCAGCAACCATGGTAATTAAAAACAGATTGCTGTGAGCTATTGTATAATTTGAACGATTATTCTAGCTTATTATTTGTTGTTAGTTAATTTGCTGTTAGGCCTTAGCTGAAAGTAAGGTTTCCAGCCTTCCAGTCATCTCCCTGAATTTAGTATTTGTTTCATGCGCGTTGATTTTCCACAATAATTTAATTGATTGATTGATTGATGGGGACATTGTTGACTACTAATATTATTGCTTGGAATTAATTCCACCAGATGTCCCTCATGGCTACATCAACCAAATAGTTTGTTATGACTAAACAACTTGTTTTATTTTCTCTATATAATTATGAATTAGTTTGTTGTATATATACGAAACAATAATTAATTTAGACTTACACATAACACTGAGCATGAAGAAGAAAGGTAGAGTCCACAAACATACGACAGGTGGCATAACTAAACGCGGTATAGAAAATGTTGTTGACTAACGAGCGAATGAGAAGAAATTTACACTAGTTCATTAATTATAATTGTGCATATCTAACAACCAGCCTTTAGTTTAATTGTAAAGACACATGGTCTCTGTATGAG
Source organism: Carex pumila (assembly GCA_033356055.1). Lineage (NCBI taxonomy): Eukaryota > Viridiplantae > Streptophyta > Magnoliopsida > Poales > Cyperaceae > Carex > Carex pumila. The sequence goes on along the minus strand of JARJHM010000118.1, from coordinate 473,357 downwards.
AGAGATTATGAATTTGTAACTCAGATGAGAAAATCATTTATTATAATAACAAGAATGTTAAATAGTTGAATAGCTTGACTTTCAACTTTTACCAAAAAAAATAATTGTGCATACCTTTTGGCTGGGGAGGGAGCTCAGGAGGCAAGGAAGGGGGCGTTGCATCGATGAGAGAAAGATTAAAATATTGATAGATATCATTACGCATGTAACACTGAAAGCCTAACATGACCCCACCCTGCTGCCCCCATGCAGTGGCTTGGAACTGGCTGATATATTGTTGTAGGCATGTATAGCAATCGTCTGGCGAAATGTCTCGAATACATTGTACCAGTCCATACAACGTGATACTTCCAGTAAATTTTGCTGCACCAACCTTGAAGAAATTTGTGGAATTAGCTGCTCTATCTGCAAGGCTACCCATCAGATTGCTGTACACTTCTTCAAATGTGTCGGGATTTGAGATTTTAGCTGTGTTGTAGAGTAACTGTGACCATGACTCTTCGTCAGAGGTGATGGAGTTGGTATCGGAGTAGCGGAGGAAGCAGCCATCATACCATAAACCAGCTCTTAAGCTAAGTGAGCAATTGGTTTTTATTGCTTCTACCGCATTTAGGAGGCATGTTTGGCAGACAGAAGAATTATATGAGCCGAGGCACAGTGCACGGCCGAAAACTTGGTCAGGGTCTTTTCCGAGGGTTTGAAAGGAGAAGCCAGTGTGCCATCCAGCCGAAGAAAGGTTAGAGAGAAGTTGGTTGCGATTAGATTGGTAGGTACTGTTCCTCGTGAAGTTTGAGTCAGAGCACTTGAACAAGACAGAAGTAGCAAGCTGAAAGATTGTTGCAAAGAAGAGCACAAACAGGCACAAGGAGCTTTGTGGAGATGAATGAGAGGCCATGTTTGTGGCTTTTGGGATTGAAAGCAGGAGGATATATTATTTGCTCTTTTGATAGAGCAATTATGTGTCATAACTCAGAATATATGGTTGTTAGAAGACTAAACCCAAGTCAAAGTCAATTGAAGAAACAGACCGAGCATTCCAACTTTGTTACATATATATATTTTATTTTATTTTGGATTTGGATAAAATAGAGATGCAAATATATATTATTGCATTTTGACAAGGGGTAATCAAGAGATAGCCCATGAAAAAGGGTTTTTGTGAAAATGAAAATAATTCCAAGAAAACGAAGTGGATCATGGGTTGAGGTGTATATATAAGCTATCTCCAAATCAAAATGGTCCACATCTCCAGCCCAATTTGTGAATATTCTCTCCAATTGACATTGGCAGAATCCCCAAACCAAATTTGGAATTTTGGGTCAGGCGGCCCAAGATTTTAATTTGCCTTTTGAGATTCTGTATTTTAAAAAAAAATTCGAATAACATTGAAGAAAGAAAATCTCAAATCCTTAATCGATTGTTGCCAAGCTTACCTCACTGTCTCCAAATCGATTGTTGCCATCATCAAGAACGATTTGGCGAGAAGAGAAGTTTTGATTTGGCAGAATAGATATTGGCAAGATGGAGAGAAACCTACGTTTTTATGTTCTTTTTGAGCGAGATGAAGAAAGAGACCATTGCAGATAAGCGTAGGTTTCTCTCCATTCTGCCAATGTCAATTATACAAAATCGAAACTTCCCTTCTCGCCAAATCTCTTCAAAAAGAATAGACCATATTGATTTATTTCTTTTTTTCTTATTGAGCAATCAATATATACATTGCAAAGTACTATAGCCTTCCCCTCCCTGATATATATATATAGAGAGAGAGAGTAGAACTAGGGTGCTCTTAAGCTCACCAAAGTTTTGGCGAGTTTAACTCAAAAACTTATCAAATCGATTTCAAATAACGAATCTGAACCATTGAAACCCGCTTACCTTATGTGTGATGCATCTACATGTGAAATTTTTAAACATTCGAATTAATTTAGTATAAAGTCAAGCGGTCAAAAAATATTCAAAAATTGAATGCACTAAAATTAATTTATTAACCTTCTAATTTTGACTACTTGACCTTATACTAAATTAATTTGAATCACACGTAAGGTAGGTGGATTTCAACGGTTCGGATTCGTCATTTGAAATTAATTTGATGAGTTTTAGAGTTAAGCTCACCAAAACTTTGGTGAGCTTAAAAGCACCCTAGTTCTACTCATATATATATAGAGGTGGGCTACGGTGAGTTGCGAAGTAAAGCAACTATTTTACTTCACGCTCATATTTTGCAATTTTAAAGTTCAAAACGTCGATTCAAACCGTTCATCTTGTTCTCCATATTTAAATATGTTTGGAAACCAAATTTTACATTTTTTGAAATTTTTTTACTATTTATTAAGCAATTTTGAAAGTCGCTGATCTAATAGTTCAGAAATTTTTACTGTTTTTTACTGTTTACGGCGAAATAGCAATTTTAAAAAATGCTTAATAAATAGTAAAAAAATTCCAAAAAATGTAAAATTTAGTCTCCAAGCACATTTCAATATGGATTAAACATTTAATGGTTCGGATCGGTCATTTGAAATTTCAAAATAAGAATACGGCGTGAAGTAGAAACACATTTTACTTCGCAACTCACCGTAGTCCACCTCATATATATATATATATATATACACAGATATTGGACTAAGCCATATCAAAGCCCAAATGTGTAATCGTGAGAATAGAATATATAGCACTGCAGATGATGCAATTGTCGAATATCATTAATATTCTGTATAAAGAAATAATAAAATTAACATCAACATCATACCAATTTATTGGTGCAGTAGCACTAGACAATTACAAAAAGAAAAGAAAAAGAAAAGAAGTATACATTTAGGCCCATATAATATTTCCTGATTAGATCTAATTTTAGCCCACGATTATATTATCTGCTACGTACGCCAAGAAAGAAAATTTATACACAGGTTATATTGCTATAATGTTAAATGTGACACTCACTTTTCATTCCTCTATTACCCACCGAACACAAACAAATTTGTACGAAATAAAAACTTGTTTTAAATTTCACTTTTCCTCTATTATTTTGTTATCATCTTAGATGTGACAGACTCCGAGTCCAAAGATAAGAATATGATAACTGATAACTGAGCTTATTTGAGACAAATCAATATATGATAGAAATATTATGAGAACCAACTTTTGATCTAATAAAAAGTCATAATTAAATTTGAAATATAAATAAAATTTTCTAGTGAAAAATAAATCGTTGAACAACTTGACTTCAAACCATTACTAAAAAAATAATAATTCTCTTGTGAATCACATCATAGAACCTTAGGGAACAAGTTAAGATACCATATATTATAAAATAGTCGATTTGTTACATCTCGCAAGTCATAATGCTTGAATTGGATTTTATTTTTATTAAAGGGTTTCGTTATACTCCAGTATCTCTTAAATGTTTATTTTCAAGAGTGAAACTTGCGTCTCTTTGTAAATATACATGACTCGTTCTATTGCAGTAAACCCGCAATTTTATGCTGAAATTGAATTAATAAGGTCAAAATAGAGGGTGGTACTATTTTTTCATTTAATGAAAGGTACCTCAATCGTATCCTTAAAACCGAAAAAGGTACCACAATTGATCATCATTATATTTCCTTTTTGTTATAATTGTATGCATAATTGGATGGCATAAAAGTAATACAATTTATGTATTTTGATTTGTGTTGTATTGTTTTTTGTAAGAGATTTCAAATTATTTTATTTTTTAAGTCTTTTTCATTTCTTTCTTTTTGTAACTTTTAATAACAAAAATTATAAAATTCATCTGCTAAAATACAATTTGTGTCATTTCTTTCTTTAAATAAATAAGGATGCCACTTGACACCTAGTACAGTAGCCAAAGAACTCACTTCTGAGTCAGTGAGATTGAGATGATATATCTCACTCTTAGAGTAGTAAAGAACAAAAATATTATTTGTTTTAATATTCATAGACTCTTAGAGAGATATCTCGATGACACGAATTTCAAGAATATTAAAACATTGCTTCTCAGATGTCAGTATTATTTGTGCTTTGAGATTCATAAAGAACGTATTTGAACAGTTGAGTTTTCCAAAAAGAGGAGGGATCAAGTTACAACATTTTTTGAGTTACAAAAAGCACTTTCTACATTTTAAAAGTTCAAATCGTCGATCCAAACCGTTAGATGTGGTCTCTACAATAAAATATGCTTGGAGACCAAATTTTACATTTTTTGGAATTTTTTTACTATTTATTAAGATTGGTACAAAAACTAGTCAAATTCATACCATTGAATTTTGTACCCATCTTAATAAATAGTAAAAAAATTTCAAAAAATATAAAATTTGGTCTCCAAGCATATTTTATTGTAGAGATCACATCTAACGGTTTGGATCGACGATTTGGACTTTCAAAATGTAGAAAATGCTTTTTGTAAGTCAAAAAATGTTGTAACTTGATCCCTCCTCTTCCAAAAAAAACACTCAAAGTTTGAGATATTTCAGAGGATGCGAATTTCTTTTTCCCTGCCGTAGTGCCTTTCCCCGCAGAATTCGTATCATCTGAGATATCTCAAACTTTGCGTGACTTTATGAAAAATTCCAACCGTTTAAATATGTTATGCATGAATCTCAAAGCACACATAATACTGACCCCCTAGATCACCCTTGAATAGGCACTGGACACGTCGGTCATGCAAAAGTTGAGATATCTCAAAGGATACGCACTCTTCCTTGCGTGGAGTTATTTCAGATCTTCTCTGACTGTGGCTATAGACTTTTATTAATGTATTACTGATGCACAGCGTTTGCATATATTTTTTCAGCTTTAATCATATAGGTAAAAATTATTTAATTACTTACTAATAAATATCTATTTATATATAAGGTAAATCTCATTCAATACAAAATTAGTTATTATATTTGTCATCTCTCTCTAGAAGATAATTCATTTATGCTCCGGATGAATTTGTATCAGGACGGCTCTATCTTCTTTTGCACGAATATCAAAGGAATCGACTATCGCGATCTAAACTCAAGTATTTCTGTCGCTTTTACCAATGAAATAATTGCATCAATTGTTGGAATACATTTATGTTTTTTCTTGTGTACCCACAGTGTATAACTTACATAAGGGACCAACAGGAGCAAAATTTACAGTATTGTTTGAATACATTTGTTTAAAAAGGACCAACAGAAGCAAAATTTACAGTATTGAACATCTATAACTTTTGTAAACTGCTAAAATCTCTAAATCAAATTCATTCAAGTACTTTATCCAAGAGAAAAAAAAAAACTAAAGCAAAGGAAAATGTGCCCTAGTACTGACCTTATTTTACAAACCTCAAGTATATATTAACATAATCACTAGAGGAGCATTTCTATCCTTAATTTCCAATCTACCTGGCTTCAATATCAGTAATTGAAACCTCATTTTGTGTCATGGGGACAGGCTTGCTTGAGGAGTCGGTGTTGCCTCCTCCACGTATACTGCTATTGGCAATGCAAAATCCAGGCCTAGATGGAGTATGGAGAGACATTGTTTCGCTACTTAGCATCACGGCCACGTTTGACATAGTTGGTCTGTCTGCTGGGTTTTCCTGGACACACAACAACGCTATTTGTGTACATCTCAACAATTTACTCCTCGGATAGTGCTGACCTAAAGACGAATCTGCTACTTCTGTAATGGTTCCATTGGTCCAGTGCTGCCATACCTATATATATGTGTGCGTTATGGTAAATTTCAGTTTTGTTAGTATACATGCATTTCCTTTGCTGATTATAGAGAGCTCAAGAGATCTACTACTTACAAAGCTCAAGATATCTTCGGTCTCTTCATTCTCAAAAGTGCCACTGTTCTTCTTTCCAGTTATAATCTCCAAAACCAAAACACCATAACTGAAAACATCTGATTTGATCGAGAACTGTCCCCGCATTACATACTCCGGGGCCATATATCCACTACAAAAAGTATGTATATCATTGTCAGTTTTATTATGGTAATTTAATTCAACAATTACTGCACTATATAACTGTACATTACTTACAATGTTCCTACAACTCGACTTGTGATTTGTTGAGTTTGGTCTCCTTCAAAGAGTCTAGCCAGACCAAAGTCGGATATCTTTGGATTCATCTCTGCATTGAGCAAGATATTGCTTGCTTTCAGATCTCGATGAATAATTCTTAGTTGAGAATCTTCGTGTAGATATAACAGCCCTCTTGCAATTGCACAAACGATCCTGTACCTTTTTCCCCAGTTTAGTAGGTGCCGCTTCTCAGGATCTACACAAGTAGATAATGAGGACCTTATTTAGGACTACAAATGTACTTTTTCCAATATTTGAACTACTATACATATATATAGCTATCTACAATTTATATAGTATTAAGTATATATATATGCCCAAAACTCGGTCGGCATTTCCAAATAATTAAAGCCAATAATGCCAACCTGAAAAGCAAGCTTAACATAAAAGCATAGTATCTAAAGGGGTATGCTTAACTATTTTTGTGAAGGCTAGTACCATACTAATTTGGTTTGGGTCAAACCTAAGAAAAATATTGAAATTCACTGGTAGCTACTATCAAGTTTTTTTAAAAGAAAAAGAAAACAAATTCACCAAAAAATCACATGAGATTATTAATGTTATGGCTGTTACTCTAGATTTATGAGTCAACAAATTAGAAGAAAAAATTTCTGATAGAGAAAGAAAAATTTACCAAAAAGGATTTGATCAAGGCTTCTGTTAGGTACATATTCATAAACAAGCAATTTCTCTTGGTCCTCCAAGCAAACACCAAGAAGTCTGACAAGATTTTTGTGTTGAAGCTTTGCAACCAAAAGTAGCTCATTTTTCAATTCGCCTAGTCCCTGGCTGGAGCTTTGAGAAAGCCTCTTTACTGCTATTTCTCGGCCATCAGGCAGTACACCCTAATGGAAGAATAAAAAATGTAATTGGATACAATAAATCCAGATAATAAGTAATGAAGTTAATTTGAGTATATATATTCATACCTTATATACAGCTCCAAATCCACCTTCACCAAGTTTGTTTTCCTCTGCAAAGTTAATTGTCGCAACTCTTAATACAGAGAGATCAATAAACAGTGACTCGGCACTTTTGATCTCCTCAGAATTACTCCCATCTGTACATTGACACCAAAATCAATTAGCATGTGTCGAGCTTGCTTGAGAAAAAAATCTATCAAAATTAAATTTGATCTTTCTTACTCAGCAATGGTTTCGTAATGCGCCCTGATTTTCTCCTCTTTAAGAAGCAAACACAAAGAGCAGCAATGAGAACAAAAGCAAGGACCAGTGGTATAGTGATTGCCAGAATTGTACCAATTGATGTTTTCTTCTTGCCTACATGGGGGATAACATACTGAATTAGGAATGTAAGGGTTCATAATTCAACTTGAATCATGTGTTCAAATAAAATTGTGAATGTATACATTTACGGTTCATTTTGAACGGACACATTCAGTATCCTAAGTTTGGATTCAGAATAAATTACAAAATGTTAAATTTAAATGAGTTTTATTAGAAAACTTTAAATTTGATCCAGCTTATTATTTTCTGTTAGTTAATTTGCTCTTGTTTGGAATAAATTCAACCGGATGTCCCTCATGGCTAGCTACACCAACCAAATAGATCGTTGTGACTTAAACAACTTGTTTTCTTCGTTGATAAGTCGATTTTATTTTCTTTATATAGTTATCAATTAGTTTGTTGTACACCAAACAATAATAGATTTAGACTTACACATAACACTGAGCTTGAAAAAGAAAGGTACAGTCCACAAACATACGACAGGTGGCATAACTAAACACAGTATAGCAAAAGCTGTTGACTAATGAGCGAATGTGCGAGAGTACAGTGACTATTCAAACTGTTCCATACTTTTGGTTACGTTCCTATGCCGGTTATTGGCGCACAAGAGAAGAAATTTACACTAATTCATTTATAATTGTGCATATCTAAGAATCAGTCTTTAGTTTGATAACAAAAACACATGATCTCTATATGAAAAGTAATGGGTTTGAAACTCATATGAGAAAATTATTTGTTGTAATAACAAGAATATTAAATAGTTAAATAGTTTGACTTCTAACTTTTACTAAAAAAAATAATTGTGCATACCTTTTGGCGTTGCATCGATGAGAGAAAGATTGAAAAATCGATAGATCTCATAACGCATGTAACATTGAAAGCCTAACTTGACCCCACCCTGCTTATCCCCTTCAGTGGCTTGGAACTGGCCGATATATTGCTGTAGGCATGTATAGCAATCGTCTGCTGAAATGTCTCGAATACATTGTACCAGTCCATACAACGTGATACTTTCAGTAAATTTTGCTGTATCAACCTTGAACAAATTTGTGGAATTAGCTGCTTTATCTGCAAGGCCACCCATCAGATTGCTGTACACATCTTCAAATTTGTCGGTATTTGAGATGTTAAGTGTGTTGTAGATTATCACTGACCATGACTTTTCGTCAGAGGTGATGGAGTTGGTATCGGAGTAGCGGAGGAAGCAGTCATCATACCATAAGCCACCTCTTATGCTAAGTGAGCAATTGGTTTTTATTGCTTCTACTGCATTTAGGAGGCATGTTTGGCAGCCAGAAGAATTATATGTGACGAGGCATAGTGCACGGCCGAAAACTTGGTCAGGGTCTTCTCCGAGGGTTTGAAAGGAGAAGCCAGTGCGCCATCCAGCTGAAGAAAGGTTAGAGAGAAGTTGGTTGCGATTAGATTGGTAGGTACTGTTCCTCGTGAAGTTTGAGTCAGAGCACTTGACCAAGACCGAAGTAGCAAGCTAAAAGATTGTTGCAAAGAAGAGGAGAAACAGGCACAAGGAGCTTTGTGGAGATGAATGAGAGGCCATGCTTGTGGCTTTTGGGATTGAAAGCAGGAGGATATATTATTTGCTCTTTTGATAGAGCAATTATGTGTCAGAACTCAAGAATATATGGTTGTTTAGTTGACACATAATTTTCTCTAAGTTCAACGGTACCATTTTTTTTAATTGTTTTATAAAGTGTACTATAACTCTATTTACTCATTCTATAATAAATTCTTTGAATAGTTCTATATGTTGAATAATTCTTTGAATAGTTATATTTATTTTGTATTTAAAAATATTATTTAGATTAAAGGAAATTTAATATATAGTTTTTTTTTAATTGTGCGTGTATTAAATTTCTGATAATTTTTAATATTTTTATTTTTATCTTTGAAAAAAAAATATTTAATCAGTTTTTCTGAGATTTTCCTTATTTAACTGGTTCACATATTATATCTGCGGGACCAATATTGTACTTATTTGAAGAATTAGTGCTATAGAGTTGTTATATCAACTTTATTGAGATATGTTCTAATATTTTAAAAAAGTTTATTCTTCGTTTTTTTTTTTTTCAATATTAATGGCTTTAAATATCAACTAGTTATTTATCAATAAAGTACATATTTTTAACTAGTCAATTGACTCTAATTTTTATATTTAATTTCTTTTTATTCTCATTAATTAATTTAAACTACTCTCATTATTTAATCCTAATTATTTACACTCTTAAATACCTGAATACCTCATTATATATCTCTCTATATGAGCGGATCCGCTTTCGTCCAATAGCTGCCGAGCTCCAACGGCCGAACCTATTTACCACCGAGCTCTGATAGCCGAATCTACTCACAACGACTCTCTGACGGCCTAATGCACTGCCGTACTCTGACGGTCGGATCACAGTCTTGCTCCGATAACCAGATTTACTCACTATCGCACTCCAACGGCCGAATCTAAAGATTCTACTATCCGAGCTCCAATGATACCACAATCTTAGTTCCAATTGACTCGGCTCAACTCACTCCCCTCTCTTCTATTATCCTCTCCATTCTAAAAAGGTACAAATCAGAGAAGAATATCACTGTCAAATTGAGACCTAGAAGAAGAGGTTGAAGGGATGGAATGAAAGGGGTGGGGGAGATTGAAAAATTAATTTCAGACTGAGTTACACGGTTGATTTTTTCATCCAATTTCAGCTTCTTATATTAGTCAAATTTCATCCAAAACACACAAATACTATTATCCAAAATATTTTGCTTCTTGTATGACTCGAACCAAGGAGGTCTTGAATATAAACTAAGCCAACTACCATCATACCATGCTACCTTTTGTTTCTAGAATACATAACTACATGTAAATATAAGTGTTTAAACAACTATTGAAGATGAGTAATGCTTGTATTATATTGTATTAGTGGAATATTTAATTGTAATTATTTATCTAAACACAATATTGTTCATAAAAAAAATTTAACATAAAACAAGTTTCTGATAAAAAAAATATGAGTTTTCAATTTGATTCGATGAATTCTAACCGATTCACCTTATTTTAATTTTACGGCCAAAAGACTGATTCCAATCCCGATCTTGATTTTTTCAAATTTTAGATTAATTGAGCGAAGACTAGACGCTAAAATTAACTTGTCAACATAAGACTAGACACTAAAATTAACTTGTCATTTGAATTATCAGACCTGCCATTCTACCAACCTTCTTATATATATTTTTTTATTTGGATTGGGATAAAATTGAGAAGCAAATACATGTCATGTTACAGCGTTGAAAAAGTTATTTCAAAAAGTATTATTTCATTTTGACCGGCGCCAATCAACAAGAAAAAGGGTTTTTGTGAAAACGAAAATAATGCCAAAAAATGAACTGTGTCATGGATTGAGGCCCTTGAGGGTGACAGAATCCCCAAACCGAATTTGAAATTTTGGATCATCCTGCCTAACATGCTGCTTTGCTTTTTTTCTGAGTTGTAAGTCCTAGGGCTGGCGCTAGGGGTGAAAACGGATTGGATATCATCCAATTTTTATCTAGATCAAAATTAAGGTAATAATAAATTTGGATATTTAGATTCAGATTCGGATTCGGATATTTTTTTTATAGATATGGTTTTGGATTTGGTATCAGATACGGATTCAGATTCAGATAATTATTTGTATCTTGACAATTTACTCAAATCGGATTATCTGAATAGAACCCACAAAATTAGAACCTCCGCCTTGCTACGCCAGCTCGTTGCCACCTCAATTTGTGACTTGTGTATTTTAAAAAAAAAAAAAAAAACAAAGATAATAAACTCGTGAGACTAATAATTTTTTTTGTCGCCAATTTCCACAATCGTACGTCTCTATTATTTTGTTCAGTTACAAACTTATTATATATTGCTCTCGTACTTATAGAGCGTGTATTGTTGATATATTTTTTTTTTTTTGACAAAAGTGGGTATCCCCAGCTGTTTCTTATAAAAACATAATACTTTCATACAATAATCAATGAGGTAATCCTCATTGTACAAAATATTCACATACGTACTGTCACAGAATCGGCTTAGGTACAGGTCATATTACAAAACAACTATACTAAGAAATAGGTAGAAAATAACAGACATGCATTAAAAAGAAAACACTAAGCATCAGTAGAAGCTGAAAGAGTAATCCATATGAGAGACATCAGTTGATTGCTGGGTGTCTGCAGAAGAGGTGTCCATGGACTTGATTCAACTCTGTTTATCAGGAACTTTGAAAGGTCCATCTCTCCGTGTCCAAGTTCTTCTCTCCTGAATCTTGAATTTGGCCTTCCGATCCTCTATTGAATCTAGTTCTTCTTCCCCTGAATCCTGAATTTGGCCTTCCTCTATTGAATCTAGTTCTTCTTCCCCTGAATGCAACGTACAGTAATGAATTTGGGGGTTACCGTTGGAAAGAACAATTTAAATGAAGAAGAAGGGACTCAGGGCAGCCGGGTCAGGAAGTTCGGGCAGAGGTCTTTTATTGACGATAACTCTGTGAGTGGACCCTTGTCAGTGAATAGCAAAAAGGGGGCAGGGTTGATCTCTGAGTCTGACGATATGGGCCCAGTACCTACAACAGAGACGATTGGAGAGGAGGGAGTAATGGAGGGGAGCCAATAGACAAAGGCACTGACATTTCCAGAGTTGTTATAACGTTCGTCCACTCCCGCTGAAGTTTGTTATTCCACATCAGCTTCTTTTGCTGACGTGTTCAGTCTAGAATAAACCTAATGTTTTATGCATCCATTTTAATTACTTTCTTTTACACTTTAGATCGCCTTTATAAGGCTAATACTCCTGTGGAGAGGGATTATGCTAATATGTACTGAGATTCACGAATTGCTGTTTGCTCTTCGTTATTGAAATAATATCGTTTCCTTGTGTTATATCCAAATTTATCTCAAATTACTTAGCAGAGTCAAACTTATTGATTCTTCCTGCATCGACTATCTAAGATCGTTGCAGTTCTGGTATCAGAGCCAAGTTATTAAGCATTTGGAGGTATTAGTATAGAAGAAGATGCCGCCAAAACAGCGCACAAACGAACCACCTGAGGAAACTGCTCTTGATCTGATGGCTATGAACGACCGATTGACACAGTATACCAGAGAAAGCCAACTTTCTCAACAAAACCGAGATGACCTGATCCAAGCTCAGTTTCAAGATCAAGCAAACCAGTTAAATAGTTTGCGCAACGAGTTCAGAGAATTAACGGGTATGATTAGATCTCTGGTATTAGACAGGAGTGATGATACTGGTCAGAATAGCAATCAGGCATACCGAACTGATCGGGTTTTTCATGGGAAGGAGAAGGAGAGGCCTGATCCACATCCTGACGATGAAGGTGAAGGGCATAGTGACAATAGATGGCAGAATCGAACTGTAGAGAATGGTCAGATGACAAGAGGTTTCATGCCACACATCGATCTGCCTGTTTTTGATGGGAGCAAAGCAAGTGAGTGGTTAGAACAAAGTAAATTCTATTTTAATTATTACCAGACAGCAGAAGTGTACAAGGTGGGTATGGCAACCAGACATTTCACAGGCGATGCCGAGGAATGGTATGAGTGTTATCGGGTTGAGTTTCCAAACTCAAATTGGCAGGCACTAGTGAATGCTGTTTTTGAGCGATTCAAGAGGAGGAGTCATTTGAATCCTGTGATGCAGTTTAAAAAGGTACAACAAACTCATTCAGTAGATGAATTCATAAGGGAATTTCAGAGAGCTAAATCTAGATTGCTCATTGAAACGGGGATAAGAAACGAATACTTCTTTGTATGGAGTTTCATTTGTGGATTGAAAGAGGAAATACAGAATTCCATGAACCTGTTTAAGCCTCAAACACTGAATGAAGCTTTCAACTTGGCCTTGGAATTAGAGGCGGCCATAAGCCCTCCTGAAAAGAGATACACTTTCTTAAAACCTCAAAATCAGTCAAACTTCAGACCTCAAATCAGTGCACCTAATAGACCTATCAAGGCTATTGAAGGAAATTACAGAAACCCCCCTGAAACTTACACCAATTACAAACCTCCTGTTAAAAACCAGAATACTATGACCTTAGACCAGAAAAGGGCTCTAGGCTTGTGTTTTAAGTGTAATGAGAAGTGGGGGCAAGGGCACAAATGTAATAAAGGGATTCATACTCTAGAAGGAGAAGAAGAAGAGGAAGAAGAGAGGGAATTCGAAGGAGAAGGGCAAATAGTGAAATATGGGAATCCTGAAAATGTAGAGGAAGAAGAAGAGATTGCAACATTGAGCAGTGACAGTAAAGCTGGAGGGGGAAGGACTCCCAAGTATAAAGGGCAAATTGGGAACATTTCAGTATGCATATTGGTGGACACAGGTGCTACTCATTCCTTTATACATCCCATGATTGTTGATGAGCTGAAACTGGACACAAGTACTACCACTACCCTACTGGTAAGAAGTGCTACTGGAGAAAAGTTGGTTACTAACAGTTTGTGCAAGAATGTTGATTTTACCATACAGGGTCATCCTTTTTGTGCTGACTTCAGAATTCTGGAGGTTCAAGGTTATGAGTTGATTCTAGGAGTCGATTGGATTGCCAGTCTAGGTGATATCAGAATGAATCTGATGAAAGGGCATTTTGTTGTGGAGTATGAGGGTAAAAAAGTGAATCTTTTGGCAGGTAATAAAGGTGCAGATGTAAAAATTTGTGAGGGAGTCATAAATGTGGAGAAGGAGTATAAGAATGGTAACCAAGTGTTTCTAGCTCACATATTCAGAATTGAGGAAGGAGAAAAAGACAAAACCATGCAAGAGAACCCAAAAATCAACACATTATTGAACCAGTTCCATGAAGTCTTTGCTGAACCAAAAGAACTCCCTCCAACAAGGCCAGTGGACCACAAAATTACCCTTCTTCCTAACACCAAACCTGTCAACCAAAGGCCTTACCGACTTTCATACCACCAAAAGGGAGAGGTTGAGAAAATTGTGCAGGACCTGCTGCAAAATTCTTTCATCCAACCTAGCATCAGTTCTTACTCTTCACCCATACTCCTAGTCAAGAAGAAGGATAACAGCTGGAGGATGTGCGTAGACTACAGAAAACTCAATGAAAACACCATTAAAAACAAATTCCCCATTCCAATCATTGAAGATCTACTTGATGAGTTGCATGGTGCTGATTATTTCTCAAAATTAGATTTGAGATCTGGTTACCATCAAATTAGAATGGATGAAAATGATATTCATAAAACAGCTTTTCAAACTCATGAGGGGTTATATGAGTTTACAGTTATGCCCTTTGGGCTAACTAATGCTCCAGCCACATTTCAAGCTTTGATGAATAGCATTTTCAAACCATTTCTCAGAAAGTTTGTGTTAGTTTTCTTTGATGATATCTTGGTGTATAGCAAAGATTTAGATACTCACATTCACCATTTGCAAATCGTCTTACAAACATTGAAGGATCAGCAATTGTTTGTTAAGAGAACTAAATGTGAGTTTGGGGTACACAAAATTGAATATTTGGGTCACATCATTTCCAAAGAGGGGGTAGCAACTGATCCAAACAAAATTGCCACTATGGTTAGTTGGCCAATTCCAAAAAATATCAAAGGGCTGAGAGGTTTTTTGGGATTGACTGGCTACTATAGAAAATTCATTCAAGGTTATGGAATTATTTCTAAACCTTTGACAAACCTTTTGAAAAAGAATGCTTTTAAATGGGACAATGCAGCACAACAAGCCTTTGAACAATTGAAAACAGCTATGGTACAAGCACCTGTTCTCAAGCTTCCAGATTTCACTTTACCATTTGTGGTAGAAACTGATGCAAGCCAAGATGGTATTGGTGCTGTCCTCATGCAGTCAAATAGACCAGTAGCTTTCTTGAGTAAGAAGTTAGGGGTGAAAAGTCAAGCCTTATCCACTTATGAGAAAGAACTATTGGCCTTATTCACAGCTGTACAGAAATGGAGGCATTACGTGATGGGAGGAGAATTTATAATCAAAACTGACCAAATTGCCCTCAAGTACCTACTGGAACAAAGGGTTAATACTCCAATGCAACACAAAGGATTGAGTAAGTTGCTGGGTCTAAATTACAGAATTGAGTACAAGAAGGGTGTTGAAAATAAGGTTGCTGATGCTCTTTCAAGGAGAGAAGGAGATGGAGAGGTTGTGGTGTCACCAGGAGAGGTAAAAGTAGTTAGTGTACTAATACCTAGGTGGGTGGAGGAATCGAAGGAGAGCTATGAGGGAGATGAATGGATACAAGAAGTGAGAACAAAGCTGAAGGATAGTAGTTCTATGGAGGCAACATTCCCTTACACTGAGTTTCAAGGACTGTTACGATATAAAGGCAGGATTTGTGTGGGATCTGGTGAGAATTGGAGGCATAAAATTTTGCAAGAATTGCATGGTTCTAGTTTGGGTGGCCATTCAGGAATTACGGCTACTTATCAAAGGGCAAAAAAGTCATTCTATTGGCCCTTGATGAAAGAGACAGTACATACCCATGTACAGCAATGCCATAACTGTCAGGTCAACAAGGGGGAGCATGTGCCAAATCCTGGACTCATTCAACCACTACCTATTCCAAGGGAAGCATGGTGCAGCATAGGTATGGACTTTATTACTGGTCTACCTAAGTCCAAGGGTTATGAAGTCATTCTAGTTGTTGTGGATAGGCTTACCAAGTACTCACATTTTATACCCATTAAGCACCCATACACAGCTGCAAGTGTGGCTCAGGAGTTCATGGAACAAGTGTACAGGCTACATGGTTTGCCTACTGATATTGTATCAGATAGGGATCCTGCATTTACCAGCAAGTTTTGGGAAGAATTGATGGGAAAGTTGGGGGTTAAACTGAATATGAGTACGGCCTATCATCCTCAATCCGATGGCCAGACTGAAAAGGTGAACCAATGCCTAGAACAGTACCTAAGAGGGATGGTTTTTGATAAACAGTCAAAGTGGAAGGATTACTTGGCATTGGCTGAGTGGTGGTATAACTCAAATTGGCATAGTGCTATTAAGAGTACTCCTTTTGAGGCACTGTATGGGTATTCTCCTCCCCAGTTAGCTCTAGGCAGTATACCCAAAAGTCAGGTGGAGGCCGTAAACATTGTCATGAGAGATAGGCAATCAGCACTGTCATTGCTGAAAAACAACTTGAAAAAAGCTCAAGACAAAATGAGAAAGGTTGAGAATCGGCACAGGAGTGAAAGAACCTTTGCTGTAGGAGACTGGGTTTATCTGAAATTACAACCTTACCGCCAAATTACAATAAGTGGCATGAAGAACCAGAAACTCAGTTCAAGGTTCTATGGACCCTTTGAAGTAATTCAGAAGTTTGGGAAATTGGCATATAAACTAAACCTACCACCAAATTCACAAATTCACCCTGTGTTTCATGTCTCACAGCTCAAAAGGAAATTGGGCGAAAGACAGATACCTTCACCTTCTTTACCCATACTTGGTCCCCACACTAAGGACAAGCTTGAACCTTTGTCGATCCTAGCAAGGCGCATAGTGAAGAAGAGGAATGCTGCACAAGTGCAATTGCTGATTCACTGGCGTAATCAGACTCAGGAAGATGCCACTTGGGAGGATTATGAGTGGATTGATCACAAATTTCCTAACTTTATTCATGGGGACATGAATATTCTGAAGGGAGAGGGAGTGCAACGTACAGTAATGAATTTGGGGGTTACCGTTGGAAAGAACAATTTAAATGAAGAAGAAGGGACTCAGGGCAGCCGGGTCAGGAAGTTCGGGCAGAGGTCTTTTATTGACGATAACTCTGTGAGTGGACCCTTGTCAGTGAATAGCAAAAAGGGGGCAGGGTTGATCTCTGAGTCTGACGATATGGGCCCAGTACCTACAACAGAGACGATTGGAGAGGAGGGAGTAATGGAGGGGAGCCAATAGACAAAGGCACTGACATTTCCAGAGTTGTTATAACGTTCGTCCACTCCCGCTGAAGTTTGTTATTCTACATCAGCTTCTTTTGCTTACGTGTTCAGTCTAGAATAAACCTAATGTTTTATGCATCCATTTTAATTACTTTCTTTTACACTTTAGATCGCCTTTATAAGGCTAATACTCCTGTGGAGAGGGATTATGCTAATATGTACTGAGATTCACGAATTGCTGTTTGCTCTTCGTTATTGAAATAATATCGTTTCCTTGTGTTATATCCAAATTTATCTCAAATTACTTAGCAGAGTCAAACTTATTGATTCTTCCTGCATCGACTATCTAAGATCGTTGCACTGAATCTTGAATTTGGCCTTCCTCTATTGAATCTAGTTCTTCCCCTGAATCCTGAATTTGGCCTTCCTCTATTGAATCTAGTTCTTCTTCTCTTGAATCCTGAATTTAGCCTTCCTCTATTGAATCTAGTTCTTCTTCCCCGGCCTGAATCCTGAATTTGGCCTTTCTCTATTGAATCTAGTTCTTCTTCCCTTGAATCTTGAATTTGGCCTTCCAATCCTCTATTGAATCTAGTTCTTCTTCCCCTGAATCCTGAATTTGGCCTTCCTCTATTGAATCTAGTTCTTCCCCTGAATCCTGAATTTGGCCTTCCTCTATTGAATCTAGTTCTTCTTCTCCTGAATCCTGAATTTAGCCTTCCTCTATTGAATCTAGTTCTTCTTCCCCGGCCTGAATCCTGAATTTGGCCTTCCTCTATTGAATCTAGTTCTTCTTCCCTTGAATCTTGAATTTGGCCTTCCAATCCTCTATTGAATCTAGTTCTTCTTCCCCTGAATCCTGAATTTGGCCTTCCTCTATTGAATCTAGATTCATAAGAGAAACCATGCCTACCTGAGTTACGTTACAAACATTCATGGGCAAGATTATGTATTGTTGATATTTAAATTCTCCAAAATTTTATTTCATTATATTTACTTCAAGTCTCTATTCGTAATATTCGAAAATTTAAGAGTTCAACTGAAATAATAATTGCTTAAAATTATTGGTTGTTTTCTATACGAATTAATTTGTTATTATCCAATTTTATCTTGAAGTTGAAGGCATGCACCTTTTCGCCAGTGAGCAATAGTTCTAACTTCTAACTTTCTCTCCGTTTATATTTATTTCATATTAGTAATTTATGAGTAAAATAATTAATATTCATTTTTTAATTTGTATATTTATATACTAATATTTGTTAGTTTAATAAAAAAAAAATTTAATGTCTAAACAAATAAGCAGATTATATTATATTAGACTATATATTAAGTTATTAAGGTAATTGCATTTCAAAGTCGAACTCGAGTGAGCCAACTAAAATAATTTTGGATTTAAACTCGAATTGACCAAAATGTAATCAAACGAACTGTGTTGGAATTAGATTCAAGTAATTGATCTCCAGAATACATTCTCTACCTATCTACAAAAGTTGAAAAACATGTATAAAATTTAGTTTGTAAGTATATTTTTATATAAAGATCATGTTGAACGGTTTAAATCGATTGCTTAAACTTTAAAAATTAAAATATTTCCATAATACGGACCAATATACGTGTTACAAAATACTATAGCTTCACTCTACTTGTAACTTATTTATGCATAAAGATGCTGATATAAACAGATATTGGGCTAATTAAGCTGTATCAAAGCCCAAATGTGTAATTGTGAAAAGAGAATATATAGCACTGCAGAAAATGCAATCGTTAGATATCATTAATATTCTGTATGAAGAAATAATCAAATTAACATCAACATCGTACCAGTTTATTAGGGAACTAGCACTAGACAATTACAAAAAAAGTTGTACAATTTAGCCCATAATGTTAGTTAATTAGATCCAATTGGAGCCCACAATTATATTTATCTGTTCGGCCCACAAGAAAATTCACTGTTTTTTCTACTATTTTTTTGGATTTTTTTTTTAAATCACTGTTCTTTTTTTTTTTTTTTACTATCATTAATAGAAATTTTTTACTATTTTTTTAAATCACTGTTTTGCAGAAAATCATAGACCATATTTTTTTAAAAATTTACTATTTTTTTTAAATCAATTATTTTATAAAATTTCAAAAAAATAGTAAAAATTTGGTCTCCAAGGATATTTTAATATGGAGATCAACTTGAATGGATCGGATTGAGGTTCTGCACATTAAAATTGAAGATATAGACATGAAGTAAAACACTTCACTTCGCGAAATACCGTAGCCCAACTCGATATATATATAGTACATGTACATCTCTTGAAGCAGGTAGAGTTTTCATTAAATAACCAGTGACAATGGAAATGGGATGCTTTAATTGGTATTCTGGACTACATCAAATGATGATAATTAACCGTGTTCATGCACCAAATTAACCCAATTTGCTATTGACAACCTATACATTTACCTTGTTACCAAAATAAATACAACTCTCAATTTCTCCTAGATTTAGATGCTGCTTATGGTTGAACGAAGAAATTGGTTTATTTTGAAATGAAATAATTTCTCTTTTTCTGTTGGCAGGAATTAATTAAAAGGGCTTATGGTTTGGCAGTAAGCCTGAATTTAAACAAGCACAGTTGTGAATTATTGAAAAGAAAGGGCATGCTTGTAATAATTATATATATGTTGTGAGGTACAGGACACTGATAGGCTCAAAGTGGGATATGTTGACCAAAGAAAAAGAAGAGATAAAAGGGGCCCCAAAAAAAGTAAGGATCATTGGAAAATAAAATAGACAGGAGAGTTCAATCTTTTCAAATTGACAACGAACAAGAGCTGCATATACTTTTTGCTGTCGACGTGTGAAAATTTTTGAAGAATAAAACAACGAAGTCCAATGAAATTGGTTCATTTATATTTTTGCACATTTCTTAAAAATTTGAAACGGTGACTTTTGATTTTATTGTTACCGTTGGATCAGCAATTTTCAAAGTGTCTTAATAAATAGTAAAAAAATTTCAAAAAATATAAAATTTGGTCTCCAAGCATATATTAATATGGAGAACAAGATGAATGGTTTGGACCAGTTATTTTGACTTTGAATCCGGTGATTTATAATCCAATGCACAAATATACCTATGCATTACAATGTATGATAGCCTTACTCATATATGAGGAGGGTTCAAATGCACCCAAATTTTTGTGCACTCAAATGCACATTATCTTTTAAATCATTTTTCTTCATTTTCAAAGTCCGAATAGTCAATCCGAACCATTAGATGCGATCTATATATTAAGATGTGCTTGGAGACCAAATTTTACATTTTTTGGAATTTTTTTACTATTTATTAAGCCACTTTGAAAATTGCTGATTTTATATTTTCTGGACCATTGGATCAGCAATTTTCAAAGTGACTTAATAAATAGTAAAAAAATTCCAAAAAATGTAAAATTTGGTCTCCAAGCACATCTTAATATATAGATCGCATCTAACGGTTCGGATTGACTATTCGGACTTTGAAAACGGAGAAAAATGATAGAGTGCATTTGGATGTACAAAAATTTGGGTGCTCGTTGTTTAAAACAAATTAGATAAATTTTGAAGTTATGCTGCGCTCACCAAATGAGCATGGCACACACTAACTTTACTCTATATAGCACTGCAGATAATGCAATTGTTGGATATCATTAATATTATGTACGATGAAATAATAAAATTAACATCAACTTTATTAACATCAATTGTTGTTTATATTTAATTGAGATCTAAAGTTATGTCATATTTTAAATTATTTCTTGTTTGATTAGATTTTGGTGGCTTAAAATATGATTAATTTTTTATTAATTTTTTTTTTTGTATTGGCACCTACTAATGCAATAAACTTAATGGAAAAATTGTGTAGGTTTCGCAACTTTTTTTGGCTTAATTACTTTGTCCATTAACTTCTTTTTATTTATTTTTTATTTTTTGTTTACTTATCTTAACTAGATTGCATGTACTGCAAAAACATAACAAGGAAAACCGAAATAATTCTAATTTTTATTACTGCAAAACATAATACAAAAAGGCTGGTACCAGTTCAAACAAGTATATTTATAGTACCAGCTTAATTATAATTGAAATATAATGTTACAAAATTACAAGTGACATGATTTTTGCAAGGAAGGAGAAATAATGGAAATTACCAATTAGAAATAACACAAAAATACAATCGTCATGTAATTCCTACAAAAAAAATTACAGAATCGTATAATTATTTCAAACATAACAGAAAAAAAAAATAGGAGTGTGAAATAACATAATTGCATAATAACAATTTCTTACAAGAGTTTATGCTAGGTCTAATCTTTTTTATTTCAATTTGTCTATTCTAAATGTAATCAAGCTGGTGTATTGATCATGCTTGTTTAATTTGTCTATGAACAAGAGTTCATGGTGGTCCATTTTTAATTTTTCTATGCTAGATTCAGATATATATATATATATATATATATATTTCTTAATTTGTCTATTGTTAATTGTGAAAATTAAGTGTTTTTGTTTTAGAAAAGCTAATCTTCTCGAGTAACCAAGCTGGTCCATATTAATAATTATTTTCATCAATCAAAGTCAAATGGAAAAAAATACCACAACTTAGATCAATCAAGAGACTCCAAGCATACATAAATGCAAGATCGTGCGAAAAAAATAAAAATGAAAATAGGTTAATTAGGCCATATAAGGGACTAAACGTTAAACCACCTTGGTAGGTGGTTTAACTTTTTGTACTTTAGGTTTATCTAAAGTTCGGCTTATTCCATCTTAGTCTGACTCAATTACATCATGTTTGGTGGTTTGACCGATCGAGACCTAAATCTTTTATTCCATGGTTTATGCCACAACCAAACATGACCTAAGCATCTTTGTGAGCTTAACTCAAAATTCTATTTAATTAGTTTGAAACAACGAATTCAAACCGTTAAAACTAATCTTCTTAACCGAATTATGCATTTACATGTCAAATTTATAGTTTTTCAAAGTAATTTAGTATACAATCAAGCGGTCAAAAAATGATGAAAAATGAACGCATTAAATTTACTTATAAAGTTTTTTTTTTTTTTTACCACTTCAGTTTATACTGAATTAGTTTGAAATTTTATAAATCTCACATGCAAACACATCACTCATAAAGTAGATTGATTTTAATGATTTTGATATGTCATTTGCAATTAACAACCCCGGTAGGTTTTTGAATTAAACTCACAAAAGGACTTGGTGAGCTTAAGAACACCCTTGTTCTACTCTAATAATATGAATATTTTGAGAATCAACTTTTGATCTAATATTATAAAAAAAATATATATGAAAAATTATAATTTGAAATTCGGATGGAACTTGTGAAAAATAAATTGTTGGATGACCTGATTTCCAACCTTTGCTAAAAAAAAAACATTCTCTTATGAATCACATCATGACAACCCTATTGAACAAGTTTAAGATATATGATGAATCACATCATAACCCTATTGAACAAGTTTAAGATACCATATATCATAAATAAAATAGTCGATTTGTTACATCTTGCAAGTCATAATGCCCAAATTGGAATTAATTAATTAACAAGCCCATATATAATAGAGGGTGCTACTATTTTTTCGTGTAAAGTTACCAAAATCACATCCTTAAAACCGAAAAAGGTACCACAATTGATCATCATTATTATATTTTTACCTTTCCGTTATAATTGTATGCCTAATTAATGCGTCCCCCTCCCTTGATCCCTTAGCTTTGAAGACAAGAAAAGGTATTTGATCTTTGTGATGCAACACCAACTAATCTTCTTCCATAAGACCCCAAAATGCAGGACCCAGCAAAAATTTCATATGTATCCATCACCTATACTCTCTTCAAGATAGACCCTCACATAATTAATTTGGTATAATTTAAGTTCCAATAGAACATCAAGATAGACCCTCATATTTAAAATTGAGTATTAAATTGTAACCTGGGGATCAATGTCACTAATTATATATATAGTTAATCAGTTTTTTGATCTATAATGACAAAAACAATGCTCTCTATATGGAATTTAGGTCGCAGATTTGAAATACGGAGAAAAACAATCTTTTGTGAATATTTAATTGTTAGAAATCTTTACCTCCAACTTTTACTTAAAAAAAATTATGAACTATATGGAGGTGATTGTCAAAATTAAAAAGTTTGGAGGTCAACGTGCCACAAACCAAAAGTTTAAGGGCCTTCTATACGGGTCTAAACTAATCCAATACAGAGCGGGTAATACTGATATCAAATTTGTATACTCTTTTTAATGAGCAGATACGAATACAGATTTAAATAATAAACAAATGTTAAAATTTAAAACTAAATCTTCTTTAAACGAATAGATCATATATACGAAGCGGATAATAAATTTGTCAACAATCCAAATCATTAGCTTCTAAGTTAAATTTGGATGGGCTCGCATGGTTTTTTTTTTTCCCCAAACAATAAATGTATTGACAATACATTAATTTCAAGCGGAGGCAACTTAGCCCCACATACCATGCACAGAACTGCAACAATATTTCCATTTATTTTATAACTTATATAATTAAGAATCCTATACCTCGCATGTTTTTATTTCCAATATTCTGGCAGCTCATTTTTCTTTAAAATATATTTACCCAAAAGTTTCATGTGTTTAATTGGTCAAATTTCTTACTTTCCGTCAGTGATATGAAGGTTGCATGTGCATGGTTGACCATGTGATAGCTTGTAATTTTATAGCACCATGGCTCAGAGATAGAAACTTGAAGCTACTTATTGAAATCTGATATATAGCTTGTAATCTTCTCCCATAATGGCAAGATATTTATATATAAAAATAAAAAATGAAATAAAGCATGTGACCATATTTATAGTTTTTTTTATAGGAAAAATAAGAGTCTAGCTGTCATTTGATTGATATTAAGAAAATGTTACAAAAGTTTGTAACCAGTAAAGTAAGATACAATGTAGCTCATGATGGTGAGCTTGTTTATAAAGAAAGAAAGGAAAAAATAAAACCAAGACAGCAAGACCATATCTATAGTTAATCTTGACCTATACTCAAGAGACCAATAATTGATAATTAGCTAGCAATATGCATCGTCATTATATAACATTTTCGAACTACCCAGTTCATGAATACTACTCTTTAACCTCAAGTGCTATTTTCTAAGTAATTAATGCTCTTTCAACATTTTCTAATTACCCACTTTAACACTCTTTTAGATACGGGTTGTGATCATTTACATGTTGTAATTATTATTATTTTTTAAATAACACGACACGACACGTGCTAATAAAAACATAAATTTTATATCATTATTATTATTTCAAACAATAACTCAAATTCCGATTAATAATTAATGTTTCGACTACATTAATTAATTGTTTCTTTATTTTACAACTTTATACAATTCTAACTAATTTTTCATATTTTTCTTTATTAAACAAACTTATATTTGAAAAAAAAAAATTAAAGGTGACCAAACGCCACTACATGTAACAAAATAATATGATTAAACTTAATTAATTAATAAATATGATCAAACATAATTAAACATAATTAGTCATATCACATTTAGTCATAACGTAACTATAATATATATACGGTGACTATTTATATGACGTGACCATGCATTCTCGTTCATTTTGATCACGACCCGACAAGTTGTGTACATGATAAAATGTTACATATTCCTAGCTAGTAGTGTGCACCGACGAAAAGCTAACCTTCATAAAATGTTCCCACAATTTTGTACGAATTGAATTGGAATGTACATCCCTAGTTTGAACTAGCAGAATAAATTAAAGCAAGTTGAATTATTTAAAATCTCACCAACCCACCAAATTCTACTGTTTCACGTCTTAAGCAACCCCTTTTAGCCTCACAAAATTAAAGATAAAAAAAGGAGCGTTATTCTATAATTAATAAAATATATTATATTATATAAAGACAGGTTACATCTACCGAAATATTTCTCCTGTAAAGAAATACAACTGTTCCATCATGGAAAACAATATCTCTCCATCTTTGTAGGTTGTCGTCAAAGCCTTTTAATTTTTCTAAGGTACATATATATAATCAACCAGACGGTGAGCACCACTATTAAAGCAAAAGAAATTAAGGGGGCCATTTTAGAATTAAAGGGAAAGGGGGAAATGAAGGCTTCTCAAATCCCTCCGTCTAATATTTCATACGGTTCTGTTGTAAGAAAAATCAAGCTATCTCCACTTCTATATACATTGTTCATTTTCTTGTTTCTCTTTGCTTATTTGTATGAAGAAGAACTCGCACAACTAGTTGGCCAATTTAGCCCATCTAGCCAGTTTAGCCGAGTCGATGCAAAGCAACCGGCGCCGGTACGACTTGGTCAGTCCAAGTGTTGTGTTGTTTAATTAAGCCACAGTTTCTTTCGTATTTTTCACAAATTATAAATGACATTTTTCTTTTTCTTTTTTTGTTCCTTTCCATTGAGTAATTAGAAAAAAGGGAGAAGTTGCCATTTGTGATCGATGAACTTGATGATGGTGAATCGTGCAACTTGTTTAGTGGAAAATGGGTGAGAGACGAGCTTACTCGGCCGCTATATCAAGAGGCCGATTGCCCCTATATACAGCCGCAACTCACCTGTCTTGAAAGAGGCAGACCCGAAAAAGACTACCAGTTCTGGCGCTGGCAACCATTCGAATGTGACCTTCCAAGGTTCGTTCAACCCTAACTAATTAATAAATTCATTGATTACAAGCTCCCTAAAATAAATTAATCATATTCTTCCAAGTGATCACTGTTGTATGTATTATATATTAATGCAACAATGAGACAATGCAGCTTTAATGCAACAATGATGCTAGAGGCATTGAGAGGGAAGAGGATGTTGTATGTGGGAGATTCATTAAACAGAGGTCAATTCACTTCTATGGTTTGCCTTCTTCAATCCGTTATTCCCTCGCACGCTAAATCCTTCGTCATTAACGGTTCCTTGACAGTTTTCACTGCCATGGTACTATTTACAGTCTTCTCTTGTCATTAAGTTGTTGCAATTTTCCTTTCACTGGCATGGTAGTGATAGTATTTATTGTCAGGATTATAATTTGGATTTTCTTAGGATTATAATGCAACAGTAGAGTTCTATTGGGCCCCGTTTCTTCTGGAATCAAACTCGGATGATGCGATCGTTCACAGGATATCAGACAGGATGGTGCGCAGAGATTCAATAAACACGCACGGAGATCACTGGAAAGGCAGAGACATCATCGTCTTCAACTCCTACCTCTGGTGGATGACCGGCCTCGAGATGAAAATCTTGTACATACTTTTATATATACTTTTTTTTTTTCTTTAAAGTGTGAATAATTAATTAATTGGTAGATGAAATTAATGAATTAATGTGTATGTGCAGGGAAGGATCATTTAAGGATGAAGAAAAGCAAATAGTGGTGGTTTCAACAGAAGATGCATATAGCATGGCCATTAACAGCATGCTCGAATGGGTCAACCGCACCATGGATCTCACCAAAACTAGGGTTTTCTTCACTAGTATGTCCCCTACACATGGAAAGTAAGCATGATATGTATAATTGTACATATCTAATTAATTAATGACAAATTTGTTAAGATAATTAATTGACATACGTACGTACACACAGGAGCCAGGATTGGGGTGCTGACCCCGGTGGTAACTGCTACAACCAAACAACAATGATCGAGGATCCCAACTACTGGGGTTCCGACAGCAGGAAGAGCATCATGCGTGTAATCAGCAACATACTGCAGGAGCACCAAGACGACGTGCCAGTAACTTTCCTCAACATAACACAGCTGTCAGCCTACCGAAAAGATGCACACACCGCCATTTACAAGAAGCAGTGGAACCCACTCACTCCTGAGCAAATCGCCAATCCTGTCAGCTATGCTGACTGTGTGCATTGGTGCATGCCCGGGCTCCAGGACACCTGGAACGAGCTCCTCTTCACTAAGCTCTTCTATGCTTAATTAATAATTACTTGTTACTACGGAAAGCATGCCAAAGAAATTTAGGAAATGAAATTAATTAGTATTTCTAGAAACTTTTTGTTTTGGTTGCAAGAAACTCTTGTGGTAGTTATGAGTTGAAGATATGTATAGATAGGATGGTAGTGTTGCATTCAAGTGGAAATTTTGCTTGATATAAATGTATATGTCATCAATTGCAATTTGTTGATAACTTAAATGTCGGTTCACCCATGCACTTTTATCTATGATATGCCAATATGCAATGCAATTAGTACCTGTCAGGAACTAGAAATTAACCCATTATTAGTGTAAATATATAAGATAGAGTGATTAGATTAGGATTAGGGGTGTCAATGTAACCCAATTAAGGTTATGGGCCTGAGATCAATTTAACAAAATTAAGGACCTTTGGGGTGTTTTTATTGAATTCATTCCAGGCCTTAATGATATTTAACTGGCTCAACTACTTCCATAATTTTAAAATTTTGATCATATGTATTAGAACTTAATTGTTTTATATTTCAAAAAAATAAAGAACGTAATTTTTTTTTGCATGTACATACATCAAGCTCCTATTTTATATTATTATGCGTAGTCTATAATAATAAAAAAAAGACGAAAAAAGGTTAATATTATGGTCTAGATCATTACATTCAAATAGGAAACAATATCACTCTTTCATCCCAAATATTAATCATTTAGGATATATTTTCTATCATATTATTATACCTCAAACAATTAGCTAGCATTTTCATATCTTTCCTCAAAAATTGTACATTATATAATTAAGACAACACAAGCATGATGGGGCCAACCAACTGTCTCAGTTGCTAATAAAAAAAATAAAAATAAAAACCCAATTAATGTTTTGGGCCTAATAACATGTGACTGCCCATAAGAGGCTGACATGCATCTCATATAATGTTTTTTTCTCAATCAAATATTTCTTTTACAAGAAAAAAAAAATCCCACAAAATATATCATTTTACAATGTACTTTCCTTTAAAAATTGGTATTAATTATCAACACAATATGAGATAGATAACAGTGAAGAGAAATGGTAGTAGCAAAACTCTTAAGTTTGGAGTTGTTGACCCAATTCCATTTGTGCCTTGCCCATTTGCTGCCAAGTGAGAACCTTTTTAAGAGTACACAGAATAAGAGACAATTAGGCCCAAATTACAATAAAAAATAGAAGTAGGCCCAAATTATAATGAAAAAGGGCCTGAAATAAAAATGTCAATTTAGCAGTGTGGGCTGTCCCTCAAATTCGGGCTAATATCTGATCTGTATCAAAATTATGCACACTTAATTCATGACCGCACGAATCTTTATACAAATCAGAAGACTCTAATCTGACATCAGACCGATTTTGATCCGATATAAACATTGGACCGCCCTGATTCCCTTAAAATTTAAGGATATACAACTAAGTACTTTTTAAAAAAAAATCAATTTTAATTTCACACAGTTTTTTTTTTTTTCTTTTGTTTTAACAGTGCTTACTTTGCCGTGAAATTCTTAAACTAATATTCTCTGGGCCTTCTCTCAAAAAAAATAATATTCTCTGGGCCTTATCTTGGAATTTTGTACTATTATCTAATAAAATAATGGAGTGTATTTAATATTTGTTTAATTTGTGGTTCTTATTAGATACTAATTTGTTTTTTTTGAAGGTTATTATATACTAATTTGTTGAGGCCTATCTAATCTAATGATTAATACCAAGACACGTGTCAGGCACCTATTTGGTTTCAGCAGAAATGGAGAGGATCCAAATGTTTTGGAAGAGACACTGCTCACCTCCATTAGTAGCAGCAGCAGCAGCAGCCGCACCTCCATTAGTAGTAGTAGCAGCAGCAACCGACTGGCCGGAAACTGAACCACCACCGGAACTTCCACCCCCACCGCCACCGGAACTGGAAACCGTGCTGCCACCGCCACCTGAACTTCCACCCCCACTGCCACCGGAACTGGAAACTGTACTGCCACCGCTACCTGAACTGCCACCACCACCTGAACTACCTCCGCCAACGCCACCGCCTCCGCCACCGCCACCGCCAACACCTCCACCCGCACCGCCACCATTGCCGTTACCCTGGACTCCGCATGACATTTGAAAAATGGCCTGAACGCCTTGCATCAAGCCGGATTGGTAACCTTGGAAGTTCGACAT
Source organism: Carex pumila (assembly GCA_033356055.1). NCBI lineage: Eukaryota > Viridiplantae > Streptophyta > Magnoliopsida > Poales > Cyperaceae > Carex > Carex pumila. The sequence goes on along the minus strand of JARJHM010000118.1, from coordinate 443,948 downwards.
GATTCCGTCCATACACTGCATCAGGAGCATCATCTGGCCGTAGCACGGTGCACCACACATGCCTGTTTGTGAAGACGGAGCTGGAGCCGGAGCCAATTCATCGCTCGAAGGAGCATTGGCAACAGCGGTGGTTGTGGTGTTTCCAAAACCTGGTATGTTTATCCCCATTGACTGGAGGCATCCATTCATCACCTATGTATATACAGAAAGAATGTTTATTACCATTTCATACCATGCACAATATACAAAACAGTAAATATATATATATATATATATTTTTTTTTTGTCTATATTTTTTTGTATCTTTTGGAACTTACAGGTCTATTGTCAAAACAAAGAGCAGCTCTTGACACAATTTGAACCGCGTCAGCTTGTGCTAAAAAAGAGAAAACAAATTAACAGAATGTAATTAAGAAAAACATACATATAACTACAATAACAGTCTATCCAGTACATCATGAACTACAAGTTTTTTATCTTAAAAATTTCATTATTTACATTTTTTTAAGAATGAACATAATATACAGATACAACATTAGAATTTACCTTGGCAAACTGGAGTTGGAATGCATAGTAATAGCAGAGCAAGTATAAATGGCAAGTACTCTGTAACCTTCAAAATGGCCATTAATGAGAGGTGTCAAGAGGGAATTAAGCTTTTTCTCCTTTGCTTCTAGAATAGATACATGTCCTTGATCTTATATATAATTAATATCAACTTATGAAGATCGTGGAATCTGATCATTGGCCAATGTGGGGCTAGTTGAGTAAGGCCAAATGACTAAAATGACCTTAAATGACCTTAACAGTGACCTTAACAATTTATTTTGATAGGATTTCTAATTCCTATATATTCTTAGATTAAATTTAATTAAGAGAGACAAATTTTCATTTCAATAACCAACAAGAAATGAAAAAAAAATGCCAAAACTTGATCTATCTATTTTAATTGTTGATTTTTTGTTGAGACAATTTATACATATAAAAAAATTTAATCAATTAATATTATTGTCTGAAAGTTTAAAAAATAATAATTTGAGACAATGTTATTAGATTTAGAACCAATTTAGCATCAAAATTTTGGGGGCCTCCTAATTTATTAGGAAAACACATCTCTCTATAGCACATATTGTAAAATTTGAGAAGAGATCAATACTGAATTGAAAATATGCAACATAATTAATTAATTAACTGAAGGACAAATAAGTAATTTGGTTCAAACAAGAGGGAAATAATGAGAAGTTGGTGCACAACCAACAATCAACAACTTTTACTAGTTTTTAAGACTTTAGCTCTTTGAGGCATCCCCTAATCAAACCTAAACATATGTATGTACTTAAGAAGGATTCAAATTTCATAGCTGATAGGTGGAAACTTGTTCATATAATTATTACCTGCATGCATGTTGTATATGTCCTCGTTTTGTTTTGGTTGGTTGATATTGACCAGTTCGATATAGCTAGATGTGGCATCATATATAGCGCTACAGAACTAGAATTAGGTCATTATTTCAAAAGGCATACGTGAGTTTTTAATTTAATTATTATTGCTCTCTTGATCATTTAGGCAACCAAAAATCATATCCATATATATATTCATATATATAGACTAACACTAACATATGTCTTTTCATCTCACCGGCCTTCACTTTTTTTTAATTAATCTATATATATAAATTATGAACAAATTTAAATTTGTGCAATGTTCACACTTCACACATGCATGTCGAAATTTTTTGTAAGATTCTCAATATTTAATTTTACGTTTGTCATTCCATTTTTATTATTATTATTATTATTATTATTATTATTATTATTATTATTATTATTATTATTATTATTATATATATATAATTAGTCCGGTTATCATTTTTCAATCCATCACTTGTTAAAATTTTATGGATTTCAGTGAATTTCAGTTTAGAAAACTCACTTAAGAATAACAAGCAATAAGTTACAATTAAAATTAGATATAAGAAAAAACTTAACTTATTAATTCCAACTGATAAAAATATAGAGCAAATTATAATTAAAGCAAACAAAAAAAAAGTAGTAGCAAAGCTTAGTGGTTGTTGGTAACTCTTTGAATTAAAGAAACAAAAAGCATTTTGTGGTATGCCAATTTTTTTTTTTTAACTTAAATGAAATCTGAAATGCAGAGTTTGGATTGTTGCAGTTCTACAGCTAGCTCTTCTTGTCTAATGCAACTACCAAACTTTTTGTGCATCATGATATCAATATATCATATATTAATTAATTAGCAGTGTACTAGATCCTGTACTAGCGTTGGAGTGAGGAGGCACACATTGCACTTTTTTATTGGCATGAAAAAATATTACTTAATATTTTATTGATTCATTTCTTTAGGGACCCATTCACTGAAATCAACACAGATCATATTTTATTTTATTTCATGTTGACGTCATACATTTATTAAAAAATGGATTAATTGTCGTCGGTTTTGGTACCACACAAGTTAGGTTAGATTAGGAAAAAAAAAATTCATAGAAATCAAGAAAAAAGGAAGAGAGAAAGACAAAGAGTATAGGGTTTATAATATTAGTAGAAATATCGGTACATATTTTATTAATTATAACAATCAAAATATTTAGAATAAGTAAATATTTTATCTATTCTAACAATCAAAACAGTTAAAATAGGTAGAAATTACACTGTTCCTAATCTATTATTTTTATTTCTCAGCGCCAAAGTAAATTTATTTAAAATAGAGTTTAGATAGATAATATTTCTATCTATCCTAACTATTTTGATTGTTAGGATAGGTAGAATCTGTATCTATCCTAAATGTTTTAATTATTATAATCGGTAAAATCTATACCGATGTTTCTACCAATATTACAAGTCATGTACTATGTTTTTCTCTCTACCTTTTCCTTAATTTCTATGGAAAAAAAAAACAATTCCGTTATATTATGGCTTTAAATTTTGTTTTCAATTGCAAAAGAGCTTATATATTACATTTAGAACCATATATTACTCAATAATTAGATTAAAAATTTACAAATATTAAGTAAACGAAAAATTATTCAAAAACTCTTATTGAAAAAATTAATATAGCAGAGAACTAGTCTTTGTGCGTTTGGATGAAAAGTTGGGTTACATCCTGTTTGGATGGAGAGTAAAGGAATAGGAGGTAAATAATAAAAGAGAATGGAATGTAATGAAAAGGAAGATTAACATGTTTTTACCTCTTCGTATTTGAATGATTGATGAGAAAAAATAAATTTAACTTTATGTTCCATCTAATTTCTTGTTTTGTTGATTAAAATTTAGGAGGTTAATAAGAAATTCGGTGACTGTTGTAAATTTGAGAAAAAAAATACTGTATGAGAATTATATACGAAAGGTTTAGGGTTGAGCATTTGTGTCATTTTCTTTAAAAATATTTGTAACAAAATTTATTTCCATCCGTTACACTCCAATTTGGAAGAAAAACCTATTTTATTAATTATAATGATACAAGGTTAAATGATTATTGAAAGGTGAAGGGCTTGATCTCCTCTTTTATCTTGAAAGAAAAAATTAGTTAAATGATTATGCACACGAATCTTTATTTCATATACGAAGGCTTGACCTGACTTTCCTCCTCAAAAAAAAGTAAAAATAAAATAAAAATTGTTGCACACAGGAAATTAAACAGTCGACGGTATATATATGAACCAATCATATGTAATAATTAAATAGATAGATGAGCTACCTCAATCTAATGAGGTTATACACACACCCATTTGAAACTAAATAACTGATTAGTATTACTAAGTACAATAAAGATGCCCATATATATAAAGAGAGATTGGCTGCTCTACTTACATAAGCATAAGGATATATGCTTATAAGTCATTTTTTCATTTTCAAAATTCAAAAAGTCGATCTAAACTGTTAAATGTGATTTCTATATTGAAATGTGTTTGGAGACCAAATTTTATATTTTTCTGAATTTTTTTACTATTTATTAAGCCACTTTGAAAATCACTGATTCAATGGTGGCTTAACAAAATAGTAAAATCAAAAGTAACGGTTGAATCAGCGATTTTCAAAGTGACTTAATAAATAGTAAAAAAAATTCAAAAAAATGTAAAATTTGGTCTCCAGACACATTTTAATATAGAGATCACATCTAATTGTTCAGATTGACTTTTTGGATTTTGAAAACAAAAAAATGACTTATAAGCATATACTCTCATATGCTTATGTAATTAGAGTAGCCAACCCCTCTCTCTCTCTCTCTATATATATATATATATATATAAGCAACGAGAGAGAGAGAGAGATGGACTATATGGTGCGTTGCGAAATAATTAAGGATCTTATTTTATTTCACACTCATATCCTCATTTTCAAAGACTAAATAGTCGATCATAACCACTCAACATGACATTCATATTGAAATGTGCTTGAAGACTAAATTTTTACTATTTCTTTAGATAAGTAGAAAATCACTGTTTTTGGACAGATTCTAGACCATAAAAAATAGTGATTTTGAAATATTCTAAAAAGATAATTAAAAATTTTCAAAAAATGTAAAAAAGCACATTTTAATATTGATATCATTTTGAGCGGTTCATATCAACTATTTGGTATTGAAAAACGGAGATAAGAGTTTGAAGTAAAACAAGACCTTTACTTCGTAACTCGTCGTAGCCTAAATATATATGTGTATGTCTTTTTTTTTTTGTTTAAATAAGGTTATCTCTTCATTGCATGCACCACATTGTTAAAAAATTGGCAAATGCTTCCCTCACCTAGGACAATTGGACATTACATATTTCATCTCTAAATTTGACTTCTTACTTAATTACATGGTTCAGGCAATTAATTAGTCTTTCCCTTTCTGGTGCCATTAGATTAGAAAGTCAGTGAAACAAAACTACAAAAGGTTGCCTCATCTTACAAGACTTTTTACTATATATTGCATATATCTTTTGGGCTAAACCCGATCCAATAAGCCCAATATATTTGTCCTGTAAAGAAATACAACTGTTCCATCATGGAAAACAATCTCTCTCCGTCTATGTAGGCTGTCAAACCCTTTTAATCTTTTCCAAGGTACATATATATAATCAACCAGACACTGAGCACCACTATTCAAGCTAAAGAAATTAAGGGGATTGATGGGAGAAATGAAGGCTTCTCACATCCCTCCATCTAATATTTCATATGTTTCTGTTGTAAGAAAAATCAAGCTATCTCCATTTCTATATACATTGTTCATTTTCTTGCTTCTTTTTGCTTATCTATATGGAGAAGAACTTGCACAACTAGTTGGCCAATTTAGCCGATTTGATGCAAAGCAACTGGCGCCGGCACGACTTGGTCAGTCCAAGTATTGTGTTGTTTAATTAAGCCACAGTTTCTTTCATATTTTTCACAAATTATAAGTGACATTTTTCTTTTTCTTTAATTTGTTCCTTTCTTTGAGTGATTAGAAAAAATGGAGAAGTTGCCATTTGTGATTGATAAACTTGACGATGGCAAATCGTGCAACTTGTTTAGTGGAAAATGGGTGAGAGATGATATTACTCGACCGCTATATCCAGAGGTTGATTGCCCCTATATACAGCCTCAACTCACCTGTCTCGAAAGAGGCAGACCCGAAAAAGACTACCAGTTTTTGCGCTAGCAACCATTCGAGTGCGACCTTCCAAGATTCATTCAACCTGAATTAATCTTCATTAATTATAAACTCTCTAAAAGAAATTAATCATATTCTTCAAGCCACTGTTGTATATATTAAATATTAATGCGACAATTTATGAGAAAAATCAAATCCAATGAACATGCAGTTTTAATGCAACAATGATGCTAGAGGCATTGAGAGGGAAGAGGATGTTGTATGTAGGAGATTCATTAAACAGAGGTCAATTCACTTCCATGGTTTGCCTTCTTCAATCCGCTATCCCCTCGAATGCTAAATCCTTCATCAAAAACGGTTCTTTGACAGTTTTCACTGCCATTGCTGGACGAATCGAGTGATTGTATAAGAATGTTTTAGCTTTATTGTAATTGTAAACACATTTAAATTCTGTACACCTGGTAATCACTACTTGGTTTTCAAAAAAAAAAAAGACAGTTTTCACTGCCATGGTACTATTTACAGTCTTCTCTTCTCATTAAGTTCTTGTAATTTTTCTTTCACCGGCACGGTAGTGAGAGTTTTTATTATCAGGATTATAAATTGGATTATTTTTTTAGGATTATAATGCAAAGGTAGAGTTCTATTGGGCGCCGTTTCTTCTGGAATCAAACACGGATGATGAGATCGTGCACAGGATGGTGCGCAGAGATTTGATAAACACACACGGAGTGATGTGAATTATTACAATACAAGTAATAAATTCTAGTTAATACTCAATTCGGTTGCAAGTGTACAACCTTGTCAAGTAGTACTTAGAGATCATCTCTATAGGGACAAGTTGGAATATTAACTCTAACCTAACAATTTAATTTAGTAAAATAAAGTAAAAAGGTTTTGTGTTTGTTCAAATGGTTTGGTTGCTATTAAACTAAATTAAACTAAAGTCTTAAATCAAAATCTGAGTTTTTAACAAGTATGAGAAATTAGGATTTCTTAGGGTTCCTATCCACTAGTGTTACGATTAATTGGTTTGTTAAATTTGTTCTTTTAATTATGAAGGCACAGTTTGATATTGTAAGTACAAAGGGATATCTCTATATTAATATCATCTTTAAATTAGAATAAACGTCACATCTCGATACTTGGCTATCCTAATCTAAAGTCATTAAGTTCTTATTGTCCCAATAAACCTAGAAAACTATCTTTCACCTCTTAGTACTTGGCACAATTTTCTAAACTATTAGGTGAAGCCCGTATAAAACAAGCATCACCTCTCGGTACTTAACCTATCAAATACTCTATTCCTTATGGTCTGGACCTAATATTCAATTTCTTAATTGCAAATACCAAATCTTAGGGTTTCATGTGATTTCAATTAAGTCCTCACAATCAATTAAAATAAAGAATATATCATGACAAAGAACAATAACATATAAAATAAAACCAACTAAATCATAACAAAAGTTTCAAGTACAGCCCTAATCAACCCTAGAAAAGCCCTTAGCCAATCATGGCTAAAGCACAAATGAAATCAAAAGAACAAAAGAGTTCCAAAGGAAAGAAAATGATAAAACCGATTTGATCAATGATCTTGTTTCTCCCTTCTCTCTTCTTGCTTTTCCTTGCTCTTCCTTGTTAAAACTAGAAAATTCTACCTAAAAATGTCTTCTATCTGTTCTACAGGTCCTTATTTATACCCAACTCAAAAACCTAGAAATAACCAACCAAAAATAGCAAATTCGGGCTCTGAACCAACCTAATTGCGGGCCGCAATACATTCATTGTGAGCCACACTGCATGGAGGAAGTTAACAGACTGTGCAGAAAAAAAAACTGAAGAGTCATTGCGGTCCGCAATAAATTTTTTTTTTTTTTAAAACCAACTGACTTACTGCAGACCGTAATGGGGTGGTTGCGGACCGCAATGAAAGTGCTGGAATGAAGATGCTGTGCTGAGAAGTTATTGCGGGCCGCAATGAGTTTGGTTATGAGCCGCAATGGATGTTGGCAGTTGCTCCAATCTTCGTGCTAACTCACTCGTTTTGCTTTGTTAAGCTCCAAACACTTTATTACCTGTAGAACAAACATAACTAGGACAGTAACTTGAACTTTTGGACATTTCTAACCTAATTAAACCTAATTTAATCAAAACTTGGCTTAATTTACATAACAAACCCTAGGTTTCAATAGATACAATTTCAGCTTATCACGGAGATCACTGGAAAGGCAGAGACATCATCGTCTTCAACTCTTACCTCTGGTGGATGACCGGCCTTGAGATGAAAATCTTGTACATACTTTTATATATACATATATACATATATATATATATATATATATGAGGAGGGTTCAAATGCACCCAAATTTTTGTGCATCCAAATGCACCTTATTTTTCAAAAAAAAATTTCTCCATTTTCAAAGACCAAATAGTCAATCCAAACCGTTAGATACAATCTATATATTAAGATGTGTTTGGAGACCAAATTTTACATTTTTTGGAATTTTTTTTACTGTTTATTAAGCCACTTTGAAAATTGCTGATTTTACATTTTCTGGACCATTCGATCAGCAATTTTTCAAAGTGGCTTAATAAATAGTAAAAAAATTCCAAAAAATGTAAAATTTGGTCTCCAAGCACATCTTAATATATATATTGCATCTAACGGTTCAAATTGACTATTTGGTCTTTGAAAATGGAGAAAAGAATAGGGTGCATTTGGGTGCACAAAAATTTGGGTGCATTTGAACCCTCTTCTATATATATATATATCTATAGAGATGGGCTACGATGAGTTGCGAAGTAAAACACGTTTCTACTTCGCATCGTATTTTTATTTTGAAAGTTCAAACGACCGATCCGAACCGTTAGATGTTTAATCCATATTGAAATGTGCTTGGAGACCAAATTTTACATTTTTTGGAATTTTTTTATTATTTATTAAGTATTTTTGAAAATTACTGTTTTGCTGTAAACAGTAAAAAACAGTAAAATTTTCTGGACCATCAGATCAGTGACTTTCAAAACTGCTTAATAAATAGTAAAAAAATTCCAAAAAATGTAAAATTTGGTCTCCAAGCACATTTCAATATGGAGAACAAGATGAACGGTTCGGATCGTCATTTTGAACTTAAAAATCATAAAATATGAGCGTGAAGTAAAATAGTAACTTTACTTCGTAACTCACCGTAGCCCACCTCATATATATATACTATTTTTTTCTTTGAAGTGTGAATATTTAATTAATTGGTAGATGAAAATAATGACTTAATGTGTATGTGCAGGGAAGGATCATTTAAGGATGAAGAAAAGCAAATAGTGGAGGTTTCAACGGAAGATGCGTATAGTATGGCGATAAACAGCATGCTCAGATGGGTCAACCGCACCATGGATCTCACCAAAACTAGGGTTTTCTTCACCAGTATGTCGCCTACACATGGAAGGTAAGTGTCTATATATATCCCTAATTAATTAATAACAAATTTGTCAAGATAATTAATCGACATACTTATGTACACACAGGAGACAGGACTAGGGTGCAGCGCCCGGTGGCAACTGCTATAACGAAACAACAATGATCAAGGACCCCAACTACTGGGGTTCCGACAGCAGGAAGAGTATCATGCGTGTAATCAGCGACATACTGCAGGAGCACCAAAACGACGTGCCAGTGACTTTCTTCAACATAACACAGCTGTTGGCTTACCGAAGAGATGCACACACCGCAATTTACAAGAAGCAGTGGAACCCCTTAACTCCTGATCAAATCACCAACCCTGTCAGCTATGCCGATTGTGTGCACTGGTGCATGCCCGGCCTCCAGGACACCTGGAACGAGCTCCTCTTTACTAAGCTCTTCTATGCTTAATTAATAATTACTTGTTACTATTCAAAGCATGCCAAAGAAATTTAGGAATGAAATTAATTAGTATTTCTAGAAACTTCTTTTTTTGGTTGCAAGAAACTCTTGTGGTAGTTATGAGTTGAAGATATGTATAGATATATAGGATCGTAGTGCTTGCATTCAAGTGAAAATTTTGCTTGGTATAAATGTATATGTCATCAATTGCAATTTGTCGAGAACTTAAATATCAGTTCACCCATGCATTTTTATCCATGATATGCCAATATGCAATGCAATTAGTACCTGTCAGGAACTAGAAATTAACACATTGTTAGTATAAATATACAAGATAGAGTGAGATCAGGATGAGGGGTGTCAATGTAACCCAATATCATTATAAATTTCATCGAGGGTCATCAATATCATTATAATTTTAAAATTTTGATCATATGTATTAGAACTTAATTGTTTTATATTTCAAAAAAAATAAAGAACATAATTGTTTTATTTATTTTTTGCATGTACGATCGAGCTCCTTTATGCGTAGTTTATAATAAAAAAGAGACGAAAAAAGTTAATATATTTTATGGTCTAGATTACATTCTTAATATAATTTGAACAATACAAGAAACCACTAAATTAAAAGAGGAACTATTATCTCACTTCTTGTAAAAGAGTGATATGGCAGAGCATGCTTCCAGTAGTTATTTTAGACGTAGGAAGAGAAGAAAAGGGAAGAAAAGAGAAGAGATAAATGTTCTCTTTCAATTTGCAATCATAGGTTGCCAAACACAATTAGCTATAGCAATTTCAAATAGGAAACAAAATCACTCTTTCATCCCAAATATTTATCATTTAGTATATATTTTCTATGATATTATTATACCTTGTGACACAATTAGCTAGCATTTTCATATCTTTCCTCAAAAATTGTACATTATATAATTAAAACAACACAAGCATGATGGGGCCAGCCAACTGTCTCAGTTAAAAAAACAAAAAAAATAACCCAATTAATGTTTTGGGCCTAATAACATGTGACTGCCCATAAGAGGCTGACATGCATCTCATATAATTTTTTTTTTCTCAATCAAATATTTCTCTTACAAGAAAAATAAATCCCACAAAATATATCATTTTACAATGTACTTTCCTTTAAAAATTGGTATTACTTATCAACACCATATGAGATAGATAACAGTGAAGAGAAATGGTAGTAGCAAAAATCTCAAGTTGGGAGTTGTTGACCCAATTCCATTTGTGTTTTCTTGCTCATTTGCTGCCAAGTGTGAACCTTTTTAAGAGTACACAGAATAAGAGGCAAAGTTAGGCCCAAATTATAATGAAAACCGGGCCTGAAATAAAAATGTCAATTTAGCAGTGCGGGCAGTCCGATAAGTTCGGTCTAATGTCCGATCATCAAAATTATGCACACATAATTAGTACATATTTTAAATTGACCACATAATTAGTAAATAGTTTAACAGTGCTTAATTTGCCCTGAAATTCTTAAACTTATATTCTCTGAGCCTTATCTTGGAATTTTATACTATATTTCTAACAAAATAATGGAGTGTAGTTAATATTTTGGTTTAATTTGTGGTTCTTATTAGATACTAATTTGTTGAGGCCTATCTAATCTAAAGATTAATACCAAGACACGTGTCAGACACCTATTTGGTTTCAGTAGAAATGGAGAGGATCCAAATGTTTTAAAAGAGACACTGCTCACCTCCATTAGTAGCAGTAGCAGCAACTGACTGGCCGGAACCCAAACCACCACGGAAACTTCCACCCCCACCACCACCGGAACTGGAAACTGTACTGCTGCCACCACCTGAACTGCCTCCGACACCAGAACTTCCACCACCACCTCCACCCGTACCGCTACCATTGCCGTTACCCTGGACTCTGCATGACATTTGAAAAATGGCCTGAACACCTTGCATCAAGCCGGATTGGTAACCTTGGAAGTTTGACATGATCCCGTCCATACACTGCATCAGGAGCATCATCTGGCCGTAGCATGGTGCACCACACATGCCTGTTTGTGAAGACGGAGCCGGAGCCGGAGCCAATTCATCGCTCAATGAAGCATTGGCAACGGCGGTGGTTGTGGTGTTTCCAAAACCTGGTATGTTTATTCCCATTGACTGGAGGCATCCATTCATCACCTATGTATATACAGAAACAATGTTTATTATCATTTCATACCATGCACAGTATACAAAACAGTAAATATATATATATAGAGAGTTGAGCTAAAATAAGCCATGGCTCATAGCGTGTTGGTGAGTCATGACTCATTTTAGTCATTTTGAAAATATAAACAATTAATCCGAACCGTTCATCTTGTTCTCCATATTGAAATGTGCTTGAAGACCAAATTTTACTATTTATTATGCATTTTTGAAAATTTTACTGTTTTTTACTTTTATTATGCATTTTTGAAAATCTGTTCTCCATATTGTGCTTGGAGCATCAAATTTTGAAAATATAAACAACTGATCCAAACCGTTTGGATCAGTGATTTTCAAAATTGCTTAATAAATAGTAAACAAATTCCAAAAAATGTAAAATTTGGTCTCCAAGCCATTTCAATATGGAGATCATGTTGAGCGGTTCGGATCAATCGTTTTGATTTTCAAATTGCAAAATATGAGTACGAAATAAAATAGCCGCTTTACTTCGCAACTCATCGTAGTCCATCTATATATATATTGAGAGAGAGAGAGCGAGATGAGCTATGGTGAGCCATGGAGCAAAATGCATTTATACTCTACACCATATTTTCATTTTGAAAATCCAAACGACAGATCCTAACCATTAGATGTGATCTCTATATTGAAATGTGCTTGGAGACTAAATTTTGCATTTTTTAGAATTTTTTTCTATTTATTAAATAATTTTGAAAATTATTGTTTTGCTGTGAACAGTAAAAATTTCTGGATCAATGATATTCAAAGTGGCTTAATAAATAGTAAAAAAATTCTAAAAAATGTAAAATTTGGTCTTAAAGCACATTTCAATATGAAGAACATGTTAAATGGTTTGGATCGGTTGTTTGAATTTTCAAAATAAAAATATAGTGCTATAGAGTACCAACACATTTTACTTTATGGCTCACCGTAGCCCATCTCTTTCTCTCTCTATATATCTATCTATATATCTATAAATAAATATATATCTTTTTGTCTATGTTTTTTATATCTTTTGGAACTTACAGGTCTGTTGTCAAAACAAAGCAAAGCTCTTGACACAATTTGAACAGCATCAGCTTGTGCTAAAAAAAAAAAAAAACAACCAAATAAACATAATGTAATTAAGAAAAACATATATATAACTACAATAACACTATATTCAATAGATCAAGAACTACAAGTTTTTTATCTTAAAAATTGTATTATTTTAATTATTTTAAGATTGAACATAATAGATAGATAAATAGATAGATAGATACAAGATTAGAATTTACCTTGGCAAACCGGAGTTGGAATGCATAGTAATAGCAGAGCAAGTATAAAAGGCAAGTACTGTGTAACCTTCAAAATGGCCATTAATGAGAGGTGTCAAGAGGGAATTAAGCTTTTTTCTCCTTTGCTTCTAGAATAGATACATGTCCTTCTTATATATAATTAATATCAACTTATGAAGATCGTGGCATCTGATCATTGACCAATGTGGGGCTAGTTGAGTAAAGCCAAATGACTTAAATGACCTTAACAATTTATTTTGATAGGATTACTAATTCATATATTCTTAGATTAAATTTAATTAAGAGAGATAAATTTCCATTTCAATAGCCAACAAGAAATGAAAAGAATGCCAAAACTTGATCTATCGATCGTATTTTAATTGTTAATTTTTTGTTGAGACAATTTATACATATAAAAAATTTAATCAATTAATATTATTGTCTGAAAGTTTAAAAAAAAAAAAAAATGAGATAATGTTATTAGATTTAGAACCAATTTAGCATCAAAATTTTGGGGGCCTCCTAATTTATTAGGAAAATACATCTCTCTAGCTATACATATTTTCAAAATTTGAGAAGAGATCAATACTGAATTTGAAAATATGCATGTGGAAACTTTTTGCAAGATTCTCAATATTTAAGTTTACGTTTATCAATCCTATTTATTATATATATATAAAGGTTGGCTACTCTACTTATATAAGCATATGAGGATATATGCTTCTAAGTCACTCTTTTGTTTTTAGAATTCAAAAAGTCGATCTAAACTGTTAGATGTGATGTCTATATTAAAATGTGTTTGGAGACCAAATTTTACATTTTTCTGAATTTTTTTTACTATTTATTAAGTAATTTTGAAAATCGTTTATCCAATAGTGACTTCTGATTTTATTATTTTGTTAAGCCACCGTTGAATCAACGATTTTCAAAGTGACTTAATAAATAGTAAAAAAATTCAGAAAAATGTAAAATTTGGTCTCCAAGCACATTTCAATATAGAGATCACATCTAACACTTTATATCGACTTTTTGAATTTTAAAAACAAAAAAATAATTTAGAAGTATATATTCTCATATGCTTAGATAAGTAGAGTAACCAACCTTTATATATATATATATAATTAGTCCGGTTATCATTTTTCAATCCGTCACTTGTTAAAATTTTGTGGATTTCAGTGAATTTCAGTTTAGAAAACTCATTTAAGAATAACAAACAATAAGTTATAATTAAAAATAGATATAAGAAAAAACTTAACTTATTAATCCAACTGATAAAAATTTAGAGCAAATTATAATTAAAGCAAAAAAAAAAAGTAGTAGCAAAGCTTAGTGTTTGTTGGTAACTCTTTGAATTAAAGAAACAAAAAGCATTTTGTGGTATGCCAATTATTTTTTTTTTAAACTTAAATGAAGTCTGAAATGCAGAGTTTGGATTGTTGCAGTTTTGCAGCTAGCTCTTCTTGTCTAATGCAACTACCAAACTTTTTGTGCATCATCATATCAATATATCATATATTAATTAATTATCAGTGTACTAGACCCTGCACTAGGGTTGGAGTGAAATCAAGCGAGATCATATTTTATTGGCATGAAAAAAACATTACTCAATATTTTATTGATTCCTTTCTTTAGGGACCCATTCACTGCAATCAAGAGAGATCATATTTTATTTTATTTCATGTTGACGTCATACATTTATTATAATAAAATGGATTAATTGCCGTAGGTTTTTGGTACCACACAAGTTAGGTTAGATTATGGCTTTAAATTTGGTTTTCAATTGCAAAAGAGCTTATATATTACATTTAGAACCATATATTACTCAATAATTATATTAAAAGTTTTCAAATATTAAGTAAAAGAAAAATTAATCAAAAACTCTTATCGAAAAAAATTAATATAGCAGAGAACTAGTCTTTGTGCGTTTGGATGAAAGTTTGGGTTAATGGGGATATTGAGTTAACTCAAATTTGAGATAGTAAGCTAATCCAACTGAATTAGTGTAATAGCATGTTAATTCACAGAAAACAAATAAAGAATAGTTTTTTTTTGCTAATTCAAACATAAATTAAATAATAGTTCAAAATAATCCCTAATCCAAATTTGAACTATTATATACCTCATCCAAACACACTCTAAAACAATGTCTTGTAGAAATCACAAAATAAGGAGTCTTTCATGAATATTAAAACGTGAAGAGCTTGATCTCCTCTTTTATCTTGAAAAGAAAAATAGTTAAATGATTATGCACGAATCTTATATCGGAAGGCTTGACCTGACTTTCCTCAAAAAAAAAAAAAAAAAAAAAGCGCTGTCGCCCACAGGAAAACAGTCGACGGTATATGTGAACCAACCTTCATATGTAATAATTAAATAGATAGATGAGCTACCTCAATCTAATGAGGTTAAACACACCCATAATTTGGAACTAAATAACTGATTAGTAACTACCAAGTACAATACGGATGCCCACAAATATATATATATATATAGATAGATAGATAGATAGATAGATAGATAGATAGAAAGATAGAGAGAGAGAGAGGACTATGGTGTATTGCGAAGGATCGATTTTGTTTTACTTCACGTTTATATTTTTTTTTTCAAAGACTAAAGAGTTGATCTTAACCGCTTAATATGATATTCATATTAAAATGTGTTTGGAGACTATTTTTATGTTTTTTGAAAAAAAATTACTATTTTTTTAGATAGATAGAAAATTGTTGTTTTTGAACAGATTCTAGACCATAAAAAAATAGTGATTTTGAAATATTCTAAAAAAATAATAAAAAATTTCCAAAAAATGTAAAATTCAGTCTCAAATCACATTTCAATATGGATATCATATTGAGCGGTTCATATCGACTATTTGGTATTTGAAAATGAAGATATGAGCGTGAAGTAAAACAAAACATTTACTTCGTAACTCACCATAGCACAATTATATGTGTGTGTCCATTTTTTTTGTTTAAATAAGGTAATATCTTCATTGCATGCACCACATTGTTAAAAAATTGGCAAATGCTTCCCTCACCTAGGACAATTGGACATTACTATACATATTTCATCTCTAAATTTGACTTGTTAATTACATGGTTCAGGCAATTAATTAGTTTTTCCCTTTCTGGTGCCATTAGATTAGAAAATCAGTGAAACAAAACTACAAAAGGTTGCCTCATCTTACAAGCCTTTTTACTAGTGCATATATCTTTTGGGCTAAGCCCGATCCAATAAGCCCAATAAGCCCAAAAAGCAGGACCGATCAGCAAAATAATTTTCCTATTAATTTTACAATGAGAAAAGAGCAAAGTTAGTGTGTGCTTCGCTCAGAAAAAAAAATTGATGAGCATAGTTTTAAAATATATTGGATTGAGTTCAAAATAACGAATTCAAATTGTTGAAATCATTATACTTCAATTACTTGTGTAAATGTAAAATTTTGAAATTTTGTTTACAAAGTCAAGCGGTAAATTTTGTTATGAAAAATGATGTTTTATGAATTATTTTAAAGCATCATTTTCACCATTTTGACTACTTAACTTTGTACTAAATGAATTCGAAAATTTCAAATTTTGAATGTACACACATCGCTCATGAAGTAAATTGATTTCAACATTCTGAATTTGTCATTTAATACCAACAACAAGAATGAGACACTTTCCGCGAGGATAAAAAAATGACTTTTTGCGACGGATGATCGTCATAAATGCGTTTTTTTCCTCGTAAAAAGTGTCTACTTTGTTGTAATCTAATAGATTTTGAAACTTATGCTCACCAAATTCTCTTAATAAACACAGCACACACTACCTTCATTCGTGAGAAAATATTCAAATTATTAAGATTCCCAACTTGATTTCCTTTATTTCATTTTTGTTTAGAACAAAAGGACTAGGTCATATTTGAATAAAATAGACATTTTGAAACTATATATAGATTAGGTCTTGTATCAAAACCCAAATACAGAAATTAACACCATCAATTCCAACTGGAAATGGCTCAAGAATATGTCACTATCAAAAGCAAACAGATTATGTTAAAAATTAAAATAAATATAACAATCAGTGTCAACTGTCATGGCAATAATTGACAAGGGAATCCTTTTAATTGGTCATTATAGAAACTTTGGTAACAAGAATCTTAATTAGCGTGTTTAAGTATGAATAAACTAATATAAACCTAGATAAGAGATATATTCAGTATCTGTTATTCGAAAAATAGTTGCTACATATAGAATTATGTATAATAATTTCACTAGTAATTGATGTTCTAATAATTAATGAGATCAAAAGATGTGCATTTTTTTATCTTAATACTTTTATTTGTTTCCTGATCAGCTACATTATATTAATTATGATTGCAAATTATTCTTGTTATATATATATATATATATATATATATATTACACCCATAATTAAATTATAATTTCTTAACCGATAAAATTATAACAAAGATGATATTATAATCAGTCTTTGATCTAGCGACTAAGATAATATTCTTCATGGATATTTAAATTTGGGATTGAACTCATATCTTTTATGTTAAGAAATAATTAAATATAAAAATCAAAATATTTTACTAATTATATGTCATAACCGTTGACATCCTTAAATAAGAACAAGTCGTATATATGAAATATATATAGTGATTGTTTAATTGACAGAATCTGCCTGTCGTTTGGCTGGAGGCAAATTGTTCATATTATATATTTCGAATTTATTTTTTCCATATATGAATGTAAAGTTTAAGGGACAATATATGAGAAATTAGAAATACAAAATAAAAATAATATATCCAACTGCATGCTCACAATATTCAAGGTTAGTAAGAATTAATAATATATATAATTTAGCTTGTTTGATTCCTTGCTCAAATAATTAAAAGAAGAAAAACAGAAATTCAATTTAAGAACAATTAATAAATTAAACTACACAATATATAGAATTTCGTATTCAACCCCCTGTTTTAATTGACTACTACAAAATGTAAGAAGAATCAAATTAACAATAGAAAATGCCTATAATTAATTGAACGACTTAAAGGATGCTATGTTAATTAAAAAATAATAAGAAGAAGAATCAAATTACGATGTGCTAGCTCGTGCAGATATCACCTTAATTAATAATTAGTCTGAGGCCAGGGTACATAAAAATAAATAAAAAAAAAAAGGACACCCGGTTGTCCCTTCAATTTTGCATCTCATACGCCAATGGCCGACATTTTTATTAATATCCAGAAATATAATTTATCAAATTTTTATTAAAACTATCCAAACCGTCAATTAAATTGATGGTTTTATTTTTGTTATGTTTTATTATATTTTAATTTGAAATATAACCATAATTAATTGAAAACATTAAATAAAAGTTCTCATACATGCATCTAATAAAAATAGCTCTCAATAAATACAAATTGCTAAGTTCTCAAATTCCAAATAAAATAGTTCGCAAACTTTCATCTAAATAAATAAGTTTAGAAGTAGCATGCAAGTTAATTACAAATTGCATCATCGATGGTTTGGCAATAATAAAGTTATGGTCGTTTAGAGAGCATGGATGCTTCATCGATGTTTTGGCAAAAAAGCATCGATGCACTTTTGTATTTGTTAAGCCAGACATAAAACATTGGTGCGTTAATCGGTGTTTTTGCATCGAAGCATCGTTTTTTTTTTTTTTTAAACTTTAAACGCCATAACTTTAGCTAGGAAGTCGGATTTGCGCGTATGACCCCAATTAGGAAAGGGGGGATGAGACGGCCGGGACCTTGCCCAGAAGTAATACCCCAAGCACTCGACCGAATCAGAATTGCAGAAAAACGTCATTTAGTACCTAAAAAATTCAGTTAAAATTTTTTACCAACAGTAGACATACAACGACCAGTATTAGTTTTTATCAAAAACCTAAGAGATTATTCAAGAATTACCTATATAATTATTTTAAAATGCATTTATTATTTATTGTGTGTTTTTGCTTATTTTTTAATGGATTACGGTTTCATTTATTATTCAAATATTATTGAAATTATATGTGATTGTTCAATATATATCATTTACACGGTATTTTTTTTTCAAAATTCAAAGAGATATATCAATAATTACGTATGCAAATCAAGAGATATATCAAGAATTATTATATTTTATAAAGTATTTTGTATTTTGATGTTTTCAATGAATTATGGTTATATTTATGATTCAAAAGTCATCGAAAGCATAAATTTATGATTCAAAAATTCAAAACTCTCACAAACTACATGATCAACTATCATCCAACAAATTCAAAGCATACCTATATATTTCTCTCTAAAAAAACAAATTCAAAGCAACTGTTGCATAAAATTCAATAAAAAGACATGTCAAGAATTGTTACCAAGGATCAGTGTATCAGCTAGTCATCCACATATAGTCTGAAAACACATCATTTTCCATAGCCATTGGATCTCAAATCCAAATCGATTATCATAGTTTACACATCCATTCTACTTTATTTCTTCATTTCAGTTGTATTACTGTTCAATTCAGGTTTGCCTTATGCTTAAACATCTAGTTATGGGCTAATAAAAACTCAAGGAGATATATGATCAGTTTAAGAGAAACGGGATATTTATAGAGCAACAAACAAAAAAAACAAAAACAAAAAAATTCCCAAACCGTCAATTTAATTGACGGTAATTTTAATAAAAATTGAGAACATGGATAAATTTGATAAATTATATTTTAAGTTGGATATCAATAAAAAAATATTGGCGCCAATGGACATACATAGTGTATCGCAAAAGCAAGACGTGCCGGATACACATGTCAACACGCAACTAAAGATACGTCACGTACAACATGATACGTCATGATTGAAAATTTAAATTTAAAAAGAAATTCAAATAGTTATAAAATTTTCAAACCCATAAATTTGAAAATTATTTGATGGTGTATACCTGGACAAATTTTTAAAAGTCCGGTTAATATGACATTTATGACATATGATACCATTATCAAAAGTTATTAGATATACTTCAAACGACAAATTTAAATCATTCAAACCAATTTACTGTATAAGTGATGTGTTTACATATAAAATTTAAATTTTTTCGAGTTATTTTAGTATCAAGTCAAGCGGTAAAAAATGTTGAAAAATGAATGCATTAAAATTAACTTAAGCTCTCATATTTGACCGCTTGACTTGATACTAAATAAATTCGAAAAATTATAAATTTTGCATGTAGACGCACAACTAATGAAGTAAATCTGTTTGAACAATTTGGATTTATTATTTGAAGTTAATTCTATAAGTTTTGAAGTTGATGTTATATAGAGTAAAATAACATTGATGTCATACTAGCCGGATTCAATTTTAAATTGCATCATATTTGACATATATAATTTTGATAAATGATGCTAGGGGTGGCAACGAGCTGTTAAAGAGCGAGCTAGGTTACTCTCGTACTCGGCTTGTTGGTGTATCAAGCTGAGTGAGCGAGTTTGGATTTTAGGTCCCGAGCTAAAACTATTGCTCAAAACCGACTCATGGCTTGTTTGAGCGAGCCGAGCTAGCTCATTACTAGCTTGGCAGATTTATAAATTTGTATATTTTCTTTTTTGCTATATCTTAAATTTTTATAACACATCTTATCAATCATGCCTAAAACAAAATAATATTTATATGATTAATTACTGAGGAATACTCTTAATTTCAATTGTAATTAAGCAAATCAACTACTATAAATTAACTTTACAGCTAAATTCATACATACAAATATATCAAAATCCTAAAGTCATGCAAAAATATTCACATAATAATTCATGCATACCAAATCAAACAAATTCGTACAAATTAACTTAATTGCTTATAATTAATTCACACATATTTCATACAAAATTACCAATCAACTTAAACACAGTCCAAAGTGTAATTGCCATAACATTAGCTATAACATTCATAGACCATAATATCCCCAATCTGAAGTGAACGAATCCGATTAAACTATTAAACTATGTATATTAAATAGCTCGTTAACGACCGAGCTAGCTCGTATCGAGCCAGGCCAAACTCAAACTCATTAATCCTGACTCGAGTATGTAGGGAACAACTAATTTTAACTCGATCCATCAATGAACAAGCTATTACTGATCGAGTCAGGGGCGAATACCAAGTGAGCCACGAGCCATGAGCTTTTTTGTCGGTCCTAAATGATGCAGGTCAATTTTAGAATGACAACTTTTCATATTAAATAATATCAATAAATATATGATAATGAAATGCTCACTAGCTAGAAAATTTAAAGTGGCTCAATAAAATAAAAAAATCTCTGATGAATGATTTTCAAAGTAGCTTAATAAATAATAAAAAAATTAAATAAAAAATATAAAATTTGATCTCCAAATACATTTTAATATAGAGATCACATCTAATCGTTTAGATTGACTTTTTAGACTTTGAAAATTGAAAAACGACTTAGTTATACGGGACCTCAGAAAAAATCGATTTGATATTAGCCAATATATATGTGTGTGTGTATATACAGAGAGTGACTAATATGCATTCCGTAGCATATGGGCCGAAATACATATGGTCCAAATTTGAAATTTTAAAATCCAAAAAGTCGATCTGAACCATTCATCTTGTTCTTCATATTAATATGTGCTTGGAGACCAAATTTTATATTTTTCTAATTTTTTTTACTATTTATTAAGCCACTTTGAAAATTGTTGATCCAACGATGGCTATTGATTTTACTGTTTTGTTAAGCCACCGTTGGATCAACAATTTTCAAAGTGGCTTAATAAATAGTAAACAAATTCAGACAAATGTAAAATTTGGTCTCCAAGCACATATTAATATGGAGAACAAGATGAACGGTTCAAATCAACTTTTTAGATTTTAAAATTTCAAATTTGGACCGTATGTATTTCGGCTCATATGCTACCGAATGCATATTAGTCACTCTCTATACATACATACATACATACATACATACATACATACATACATATATATGGGATGGGCTATGCTACACCATGGAGTAAAACGCGTTTGTACTCCACGCCGTATTTTCATTTTGAAAATCCAAACGACCGATCCGAACCGTTAGATGTGATCTCCATATTGAAATGTGCTTGGAGAACAAATTTTACATTTTTTTGGAACCTTTTTACTATTTATTAAGTATTTTTTTTAATTTCTGTTTTGCTGTGAACAGTAAAAAAATTTGGACCATCGGATTAGCAATTTTGAAAAATGCTTAATAAATAGTAAAAAAAATCCAAAAAATGTAAAATTTGGTCTCCAAGCACATTTCAATATGGAGATCACATCTAACGGTTCGAATTGGTTGTTTGAATTTTCAAAATAAAAATATAGCGGCTTGGAGCACCAACTTATTTTACTATGTATGTATGTATAAATATACATACATATATATGTATATGTATGTATGGATGGATGTATGTATGTATGTATGTATACGTATATATGTATATATATAATGTATGTATGTATGTATACGTATATATGTATATATATAATGTATGTATGTATGTATGTATGTATTTATGTATAAATAATATCATTCAACTACAGAAACAATGGGGAAGCTAGAAATGGGAAAACCTCCGTTGTTTGATATATTTATGTTGTTCATTAATTCCTATAGTAGGAAATATTCTTGGTCAAAGTTTGGAATCTGCATCACTATAAAAAGATCCCATGAATCTCTTCAAACAAACCCAACAACTCAAAAGTCAAAACATCTCCTTAAGTTGCCATGTCAACCTGTGCAGCTGAGCTGGCAACAATGCTGAGCGGCGCCGGCAATGCGACCGGGGCTGCCAACTTATTATGTGGGCAGTTAAGCACTGTCTCGAATCAGATAACCGACTCGAGCTATGCCATCAACGCCACCTACCTCCTCTTCTCTGCATACCTCGTCTTTGTCATGCAGCTCGGCTTTGCCATGCTCTGTGCCGGGTCCGTTCGTGCCAAAAACACCGTGAATATCATGCTTCTAAATGTTCTTGATGCTTGCACCGGTGCTCTCTTCTACTACCTATTCGGTTTCGCATTTGCTTTCGGAACACCTTCTAATGCTTTCATTGGCGACCATTTTTTCGGCCTGAAGAAGTTACTTCAGACCGGTTTCGACTACCCGTTCTTTCTCTATCAGTGGGCCTTTGCTATTGCTGCAGCCGGCATCACGTCTGGATCGATAGCGGAGAGAACCCAGTTTGTTGCTTATCTCATTTACTCGGCTTTCCTTACCGGGTTCGTCTACCCGGTCACATCCCACTGGTTTTGGTCTGCTGATGGCTGGGCCAGTGCAAGTAGAAATACCGGTGACTCACTTTTGTTCAATTCTGGTGTCATTGATTTCGCCGGATCCGGTGTTGTGCACATGGTCGGTGGAGTTGCCGGTCTATGGGGGGCACTTATCGAGGGTCCCCGTCATGGCCGGTTCACCCGTGCTGGAATCCGGGCTGTGCCTCTACGTGGGCACAGTGCTTCCTTGGTTGTTCTTGGTACCTTCCTTCTTTGGTTTGGCTGGTACGGTTTCAACCCGGGATCCTTCACTGTGATTGATAAAGCATACGGCACGTCTGGGTCGTTCTACGGCCAGTGGTCAGCTGTCGGACGTACTGCAGTCACCACTACTCTTGCCGGTAGTGTTGCCGGCTTGACCACACTTTTTGTCAAGTACCGACAGACAGGCAAATGGAAAGCTATCGATGTGTGCAACGGCATTCTCGGGGGGTTTGCAGCAATAACGTCAGGTTGCTCCGTGGTTGACCCGTGGGCTGCCGTGATTTGTGGTTTCATATCAGCTTTGGTGTTGATTGGGGGCAACTTGTTCGCAGAAAAGGTTGAGTTCGATGATCCGCTAGAGGCGACTCAGTTGCATGGTGGGTGCGGCATATGGGGCATCATCTTCACTGCTCTTTTTGCACGAGAGAAGTACGTGAACGAGGTGTACCCAGGCCACCCGGGACGTCCGTATGGTTTGTTTATGGGCGGTGGTGGTCGGCTTTTGGGTGCACATATGGTGGCGATCGTAGCGATCTTTGGATGGGTGAGTTTAACCATGGCACCTTTGTTCTTTCTTCTCAACAAGCTTGGAATGCTTAGGGTTTCACTAGAACATGAGTTGAAAGGTATGGATGAAGTATACCATAATGGTTCGGCAAATGATCAGATCCATGCCGTGAATGGTACCGGCAACATCGCCGAGCTCCAACTCGCCGAGGCTCATGAGCATCAGGTGGGGGCTCCTCCCGCTCAAGGCAATGTGGTGTAAATAAATAAGATCACTTGCCTCATGCATGCCATCATTGCCATGAATATTTGCATGCATGTTGCTTTGCAATGTTTTAAAATACAGTTTCTTTTAATGAATTATTCTATTGAGTTTGATGTAATTTGGAAATAAATGGTGATTCTTTAATTTGAGTGGTTCAAAAAAAGTTTAATGATTCAATTTTTATTAGTACTTGGCAAAAACAATACCTAAATTGTACCAAATTTGCACAACAATCTATGATACTAAATAAAGGAAAATGCTAATATGTTACACGTAACATAGGGGATCTCCGTGCAATGGCTCAATATTTGAATTTTTAAAATCCTAACAGTTGATCCGAATCGTTCAAGATGAATTTCATATGAATATGTACTTGCAAACCAAATTTTACATTTTTTAGAATTGTATTACTATTTTTTTAGATAGGTAGAAAATCACTTGATCTGAATGTCATTAGAATTTTGAAAATTCAAATATTGAGCCGTTGCACAGAGACTCTCTATGCTACACATAACCGTAGCCAAATCCATAAATAAATATTCACAATTAATTATATTTTTCTACTTGCAACAGCAAATTTGGCAATTGTACTTAATCAATATATTCCCAAGTATTTTGCGAATTGTCACTAGGAGTATCTCCATCCTTAAAATTACAAAAAAAAAAACTATAATAATAATAATAATAATAATAATAATAATAATAATAATAATAATAATAATAAATTTTACCCCGACAACAATAACTTTAACAATTATTCCTCTATCATTTTCACACAAATCTCAATCCCTACAATAAATTTTCATTCTTGCAATTAAAAAAAATTGAATTTATTTGTCACATAATATTTAGCAATATTTTTCGCATTAATTTAAAAATATTTTCATCCTTGCAATTATAATTTCACTGATGTAACAAAAAGAATTAATTTTCAAGATCGGTAATTTTGCCTAACATTGCATTCATGAAAATAATAATTGCAATTTCTTTGCAAGCGAGATGAAGATGCTAGCTCTTGATATTTATATTAAATATTTTTACATCTTTGCAATTTGTTATTTTACACAATTCTTCATCTATATGTAAAGGATCCAACTAACATCTTTTTTCTAATGTGGGACTAATCAAAAGTCTGGATCCGGACATATATATATATAGGAATATGCTAGCATGATATGCATAGCATAGAGCCCCTCCATGCAACACTTTGGATTTCAATTTTTCAAAATCCTAACGGTAGATCCGAACCATTTATCTTGTTCTTTATATTAATATGTGTTTGGGAACCAAATTTTACATTTTTTGGAATTTTTTTACTATTTCTTTATATTTATTGAAAATCACTGTTTTTAGCAAATCTGAACCATAAAAAAACAGTGATTTTCAATAAATCTAAAGAAATAGTAAAAAAATTTCAAGAAATGTAAAATTTGGTCCCCAAACACATATTAATATGGAGAACAAGATGAACGGTTCAGATCTACCGTTAGGATTTTGAAAAGTAGAAATCCAAGGCGTTGCATAGAGGAGCTCTATGCTATGCATAGCATGCTAGCATATTCCTATATATATATAATAGAGCATGTGTGCTAGTTGGCCTTAACTTCTATATGAAAATAATTGAATGCATACAAAAAATATGTACATTTATCAATGGACTTGAATAATTACAAAAATATTTTGTATCATAAAATTCGAATTCTTACATTTCACATATTTTAAATATATTGTTTTGTACATGTTCATGTTTGGTAAATATTTTTAATTGTTGCTTTCATATTGTGTTGTATTTATTTATAAAAAGTTCCTTACTTTATTATTTTATTGTTTCCATTTTAGTAATATTTTTTAAGTAATGTTTCATCTATTTAATCTTATTATTTAATATATTTTATCTAATTGTATTATTATAATTTTATTAATAATAAACCTACTATATTATCTAATTTATATATTTTACTATATGCAATTGTTTGTAATACAAAAATGTAAAATAACAAATTGAAAAGATGTAAAAATATATTAATATAATAAATATCAAGAGCATCTTCATCTCGCTTTCAAAGAAATTGCAATTTGTTATGAATAAAATATTAATGTGGATGTCTATAACTCCCAACATTCATTCCCCACTATCCCCACTACTCCATGCACTACAATTAGAATTGATGGCCACTACTATTGGAATTTATTTCTCCATTTATTTAGATGAAATTTTTCATTTACAATTTGTAGCCTATAAATAGAGGCTTTGTAATATTGTATTGTACACACATGAGAAATGTATGAATAAAGAGATTGCCATCTTTTCATCTCTATTTTGCTTATTCTTCTTTATGCTTGTTTACATTTATTTCATAACACGTTATCAGCACGAGAGCTCTACTAGCTGAAGATTCGAGGTAATTCTAATAACTTCTATTTCAATTTCATTTATATAAATAATACTTCCTAGTAATTGTTAAATAAAATAAGTTATCAATTTATTTATATTTTTTTTGAGATGTTTAGTATGATTCATAGAATTTTATATGAAGTGCATTTTTTTTTAATTTAATCTTCCCAAAGAAGATTTAAAAGAAAAAACTTCTTGAAGAAGATTTATATGATGTACAAATATTGCATAGTGGTTCGTATATTTTTTTTTTCTTCAATAATTGAATCTTCTTGAAGAGGATTTCAAGAGATATTACAAAAATTGGCCCGAAGCCATTGTAGCCATTTTATCAACTTGAAGAAGATTTCAAAGATATTAAGAAGATCTTCCTGAAGAAGATATAAAGAAATATTATATGATGCGCAAATTTATCATGATGTTTATATATATTTTTTTTTCAATAATTTAATCTTCTTGAAGAAGTTAAAAGATATTCTAAGTTGATTTATTATCTCTTTATGGTTGAAGATATTATAATGAGTTGTTGGACAAAATAATTCAATTTGTTATGCTTCATTTCTTGAAGTAAATGTAGCAATATATAATAATAAATTTGAAAAAAAAAAAAACTTGTGGACGTGGACGTATAAGAATGAGTTTATTATCATGGTGATTATTACAAAAACACATCTTTCCACCTGAAGTGGAAAGATAATGAAATTTTTTTTTAATAATGTGCAAAAATTAATGTGATGTTCATATTTTTTTTAATAATTTAATCTTCTTGAAGAAGATTTATGTGGCTCACAAAAAATTAATATGATAATATTTCAATATATCTTCTTGAAGAAGATTTCAATAAGATTTATATGATGTGAAATTTTTTTGATGTACTCTTCCCGAAGAAGATTCAAGAAATATTTCAAGTTTATACATTATCTTTTACATTATATTATGTTAATGAAATGGTTCGAAGCCGTATGAATATAAATTATATTAATGAAATTGGCCTGAAGCTATTTCATCAATTTTATCAATTGACCTGAAGTTCAATTATAATAAATTATTGAAGCCACATGTCTTGTTCTGGTTGAACAAATAATAGTTACACATAAAGTGAAAAATAATATGATGGACAAACTATTAGATATGGACGTGATAATGAAGAAAAAGTGCATCATTCCACTAGAAGTGGAAAAATAAATGAACAAAAAGAATTACCACTAGAAGTGGAGAAATAATTAGAAAGTGAAGAGAATAACAAATAAGAAAATTTATGCTATTATTAGTCATGTACCTGTCGTACGCCAATGTACCTGTAGTACGTCAAAACATTATATTGAACTATTATGGACAAACTCAATTTAGTCAAATGATTTGACATTATTTGAATGATGAAAAAGAGATATATAAAATATGTGACATTTATGAAAAATTGAGCCCTCACTGTTTGAAAAAAAAAAACAGTATATCAAACTTATACAAAATTATTTGAAAAGAGATGATTTACTTTTATAAATCATTTAATTTTCTATTAATACAATGTCCTAAAAGAAGCTTGTTCGTTTCTATTAATACAATGCCTTAAAGAAGCTTATCTATTTCATTAGAGGTATTACATTATAAGGTGGAATTTTAATTTTTATCTTTTATGTTGTTACGGAAAATTGTAAGATAAAAAAAAATGAATAGTTGTTCATTCTTTATTTTGAAAAAAATGAATTAATACTTATTTATTATTTATATTGATTGTAGTGCATAAAAAAATGTAAATGTAAGATAAAATTTGCTTATTTATGTTTAATTTTTTTAAATACTAGTTATTTATTCTTTTTATTATTGATTATTGTTGAAATGATATTTATTTATTTTTATAAAAAAAACAAAAAAAAAATTGATTGAAAACTCTAGAAGAGCTATTTTGTGGTCACATGGAGGAATACAGATTTATATTGATGATAATGTATTATATTCTTGTAAGTCTCAAATAAATTTGTTAAGTTTTAAGAATATCCGCTGAAATGGATATCATATTGAGACAACTAATGAAAAAATATTGAATATATGAAAAGCAATGCATATTGAAAATAAATTGCATATGTTTTTTCTCTGACTTGTACTACACATATATTAGTGCAATTGAAACACATGTTATTGTAAACCAGAAGTTTACATACAAGAATATGTTTATAGTTTGGCATGACCGGTTGGACCATTCCGGATTAATAGTGATGCAAAAAATAATAGATAATTATTATGAACATTCATCAAAGAACTAGAAGATTATTTAATCTGATGAATTTTGTGGGTGTTGGTTTTATTTCTAGAACGTATACAATATGATATTTGTGGAACAATATATCCAACATGTGAACCATTTGAATATTTTATGATTTTAATTGATGCATCAATAAGATGGTCACATGTATGTTTATTATCAAATCGCAACCTGGCATTTGCGAAATTACTTACTCAATAGATTTGATCAAAGAGCATAATCCAATTATGAAAATACATCTAGACAATATCAAAATTAATGTTAAACATCCTGTAGATGTTCGTATATAAACAAAAGAAAAAGATATGATATTTTACATACAACAAAACTAATTCGCATCATGCCAACTAGCTATTATAAAGCTTCCCCTTATAATTTGTTTTTGGTCACATACCTAATATTTTCCATATAATAATTTTTGAATGTGCGGTATATGTTATAATTGCTCCACCACAACGCACTAAAATGTGATATCAAAGAAAGTTGAGAATTTATATTGAATTTGAATCTCCATATATAATATAGTATCTAAAACCATCGATGGGAGATTTATTAATGGCTAATTTTGCCGGTTGTGATTTAGATGAATAAAAAATTCCCAACCTTAGGGGGAGAAAACTATCAGCTGAAAAAAAAATATATTAGTATGAATTATTATTGTCTTATTTTGATCCTCGTACTAAAGAATGTGAACTAAATGTTCAAAAGATAATTCATTTGAAAAGGTTAGTGAATCAATTGCCAGACACATTCACAGACTCAAAGAAAGTGACCAAATCACATGTACCAGCTGCTAATGCTCCAATTAAAGTCCGTGTCCCTGTTGGACAGACTAATTATAACACGCATGAAGCGTGGAAAAGCAATCGGTTCCAAAGATTAAAAATATAAAAATCCTCGAAAAAGAAAAGGAGCAAATAATGAAAATGGTCAAGTCGAGGATATGATAATTTCAGATAAAACTTCAGAAGAAAATAAAATTATAAATAATATTGGAGTTCCAGTAGAAACTCAGGTATCTGAAATTTCATGAAAATAATGAGATCTCAATAAATTATATCATGAATGAAATAAGATGGAACCGAGATAAAATTGATATCAATAATATTTTTGTATATAATATAGCGCTAAACATAATAAATATTGAGGATCATGACTAGAAGTCTATTAAATAATGTCGACAAAGAAATGATTGGCCAAAATAGAAAGGTGCAATTGAGGTAGATGTAAACTCTCTTGAAAAATGAGAAGTTTTTGGACCTGTAGTCCTTATACCTCAAGGTATAAAACCAGTATGATATAAATGAATATTTATGAGAAAATAAAAATGAGAAATGTGAAATTTTGAGATATACTCATATGTGGTGGATGCAACAACTTTTTGATATATAATTAGTCTGGCAGTCTATGAAGGACTTTTTGCACCTAATGGATATTGTTTCAGCCTATGGCTCGCTTGATAATGATATTTATATGAAAATCTCTAAAAGATTTAATATGCCTGAAGCATGTAATTTAGGTTCTCGAGAACATTATTTAGTTAAATTGGATAAATTTTTATATCGATTAAAGCAATATGGACGCATATGCTATAATCGTTTAAGTGAATATTTATTGAAACATGGATATAATAATGATATGACCTGTCCATGTATTTTCATGAAAAGATATAGAAATGATTTTATTATAATTACAGTTTATGTTGACGATCTTTGGAATTCCTGAAGAGCTTCCAAAAGAATAAATTATTTAAAGGAAGAATTTGAGATGAAAGATCTTGGAAGAACAAAGTTTTGCATTGGATTGCAAATTGAACATTTAAAAATGATATTTTTATGCATCAAGAAAATTATATTGTAATTATGGATAAATAACATTCACTAAGCAATCCGATGGTTGTAAGATCATTAGATGTGAATAAAGATCATTTAGACCTCGAGAAAATGGTGAAGAACTATTTGGTCCTGAAGTACCATATCTTAGTGCAATATGAGCACTTATCTTGATGAGCATACAATACACGATATATCATTTATAGTAAATTTATTAGCAAAATATAGTTCTTCTCTCACGCGAAGATATTGACATATATTTCGCTACCTATGAGAAAATTTAGCAATACACAAAAGCAAGTCAAGTATGTGTTTGGTTAAGATCTGTGATTTAACACATTTGTCAAACATGTAGATTGTCTTTTAGAGAAATGATCCTGAAGATCATATATGAATATAATATTATATGTATTGCTCAATGAAAGAAATGATACATTAAAGGAGATAGAACAAAACATATTTCACCAAATTTTTTTTTCACATATGATCTCTAAAAGAATAATGTTATTAATGTTCAGCAAATCTGTTCAAGTGAAAAATCCAGCAGATTTATTCACTAATGCACTCCCTACTGTAATATTCAAAAAGCTAGTTCGTAATATTGGAGTTCGCTGATTTAAAGGTCTTGATTGATGCTGTCATGAGGGGGAGTTAATATGCACTATATTTTCCTTAACCATGGTTTTTCCCATTGGGTTTTCCTGGTAAGGCTGTAGTTGCGTATTTAGAAGAATATTGTACTCTTTTTCCTTCACTAGATTTTTATCCCATAGGGTTTTTTCTAGTAAGGTTTTAATGAGGCATATTCTTATGTAATGGACATCCAAGGGGGAGTGTTATGAATAAAATATTAATGTGGATGTCCATAACTCCCAACATTCATTCCCCACTATCCCCACTACTCCATGCACTACAATTAGAATTGATGGCCACTACTATTGGAATTTATTTCTCCATTTATTTAGATGAAATTTTTCATTTACAATTTGTAGCCTATAAATAGAGGCTTTGTAATATTGTATTGTACACACATGAGAAATGTATGAATAAAGAGATTGCCATTTTTTCATCTCTATTTTACTTATTCTTCTTTATGCTTGTTTACATTTATTTCATAACACAATTATTATTTTCAGGAATGCAATGTTAGGCAGAATTACCGATTTTTAAAATTAATTCTTTTTGTTGCATCAATCAAATTGTAATTGCAAGGATGAAAATATTTTTAAATTGATGTTAATTATATTGCTAAATTATTTATGCGACAAATAAATTCAGTTTTTATAATTGCGTGAATGAAAATTTATTGCAGGGATGGAGATAGGTTAATTTGAAAATGACTGTGGAATAGTTGTTCAAGTTGTTGTGGGGTAAATTTTTTTTTCCTCTTTTTCTGTAATTTTTTTATTTTTTTAAGGTTAGTGAGAAAAACATTTTCATAAGATACGGTGCGATTGTTAATCGGCACATGTAGATTGAGTAGAAGCATTTTTATACCCATACTTGCTAAGATTTAATCTTATACCCATACTCTATATTTTTTTTAATAAAAATATTTTAACCTACTATATTTTTCTGTTAAAATTATTGAGTAACAAGACAGTAGCGGGTAAATAACAAATAATATTAATATAATGATTAATTTTATTATATTTTACAAATAGAACATCAAAAATTCAAAACCCATCCATTTCACACATACAATCACATTACAAAAAAAAAAAATCCAACTAAATTATTTTCACAAATGAATTCCAAAGAACAAAGACAAATTCAATTATTTAACTAATTAACTAATAAGACATGCAAATAAAAGTAATATATTTAGCTACCAAAATAACATTTTTTTTTCATACTCTTATCCATTTAGCTAAAGAACAAGATCCATACCTATAATCATACCTCATAAACTAACATAAATAATAATAATAATAATAATAATAATAATAAAATATCCATACCCACCTTATAAAACAGTTAAAAGGTATTATTGACACCGCTAAATGTACATGACATGAGCACCTAATTAACTTCTCCAACGAGGCAACATCCAACGAGACGACTTCTTAATTTCATCCCCAACCATATTTTAATATGGATATTATATTGAATCGTTAGGATCAATAATTTTGATTTTAAAAACAAAGATATAAAATATAAAGTATGATGAGGCATAAAAGGCACGAGGCATTGGAACCCTCCTCTAGTAATTTATAGTAAAAGTAGTGTACTCATTTTGAGTCATCAGATACGGATAGTAAACGGATGTCAAAATATAAAACTAAATTCACTTTAAATGGATGCGGATATGGAGTGGATAATTCATGATTCCGTATTTAAATACAGATACAAAATAAATAATTGTTAGATAATTGAGTTATATGAATTTTAAGATACAAATACTAATTAACAAAATTAAAATATGAAAGTATATATATAATTGAATATGTGATCTTAATTTAATTTAAAAATATGCTGGAACGGATGTAATTAAATTGAGCTAGATCAAGTTCATATGGTGTGTAATAAAAAAAAAAGCACACAAGTAAATGTTGAATTAGGGGGCCTAGTATTGGATTTTTTTCATAAAACATAATTAAAAAAAGGATTCTTAGGGAACTAATATGATTAAATTTTTTTTTCAAAAACCATAAGAACTGTGGGAACGCCACGGTCTGTGATTTTTTTTCCAGACCGTGTGGTTCTCACGGTCTTGCAAATTTTTTTTTTTATAATTTCTCCACACTTGCACGAAAATTGCCATAGAAAATCTGAAATGGAATTCAAGACCTTGGGAAACTAACAGTCTTAACAAATTGAATTCTCAAGACCATGGGGTGCACACGGTCTGGCCTTCATTTTATTTTTTCCCTACCCAAGACCGTGAGAGCCTTCTTCCTCACGCATCTCTTCTCCATTTTTTTCTTCCCCCTTCTTTCTTCCTTCCTTTCATCAGCTAATTTTTTTTGTACTCTCATAATTAGAGTAATTTTTATTTTAATTACATAAGTTTGTGTATTTTTTAGAGAAGAACAAAAAGAGTTTCAGATCTACAAATTTCGTTAGGTATGTGTTTAATTCTTTTATTTTTGATAAATAATCCGCAATTATGAATAAATGAGTAGAATAGATTGTTTATGTAGTAATTATATTATAAATAAATAGTTTAAGTATAATATTTTCTTTTTGTAGTATAAATAGTTTATGTGTAATTTATTTTCTTTCATCTAAAGATTGTAGTAATTTTTTTTTCAATGACGATCATATTTTAGGTTGTAAAATTGAAAATGATATCGATTATTGATTGTGAATTTTTTTTGTTCAGATAATGTCTTGAGTGATAATAAATGTTTTCAAACTCTAGCTCAGACACAACTCTGACCTTGGTGGCTCAGCTGTCGGGGAAGATGATATGGCTGAAATGGAAGTTCAAATTAGAATGTAAATAATCAATAAACATTTATTATCACTCGAGACATTATCTGAACAAAAAAAATTTACAATCAATAATCAATATCATTTTCAATTTTACAACCTAAAATATGATCGTCGTTGAAAAAAAAAACTTACTACAATCTTTAGATGAAAGCAAATAAATTACACATAAACTATTTATACTACAAAAAGAAAATATTATACATAAATCATTTATTTATACTACAATTACTACATAAACAATCTATTCTAATCATTTATTCATAATTGCGGATTATTTATCAAAAATAAAAGAATTAAACACATACCTAACGAAATTTATAGATCTGAAGCTCTTTTTGTTCCTCTTTCAAAAATATACAAACTTATGTAATTAAAATAAAAATCAATCTAATTATGAGAGTGCAAAAAAAAAATTTAGATGAAGAAAAGAAGAAAGAAAGAACAGCGAAGATGAAAAAAATGGGGAAGAGATGTACTCACTGGATTAGGAAGAAGTAAGAGTCACAGTATTAAAAAAAAAAATGGAGGCCGGACCGTGAGAACCCCACAATCTTGAGTTTAATTTGGGTGGACCGTTACCTTGCCACGATCTTGAGAATTCAATTTGTTAAGACCGTTAGCTTCCCAAGGTCTTGAATTCCATCTCAGATTTTTTGTGGCAATTTTTGTGCAAGTGTGGAGAAATTAAAAAAAAAAATTTTGCAAGACCGTGAGGACCACATGGTCTGAAAAAAAAAAAAAATCAGAGACCGGGGCGTTCCCACAATTCTTATGGATTTTGAAAAAAAAAATTAATCATATCGGTCCCTAAGAATTCTTTTTTTAATTATGATTTGTGAAAAAAATTCCTAGTATTGAGCTGGCCTAGTTCACAGAAAAGTAAAAAAATATAATAATTGAGGAAGTATTAGTCACGGAATTGATGTGTCCGGATTCGGAGATGGGGTTGGTCCCACAAGAAACAATAAGACACAGAGGAACAGGAATTGACGCGTCGAGACGAGATAAATCATATTTCCAGTGACAAGCAACGCGGTCGATTCAGATAATGAGGAGATCATTTCGATATGGATACTTGACTACTTGACCTGTTGACTAATATTATAATAGCAATACTACTTGAGCTTTTGATAGGATTAGTAATTCCTATATTCATAAATTTAATTTAATTTAATTAAGAGAGACAATTAATCATTTCAATAGCTATCAAGAAATTAAAAAAAAAATACCAAAAGAATTGGTCGATCTATTTTGTTAATTTATAAAAGAAATTAATTAATTAGTTTTATTGTTCCAAAGTTTAAAAAATAATAATTTGAGACTTTAGAATTGAAGGAACAAGAAAGAGTGGACCTAAGCAAAGCAAAAAGCCGCCAGCCTATCTATCCTAAAGGTGTTCAGCGTAGGTACGTACTATGTCCATCAAATCTACTTTAGTTCGATGAGTTTAGTGATTATGTGATTGCATCAAGATTTGTGCGAACCATATTAAAATCTGTACACATTTATATTAATTTTCATGTGAACAAATCTTAATGCTAATCGTACGCTACAAGAACTAATTGAATCTAAAAGTTGATCCAATATTCATCGGAACTTCTCCTATCTCATCCTAAAGCTGACGACACTCGATAAAAATCAGATTATATTCCGACTCGAAAGAATCGCCCACTCTATGTATGAACGAAAAAGCAAATGCCCAGGAAGACCAACGATTGACCCGATTTTTTTATTAATAGAAAAAACAAAAACAAAAATATTGATAATGGAATACGGTTTTGTGAAATTTCGAAATATAGGAAAGAATATTATGATTTATAACATGATACTCTAATTGGATAATTGGATGTTATTAATTATAATGTTCAGTTAATCTGATCGTTTTAAAAAATATATATATATAGCTGGTTGTTATAATTTATAACATTCAGTTAATTTTTTTTTTCGGAAAGACAATCTTATAACAGCAACAATTAGAATTGAAGGGGAAAAAAAAAACATTGTAACTGGATGCTATGGTTTATAGCCTCCAACTGTAATGTTTTTTTAAATGATCATTAGTAATTGGATTAACTGGACGTTTGGTTTATAACGTTTAGCTACAATGCTCTAAACTTTATAAACCATAACGTTCTTCTTATTTTTCTGAAATTTTACGAAAACGTACCTCATTGTCGATATTTTTTATTTTTTCGTATTAATAAACAAATCATAACAATTGACTAATTATACCATCAGGTCGTGCACCAGCGTCAGACCCTCCTGTGGATCGCGACAACATCGCTAGATCCCAAATCCGTGCACTGTGCATGGATCAAATACTAAAAAATTTAGTGTACTCTACGCGCATGGGGCGTCAGCATGGCTATGTTACGAGTCAAGGCATTTTTATACCCATGCCTATTAAAATTGATTTTACTCATATGCTACTCATATCAATTAAAAATTAATCTCATCCTACCCTACCTTACTAGTTAATATTATGGGTAACGAAATAGTAACGGATGAATAACGGATAATACTAATATAATAATTAGTTTTATTATACATTTCTACAAAAAATAGAAAAAAAATAAGCAATCAATTTCAAATAAATTGTTATTTATAAAGGAAGAAAATTTTAAAAAACAAATATATATTTAGATGAGTTGAGAGTTAAAAATTGAATTAAATATATATTTAAATTTTATAATTATTTTATAGGATAATAGATACGAAATAGTTATTATTTATACTCTTACTCATTTGATTAATGAAAAAAATTATTATCCATACCTATTGACTCAATAAGATAACGAAAAAAAAACGAATATGATACGAGTCGGATAAAAAGTTACCATTCACACCCCTATACGCGCACCATTTTTTTTACTTTTTCTCTCTTTATTTTATTTTTTTAAAAACTGTCGGAACTCGGAAGCTTCCTAATATTTTTGTTATAAAAGGGAACAGATCTCCTTGAATCTCTTCTACGTAGAGTCGTAGCTCTATAACTTTGACACTTCATTCATCATCTGATCCTCTTTTCTTTCACATCCGCCATTATTAATGGATTATGCATCTCTTTTAATTCCTAGCTCAAACGGGTAGCGTGAGCACGCCCACCCTGCTGCAGAAACGGTGGCGCTTTGCGTTGACCGTAATTGTCACATGCCGCACCTTATGCACCTTATCACAGAAACATAACCGGGACATGTTGATCGACAGATGTCCTTCAAACTCATTCCTCTTGTTGAAAGGGAATGATCATCAACCTTTACACCGCCTAGTCAAGGAAAAGCGTAATGAGGACCTACATGAGCTCGGCGGAGTATCCAGTCTGATCACAAAACTAAAGTCTAACTCAAAAAACGGTATCTCTTCCGACAATGACGAAATATGTGCACGCAAGGAGATATTCGGTGCCAACACAAGCCCTAATAAGAAACCCAAGGCTTCCTTTGTTCATGTCCGGGAAGCATTAAGTAACCCCTTTTTGCTGCTCTTTCACAGCTGGTATGAGAGAATTAGTATCTTCGTTGTCATGTTTGTGGTCACTGTTGTATCAGCTACAATCAATCGAAGCGGTTCAACAAGCTAGCGAGCGAGTGTGGTAGCAACATGGTAAAAGTTGTCCGAGACAACAGGAGACAGGAGATATCGATATTCGACATGGTGGTTGGAGATGTCGTGCTATTGAAAATCAGGAACCAGGTATGGACAGACGGAATTTTACATGCATTTCACAGTCATGCATTTCGCCTCATGCTGTCTGGGAATTTTACATGAATTAGAGGCCATGTCAAATTTCAAATTTCTCAGATTCAATCGTTATTTGGTTTTTTTTTTTTCTGAGTATGATATTTTTAAAAAATTCAGATATTTACTAAACCAGAACAAAAATACATATTTTTCTACTCACCATCCCTTCTCCCCACACTCTAGCTGTCTCCCTATGTCGTAAATGTTTCATTTTTGTACTTGTGACACATATACAAGCGCACACGTATATGTCACAAGCAGATAATTGAATCATTTGTAGTAGCAAATAAGCCAATTTGAAAACTAAACTTTTCCTTGCACAAGTTAAATATTTTTTTGTTTCTTAATGTATAATAAAATGAAAACTTCATAAATTTAAAATTAGTTTTAATAAAAAAAAATAAGTCAATTTGTTAATTTGAAATTTAGGAGTGTAAACATGATATTATTAACTTTATAAGAAATTGTCCCCAATAACATATTAGACTTATAATTATCTTATCAGCTGAACACGACGTATGAATGCATGACTGTGAAGTGTGAACTGTCCATTTAATTATTGATTAGTACTTTGGTATTGTAGGCCCAGTACGTACGACGAATCAAATATATATATATATAGGAACATGCTAGCGTGCTATGCATAGCATAGAACCCCTCTATGCAACGGCTTGGATTTTGAGTTTTCAAAATCCTAATGGTCGATCCGAACCGTTCATCTTGTTCTCCATATTAATATGTGTTTGGAGACCAAATTTTACATTTTTTTGAATTTTTTTACTATTTCTTTAGATTTATTGAAAATCGCTGTTTTCAGCAAATCTGTACCATAAAAAAACAGCGATTTTCAATAAATCTAAAGAAATAGTAAAAAAATTCCAAAAAATATAAAATTTGGTCTCCAAACACATATTAATATGGAGAACAAGATGAACGGTTCGGATCGACTATTAGGATTTTAAAAACTCGAAATCCAAGCCGTTGCATGGAGGGGTTCTATGCTAGCATATTCCTATATATATATATATAGAGTTAGGCTGGGGTGCTATGGATAGCATAGTGGCCTCTATGCTACGGCTCAATATTCGAGTTTTCGAAATCCAAACGGTCGATCCGAACCGTTCATCTTATTCTCCATATTAATATCTGCTTGGAGACCAAATTTTATAATTTTCTGAATTTTTTTACTATTTATTAAGCCACTTTGAAAATCGCTAATCCAACGGTTTTACTGTTTTGTGCAGTCACCGTTGGATCAACAATTTTGTAAAATAGTTAATAAATAGTAAAAAAATTCAGAAAAATGTAAAATTTGGTCTCCAAGCAGATATTAATATGAAGAATAAGATAAACGGTTCGGATCGACCGTTTGAATTTTAAAAACTCAAATATTGAGTCGTAGCATAGATGCCACTATGCTATCCATAGCACCCAGCCTAACTCTATATATATATATATATGAGTAAAGCTAATGTTTCGGTCAACACGACAAAGTGTTGTGTACCAAATCAAAGCCCGGCCCATTACTCAAATTTGTACTGTACTCGACGCGCACATGTTTTTACTTTTTTTAAACTGTCGGAACTCGGAAGCTTCGTAGCTAGTACGTAGTTTTGTTGTATATATATCTGTTATAAAAGGAACAGATTTCTCAAACGGTCAAATTCCATTCATTCCAATATATAGAATTGTCGCCAATTCTATATTAATTTCCTTGTATGATCTCTTCTTAATTACGTGGCTCTATAACTTTCACAACTTCATTCATCACATGATTCTCTCTTCTTTCACATCCACTATTTTTAATGGATTATGCTTCTCTTTTCCTAGCTCGAATGGGTAGCGTGAGCTTCACCCTGCCGCAGAAACGGTGACGCTTTGCGTTGATCGCAATCGTCACATGCCGCACCTTATCACAGAAACAGAACCGGCATGTGTCAATCGACATCGATATTCCTTCCAAATCATTCCTCTTGTTGAAAGGGATTGATCATCAATCTTTACACTGACTAGTCAAGGAAAAGTGTACGGAGGACCTACACGAGCTCGGCGGAGTATCTGGTCTGATCAGAAAACTAGATTCTGGCTCAAATCACGGTATCTCTTCCGACAATGACGAAATACGAGCACGCAAGGAGACATTCGGTGCCAACTCATGCCCTAAGAAGAAACCCAAGGCTTTCTTTGTTCTGTCTGCGAAGCATTAAGTAACCCCTTTTTGCTGTTCTTGCACAGCTGGTACGAGGGAATTTAGCATCTTCCTTGTCATGTTTCTGGTCACTGTTGTATCAGTTCTCATTAATTACAATCAATCGAAGCACGCGGGTCGACAAGCTAGCGAGGAAGTGTGATAGCAGCACGGTAACAGTTGTCCGAGACAGCATGGAGACAGAAGATATCGATATTCAACATGGTGGTCGGAGATGTCGTGCTATTGAAAATCGGCGACTAGGTACTGGCAGACGGAATCTTCATTGAAGGGCACTCCTTACAGGTAATATAATTAGGAAAAACAACTTAATGAATATTACCTGCTTATATTAAAAAAAAAAAAAAAAGTTCAGGTAATTCGGATTGTATATATATAAATATCCCAATTAATTCCATTTCAATAACTTGATGAGTATAAACTAGAAATGCATGTACTTACTTGAACTGGAGCTAGCGAAGTTGTATATAACTATCTCAATTCCATTTTAATCTTTGTTGTGGGACCATAACAAAAATATTTTATAAATCCCACGTGAAATGAATAGCTTTATTTTGAATTTCTTTATAAAACTATGGTCTATGGGTCACGGGGTCAACTATTTTTTATTAAAAGAATTAATGATTTCTTCAATGAGAATTGCTTCGGGCGCTCCATATATGTACACCGCTAGTAACTATACATGCATGCTGGATTTACCTTTTGGGTCATTATATAACTAGCTAGCTAGTTGTTAAAATGGCCTAAAAATATGAACTTACAAATGTTTTGACCTAAATTTTCTAGTGTAGTCTATGTCATCTAAAATTGTAAATTACGCTCGCATATGGTATGCATTTAATTTGTATCCTTTATAAAAAACTGCATGATATTAAAATTTAAAAGTTTACATTATTTCTCATTGTTTATTACATTAAATGTAACAATCACCTCATGAAAAGGCTATTATTTTATCTAGTAAGCGTCTCGACCAAAACTTGAAATTAAGGAATTATATTCCCAAACGACACAATACAATTTCACACATCTAGAGTTGCCAGCTTGATGTGTGTGTGTGTGTGTGTATATATCTTTCAAGTTTGGCAAGTATATATTTTCCAGTTTATATCTTATAATTATGATTTTAATATTCAAACCAATGTCCTAGACTCCTAGTGCTTAGAGTGGTGATGTAATTGAATGACTTTAATTTATATGAGTCATGACACAAGTCTTCATGCATGGAAGCTAGATTTGGCCATGCATATGACTCTTCAAGATTTAATGATAAAATTTATAATAAAAAATAATTTGGAAATAAAATTAGTTATTTTGAGCAGTGATCTTTTGTTTTGTTTTTGTTTTGTTTTTGTTTTGTTTTGTTTTTTTTTTTTTTTTTTTTGTTAGGGTTTGAGCAAGCACACAACAACCAAACAATAGAGGAAGACACAATTTGGAGTCCTTAGTATTTTCTCTCTCTTAACAAAGTTAGGTTACAGAATTCTTAAATAGGCTACACAAAATTACAAAGAAGTCCAAACAAAAGTCCTAATAATTAACTTTTAATGAAAAATCATAGTAATAATATTTAACTTTCATGCCAAAAGGTGAGACAATATTTTTTTAGAATTCAATCCTAAATAATGGTTTTTGTTTAACTTGTGCATATACAGGTGGATGAATCCAATATGACTGATGAGTCACATTTGATTAACATTTCTGAAAGGGAACTGTTTCTCTCCTCTGGTGTTAAGGAGTGCCCTTCAATGAAGATTCCGTCTGCCAGTACCTGGTCGCCGATTATCAATAGCCGACATCTCCAACCACCATGTCAAATATCGATATCTCCTGCTGTCTCGGACAACTGTTACCATGCTG
Organism: Carex pumila; assembly: GCA_033356055.1. Lineage (NCBI taxonomy): Eukaryota > Viridiplantae > Streptophyta > Magnoliopsida > Poales > Cyperaceae > Carex > Carex pumila. Next base: position 402,028 of record JARJHM010000118.1, on the reverse strand, counting down.
CTATCACACTCGCTCGCTAGCTTGTCGAACCACTTCAATTGATTGTAATTAATGGCGGCTGATATAACAGTGACCAGAAACATGAAAAGGAAGATACTCACTCCCTTGTTCCAGCTGTGCAGGAGCAGCAAAAAGGGGTTACTTAATGCTTCCTAGACATGAACAAAGAAAGCCTTGTGTTTCTTCTTAATTAGGGCATGTGTTGGTACCAAATATCTCCTTGCGTGCGCATATTTCGTCATTGTCGGAAGAGATACCATGATTTGAGTCAGAATTTAGTTTTGTGATCAGACCGGATACTCCGCCGGGCTCATGTAGGTCCTCGGTACGCTTTTCGTTGACTAGCTAGGTGGTGTAAAGATTGATGATCATTCCCTTTCAACAAGAGGAATGTCGATCGACACGTGCCGGTTCTGTTTCTGTGATAAAGTGCGGCATGTGATGAATACGGTCAACGCAAAGCGCCACTGTTTCTTCAGCAGAGTGAAGCTCACACTACCCATTCGAGCTAGGAAAATAGATGCATAATCCATTAAAAATGGTGGATGCATGTGAAAGAAGAGAGAATCAGATATATGATGAATGAAAAAGTTGTGAAAGTTATAGAGCCACGTAATTAAGAAGAGATCATACAAGGAAATTAATGTACAATTGGTGACAGTTCAATATATTAATTGGAATGAATGGAATTTGATCGTTTGAGAAATCTGTTCCTTAATTTTATAACAAAAATATATACAACAAAACTACGTATATTAGGAAGCTTCCGAGTTCCGACAGTTTTAAAAGAGAGAGAGAGAGTAAAAAAAGGTGCGCATAAAGTACACTTAGTTGAGATGCATTGCATATTTGCATTCAGTACCATTTAGATTTGAGTTGATCTGATACGAATTTGAAATCAAAATTTTAAGTTCAAACTGGACCTTCGATCATCAGGTTGGGCTGGGCTTTGATTTTGGTACACTTCGTCGTGTTGACCGTTACAACCTACCAAAATATCATGTTTAGTTTTTTTCTTTTTTTTTATGGTTAATTGAAGGCATGATTGCCGACAACAAATATATATATATATATATATATATCATGTTTAGTTTTATATATATGGAAACTACATATTTGGTTCGTCGTGCCTGGATAACTGGGCTACTAATCAATAAATTAATGGGCCGGGACAATCATGCATTCATACGTCACTCGTGTTGAGCTCACAAGATATATAAAAATTATAATTAAGTTTTTAAATCTGTATGTATTTGTCAATTGATAAACTATAAGTTTGATATGTTATTGGGGAGAATTATATATATATATATAGAGAGAGAGAGAGAGTATAGCTATTTTGCTGCCAGCAGCATTTCAGCAAACTGCTGCCAACTCTGTAAGCCGTTGGATCTTATTTTAGATTTGTGCCTTTGATGATGATGGGGCGCTAATTTTATTTTGACGGAACGGAAAATTTGAAAGAACTCTGTTAGATAAAGTTGGGTTTTGAAGCGCCTCCCTCCTTATTTCACTCGTGCACCTCCCTCGTTTCTCTCTCTCGACGGAGCAAGTCCTCCCTCTCTCGTGCGCCTCTCTTGGAACAAGAGCTTCATCAACGAATCAGAAGAAGGTTTCCCTCTCTCGTGCACCTCTCTCCTTGGTTCTCTTCACGGTCCGCCAAGCTCGCACCAGGTCCACCCAGCGAGAAGTCGCTTCGGCGACTCGCCCTCCCTCCTTCCTCTCTTGTGCTTTCCTCCCTCCTTCCTCTCTTGTGCTTTCCTCCCTCCTCCCAGTGCCTCTCGCTCTCATCGCTTCTGGTTTTCTCATAGATTGATTATCTTTCAAAAATCCTAGATTTTTTTAGTTTGCCTAATTTTTCTGGTTTATTTCGAATTTTTCAGATTTATTGTCGGAGCCCCTTCTCGCTCTCCTCTCAACACCTCCTCCGATCAGCTCGACTCGGGCTCCCCGAGATTTCCTTTTCCTCTCCGTCCCGCCCCCCAGCTCGCCCTTGTGTAAGAACCTCTCTCTCTTTTTTCATTAGGGCTTAACTTTCTGGTAAATTGCTAGATTTATTAAAATAAGAACTGAGCCCCCCCGCCCTCCCCCCTCTCTCTGATCTGTGTGTGCTTGATTTGTTTTATGTTAAGGCCAACGTGCTTTCAATTGATTGAAATTGTGATGCTGGAATTTAGGGCTTGCTTGATTGAATAATCTTGAATTGTTAAGTCGATCAATTGTGAAATTTTATTAAGCTTTTGAGATGCCATTTAAGAACAATAATGTTTAATTTATACATGTTTGCAATCTGCCCTTGATATTTGGGAGCAACAGTGTCTCTCCTAACTTTCATGGTTTGTGTAGGGTGGAAGAGAAGAAGAAGGTACAATACGTGAAGATATCAATTTTTGCATCTTCAAGAGGATCCTATTGCTCACTTATGAAATTCTAGCGTTTGAGAAGTATCAATTTTTGTTTGAAGAATTCATAATGTTTATATCTACTAAGAGATAAGGTACATGGGCCTCTTTATTTTGTACAAATACAAACAAATGCATCCATTTATGATTAGTAAGCAATTTTCATAAATTTGAGAAGCTGATTTGAATATTTCTGTGTACTAGGGTGATTAGTCATGCTGGATAATCTTGGTGGAAGAATTTGAATTCCCTTACTCATCAGGTACATTTTATTTGGACATCCAAAGTATTTTTTTTTTATCATAGTTCGATGGTTATTGTAGCATGAAATTTAAGTGTTTTACTTTATTCATAACCAAATTGGATAAGTGACAGATAGTTCTTATACTCTTACCTCTTTGCTTGAAATTTAGTTTCTTTTCTTGTAGGGTACCATATTGTTTACCAATTTAAGACTGTTTAGCATGTATTCTAGTAGTGTACCATATTGTTTAACAACTTAAGGCTGTTTAGAAATTGTTTAATAATGTTATTAGTTTGCTGAAATTTTACAAAAATGAGTAACTGACGAATATAAGAATTGGTTATGCTTATTATATCATTTTTTTTTAGACAAATGGATAATATCACGTTAGATGAAATGATACTTTTGGTACTTATAGAAAGGGTATTTTTGGTATAGTTATAGAAATGATACCTTTGATAGAAGGAATATTTCAAATTATCGAACTTGTTGTTTTGCTAATTGAACTTACTGTTTATGGATTATGGCTATATGAAATTAGATATTGATGCCAGCTGATGCATGTGGTATATTGTTGTTTATGAATTATGGCAGTTATATGATTGTTTTTAGCTTCATCTATTTTGTTTCTGCTATTCTTTTGCATACAGGGGAAGCACCAGACTGCATATTTGCCTCTTACTGGTATGATATTTGATACTAATGTACTCATAGAAATTCAATTCTGCACATGTACTTTGCTTTTATCCATGTAATAAGTGTGTTGGAACCTGATTTGATTTTTGACATATCTTTTTGATAATTCTTGCAGGAGCTATGAGCTGATGGAAAGAATATAAACATTATATATTTATCAAGATGATTTTTCATAGACTGGAGCTGAGAGGCACATATGTTTCCTATATGATTTATGAAATTCTTGAAAGATATACTGCTCAATTATGCTATTTGTTCAAATTCTTGAAATTCTTATTTTGTTCAAATTTGTATCTTATTTTCTTTATGATTTTTTTTTTTTTTTGCATATGCTGCTCAATTATGCTATTTTAAACTTTCTAGGGTGTAAATAGTAAAATTGATTGTTTTCTCTTGTCAGAGTAAAAGAGTCAGTAAGAAGCATGTATATTTTAAGCATCTGTGGGGTCAATAGAAGGATATTAAACAAATCATATGATATTTTATCTTCATTTGGTTTGGGTTAGATGTTATTTTTGATGATTCCAAATTGATACTGGTACGAGTTGTACCAGTTTTGTTTGTATGACCACATACTATTTCTTCCTAATATGTCATGCCATGAGCTTATTAACTTATTTTATCTTATCATTTTCCTTATTTTGTCACTAGTGCTTGTTTTTCTCATTTTATCATAGTTTCAAACAAAAGACTATCTTAACCTGGTACATAAACTTACTGGCACATATGTGAGTATAGATGCATTGTCACTAGTGTGAGCTTTAATATGCACTCACACACCAATTTCATAAAATTTCAAAGGATAATTAAACAATATATAAATTTTCCTACAGTACAGACATTTATTGCTCACAACTTGTTTACATTCTATACACAAATATTTTTCAGACGCAAAAAAATGGAAATGAAAATTTTTACATCAAATAATAAAACAAATCCATCTACGAACTAATTGAATAATTTACAAATCAAACCCTTCTAGTTAATTAGCTTCTCAAACTTGAAATTCATATGATCTTCAACATTCATATCACTGGCACCAGCATAGCAGTGCTACTAATATTCCCCTCTAATACTTCTCTGTTGATTGATTGAACAAATAGCAACTCTATCTTGATGCATAAATTGAGCATTCCAAGTCTTCCAATATGTACCTAATCCATTGATTTGAGAGTAAACAGTACAAATAAGCCATTCTTATAGTTAAGAAATTACCACTATCAGGTTTTAAAAAATATATATATATATAGTTAAGAAATTACAAAGTCCTTCCTTTTATCTTTGCCCAAGATTACCAACTCGGTCTTCTTTGCAAATAGTAGATAAGTACTTCTATGTAATTTGTGGATATTATATGTACCTAGATGCATTTATTCTGGTTTCCTTTTCTTTCCAAATTAAGAGTGAAAATGCAAGCAATGTTAGAGTTGAGGTGAAAAAAATAACTTTGCAACATGGTCCATTGCCCTACTAAAAAATTGTAAAGGAATTCATCATTTTTGTGTGATTTTATTAACCAAGAAACTCCTTAACTATAACTTTACTGAAGATCAATGTTTTGATAACAACATAAAAAAAAACGAGTACAATCTCGATCGGACCTCAAAACTGACATGTACCATTACTTTTCCCTTGAAACTAAATAGAGTTTCAGTTGCATTTTAATGGAGAAAGTCAGGACTGGTACCAGCACAAACACACCAATTAATGTTAATTAAATAAGTACTGTGTTGTACCCAAATTCAGGTATCAATAACAAATATAACCAAATAAAACTTGACACAGATGAATTAAGACATTGTACCTGACTGGCAGTGCTCCAATAGTAAGGAAAATTCTCTTTATCATATGCTGGAAGTTCTCTTGCATGAAATCTCCAATATTTGACAACCAACAAAGGGTGTAGAAAAATTAAATAAATAACTAAATCAAACAGAAAAAATGAGCACAAATAATTTGATATAAATTCCTCTTTATCACAAGGTTGATTTTGTGCCAGATTTTACAACATGCTATTGGGTTAGATTTCATACTGCGGCATTCTCCCAGTACCAGTCCAAAATTCAATTAAACGAAACTGAGAGTCACCTAAACAGATAAAAAGGGCTCTGTGCACAACTCGCAATTGATCGACCTAACAATTCAAGATTATTCAATCAAGCAAGTCCTAAATTCCAGCATCACAATTTCAATCAATTGAAAGCACGTTGGCCTTAACATAAAAACAAATCAAGCACACACAGATCAGAGAGAGGGGGGAGGGCGGGGGGGCTCAGTTCTTATTTTAATAAATCTAGCAATTTACCAGAAAGTTAAGCCCTAATGAAAAAAGAGAGAGAGGTTCTTACACAAGGGCGAGCTGGGGGGCGGGACGGAGAGGAAAAGGAAATCTCAGGGAGCCCGAGTCGAGCTGATCGGAGGAGGTGTTGAGAGGAGAGCGAGAAGGGGCTCCGACAATAAATCTGAAAAATTCGAAATAAACCAGAAAAATTAGGCAAACTAAAAAAATCTAGGGTTTTTGAAAGATAATCAACCTATGAGAAAACCAGAAGCGATGAGAGCGAGAGGCACTGGGAGGAGGGAGGAAAGCACAAGAGAGGAAGGAGGGAGGGCGAGTCGCCGGAGCGACTTCTCGCTGGGCGGACCTGGTGCGAGCTTGGCGGACCGTGAAGAGAACCAAGGAGAGAGGTGCACGAGAGAGGGAAACCTTCTTCTGATTCGTTGATGAAGCTCTTGTTCCAAGAGAGGCGCACGAGAGAGAGAGAACTTGCTCCGTCGAGAGAGAGAAACAAGGAGGGAGGTGCACGAGTGAAATAAGGAGGGAGGCGTTTCAAAACCCAACTTTATCTAACAGAGCTCTTTCAAATTTTTCGTTCCGTCAAAATAAAATTAGCGCCCCATCATCATCAAAGGCACGAATCTAAAATAAGATCCAACGGCTTACAGAGTTGGCAGCAGTTTGCTGAAATGCTGCTGACAGCAAAATAGCCATACTCTCTCTCTATATATACACATATATAATGAAATATTATGACATTATGCATTTTTCTTAGAAGTTCATAATATCATGTTTAATTACCCTCCTAAATTTCAAACTAACATATTTTAATTGTAGGTGTCTCTTTGAACTCCAGTGCAGTTCAAGCATCTCCAAAACATTAATTTTTATCACTTGTATGAACATTAATTGATGGCCTGGGAATTAATTAATTAATTAATTAATTAATAGGTTTGCGTGTGGTCTGTTTCTGAAGAGATTCATGCCTTCATGAGATCCTTAATTATCCTTTTTGTAGTGATGCAGATTCCAAAATTTGACCAAGAATTAAGGGGGCGTATCGCCAAACAAAATTCAATTATTTCAACATATATATATATATATATATATATATATATATATATATATATATATATATATATATATATATAGCTTTCCAGTATATATATATATAGAATACTGTATTGGCAAGGCAACGGAGATTTTTTTGACCCTTATTAAGGTGTAGGGGTTTAGTCAATGATATATATATATATGACCTGATGATTTGCGTGTGAAGAGATTCATTGTTTCAGTCATTCTATTTCTAATAGGAGTACACTGGACCCATCCAGTAGAGCTGCCGTCATTCTATTTCTAAGAGATTATCACTTTATTTAAATATGAGGGTTCAAATCCTCTCAAATTTTTGTACACTCAAATATACTCTATTTTTCAAAAAAAATTTCTCTGTTTTTAAAATCCGAATAGTCAATCCAAACCATTAGATGCAATCTATATATTAAGATGTACTTAGAGACCAAATTTTATATTTTTTGAAATTTTTTTACTATTTATTAAGCCACTTTGAAAATCGCTGATTTTACATTTTCTGGATCATTGAATCAGCGATTTTCAAAGTGGTTTAATAAATAATAAGAAAAATCTAAAAAATTAATGTAAAATTTAGTATCCAAACACATCTTAATATATATATCGCATCTAAGGATTCAGATTGACTATTTAGACTTTGAAAACAGAAAAAAGTAATTTGAAAGATAAAGTACATTTGAGTACACAAAAATTTAAATGCATTTGAACCATCCTCTTTAAATATATAGTTCATTTTCAAAATATGGCGGCCATCGCATCTGCAATTCTGCATGCATGGTTAACGGAATGCATATAGTTAAATCAAAATAAGGTTGTGATTTTTTTTCAAAATTGTAAAATAAATATATTTTTGTTCAAGTTTGATAGAATTCAAAAGTCATTAAAGCTAGCCGTTCATTTTGAAATGAATTGATAGAATATAATGATGGCAAATTTCTACATAAAACTAATAGATCTAGAAATGAGGTTGATAATATTATTTCATTCATTAGTTAAAATGCTTTGTAAACATATTTCACAATATCATGGTATTTGTCATTTCAAATATTTTAACTAAATTATTTGAGATACGGTTGGAAATCTGTTACAAAATTTTTTTTTCATAGTATAGAAATTCGCAGGTAGATCAAAATTCATATTATAATCCAATCTATAATTCCATCCATTAACAACTCTATCCACTTACGATACTTGTGGGTCCAATTGTCAGTGAAAGATGCATCTAAGGAGTCAGATTAGCACTACACTAACTACAGTGACGTCACTGACGTGGCAGGCAATATGAGGAACAGGGACATTTCCAGTGGATAGAACTGGAGACGATCAAGATATCACCGTCTCGTTTACCGTTCCTCACTACCTCCCTTCGACCGGCCAATCCTTGAAGTTTTCTCCGGTCTATTCAACTCCAACCGAACCATACAATCAAGTGTCAACCGTGCGTCCGTGACTCCGTGCCAATCATATCGACTAGTTCAATGCCATTACAATTACAAGCAATATTTGAATTTCGACCAAATCGAACCGAACTGAGACATTGTATACAAAGTAATTTTGGTTCAGATAAAAAAACCAAATAACCTACTCTTCTCGCCTTGACGCATGGTCTGATCTCTCTCTCTCTATCTACATTGGCAAATTTGTTTCTTCGTGCTGAGGCAACTGCTTCTCTCAAGTCTCTCTCTCAGGTTAAAAATTCAAACCAAGGATCAAAATTGGCGTCTCTCTTTACTTCTCTCTTTCGTCTTCTTCCTTCCTTCCTTCCCTTGGATCTGAATCTCCCAATCGGATCTGATTCATTCTAGATTCAGAGGCAGAGAAGGAGTGCGTTTCCTTGATTGATTGATTGATTTGTTGTTATGATGGAGAATGGGAATGAGATAGAGAGTACAGATGAGGAGAGGCCACCTATTAACCCGCCACGTGGCCGGCAATACAGACCTGTCGGCTCGCACGATCGAGCCGTCATACAGATGGCATCTATGGAGCCTGGATCCACCTCTGACATCCCTCTCAGGTTTGCTGTTCATCCATTCCATGCAAAATGCCGATCAGTAGTTCTGGCATCTCTATGAACTTTTTCAATTTTTTTTAAGGTTTTTCTAATAACGAAGGTATATAACAGTAAAGTAATATGAACCAAAGTGCATACATTGGTTTGGTTAGAAAAACTCCTAAATAAGTACTGTAAAAGATACTGGTATGCACAATAATTAAAACATGCTCTGTAGTTTGTTCATTTAGGGGTTTGATCTTTTATTAATCAAAATGCTATAAAGTTATACTGGTTCATACATATTTTTTGTACTATATTTGTATTTTGAATAGAGAGACCATATTAGGTCCCCATCAACCGGTTGACTTGGAAATGAGTTGTACTTACTCTTCAATGCTCTTCTGGCCAGTAAAATAAAGGTGGGTTCAAGTGCAGATGCACAGGAGGTTTCATCAGAGAACCATGTTTCGTCTCAAACAGAATCAAAATTGGAGCTTTTCGGCTTTGACTCTCTTGTCAATATCTTGGGTCTTAAGAGGTACTTGTGTGAAAAATATAAACTAAAGTTTCACAATTTAACTATTGTAATGTGCTTTTCATTTTTCGCCTCTTTTGTTCTCACTATTATATTTCTAGTAGACATTCAACTTGTTTTACATAGGAGAGTTGAAATGTTAAGATGGCACATATTGAAGATTAAATAAATACCCAACTGCCCCTTAAGATGTATACAATTATAATTAAGAACTCTTCTTTTCAGAAATTGTTCCAATTAAACATTAAACAGCATGCCCCTAAAAATGTATGTATCCATGTATACACATGAAATCCTAACTAGTTATGACAGTATGACAGGAGAACAAGTTGCTGCTCCTTCTAGCCCAAGAGATGGAGAGGATGTTGCAATTACCCTTGGTCGCCGCAAGGTATTATTTATTTGGCAAATTTAACCATAGTTGTTACAAAAATTTTTTTTTTTTTAAAAAAAAAATTTCTTAATTGAGACTATTTTGAGCACAATTGAATCCATGATAAATTCAAATAACATGGAAAGTAATTCAACCTGACCATAGGTGTGGAGTAACATTGTTTATTCCTATCCTTCCTATATTTCTTATATTATCCTGAGAGCTTAAGAAGAAAATACAATGACATGTAACTTTAGTCTCAGAACTTGGTGCTGATTTTGTTTTATTTTGATTCAGCCAATCATTCAAAACTAATTAACTTCATTTTACAAAAAGAATTGCTGCTTTATCTTTTCTAGGAGGCAGCTCCAAAACTCGGTACAATGATGGGTGTATTTGTACCATGCCTGCAAAATATCTTGGGGATTATATATTATATCCGGTTTTCCTGGTATGCTACAACCTCCCTGCTTTTTATATTTTTCATACTTCAAAGGCTTTATCTGGAGAAGAATTAAATATAGCCTGTCATATTATGTCTCTTTAGATATTGGTTATTAGAAATCTATTTTTGCACTGAAATGCCAGTTAATATAAACTTTTGACAGGAACTATAGTCCGGTTCAGTGTGGAGAATTTTCTCTCTCGCGCCTTTGTTTTTTGTTTGATTTGTGTGATGTTCTGATTTCTGGCTCTAATCTCATTTAAACTGGACATTTTATATATTTTAAATTTTCAGGATTGTCGGCATGGGCGGCATTGGACAATCTTTATTATTAGTTGCCTTTTGTGGTTCTTGCACTTTTCTGACCAGTATATCTCTAAGTGCAATTGCAACTAATGGTGCCATGAAGGTATGTATTTAATCAAGGAAAATATTTAATAAGAAATGATGTGCAAAAGTAAATAAAATGCAGATAATGTGTAAAGGCATTACATTCACACCATTGCAGGGAGGTGGGCCATACTATCTCATAGGCCGTGCTCTTGGCCCAGAAGTTGGAGTTAGTATTGGTTTATGTTTCTTTCTTGGAAATGCAGTGGCTGGATCTATGTATGCTTTTGTTACTATTACTATTATAATTGTGCTTTCTACAATTTGTTCCTAGATTGTTTCGTTGTATGAAAAAAGTAGGTGCCATAGCATTATTGAATTACATGTTTAAATTTTTGCATCAACAAGTGTTCTAAGGCATTATATGTCATTTGCAAGTGATGTAAAACGTTAGTTCTTATTCAAAGAGAACAACTTTTAAGCTATAACAGCTTAATAAGCATGAATCTAGGTAATTTGAATTTGAACATGGAATTTTCTAAAATCTATTCTGTTACTATGAATTGTTAATGGAATTGAATAAGGCATTTATGTACTTGATGACTACAAGATCTACCATTATGTATAACTGAAATATATTTTTTTTTTATCTTTATGTGATAGCATTCTCTCTAATTATCAATTTCAGGTATGTTCTTGGAGCAGTTGAAACCTTCTTAGATGCTGTGCCAGCTGCTGGTTTTTTCCAAGGTAAAAACAAATTATATATCTGTCTTTTATAGTATCTTAGTTATATGCATCAACACATGCTAATAAGTATGGATAGGTACAAACTAGAAATAAAACAAAAAGTAAATATTAGGAGCATTTTAATACTCTTGTGTAAATAAATATGTACTATTTATTGAAAAAACGAAATGAAAAATAATTGGTGGTAATTTGCATGACTTATCTTATAGACTATCTTGGCCTTGTTTAAACTAACATACTGCTTAAATGTGTTGTTTGTCCAACTCCTTGCAGAGAGTGTAACAGTGGTGAACAACACTTTGACAAACAGTTCAGCGACAACTGGCACGGCCACGATAGCAACCCCCAGCCTGCACGATCTCCAGGTCTATGGCATTATCGTGACCATCTTGCTGTGCTTTATTGTGTTTGGTGGGGTGAAAATTATAAACCGGGTTGCACCAGCTTTCCTTATACCAGTTTTGTTCTCCCTCTTTTGCATTTTCATTGGGATATTTGTTGCCCCGAGACACAATGCAGAGAGTGAGATTTTCATCCTCTTAAGAACTTATTGTTTCTTTTCTTTTCATTTATGGAAGTTAGACCCCATGTCAAAATAATTGTACCTGTGGGAAATGTTTTGGGACAATGGAGAGAGAGAGAGAGGTAGAGGTATACTTCCAGGGTTTTTTTTTTTTTGGAAAAAAAATAATAAGATGGATACTGTATCCTATATATTTCAGGACATGCTGCATATTTCAGATCTAGTGAAAAAACAATAATAAAGTGACCATTTTTTTAGTTTGTTTGTCTATTTATCTTATCTTGGTCAAGCTTACAGCCACTTAACTTTTCAAGTGAAGAATTAGTGAAATTAGTACATCTTATACTTTCTTCTTCTTTGAAAATAGTTGGTAGTACGGGGACCAATATCCTGTGGGCTGTGTACATTATATTTTTGGGCTTTGAGAAAAACATATGTATTGCTGTTGCACATTTCTGTCTAAAAACATAATGAAATAACCATGTACATATGTATTGCCGTTGCACAAAAATAGCTGGGATTACTGGATTGCGTGCAGCAACATTTCGAGACAATTGGAGCTCAGATTACCAACCGACTAATAATGCCGGTGTACCTGATCCTGATGGCTCCATAGATTGGGATTTCAAGTAAGTGAAAGTGAAAGTGAAAGTGAATAATATTCCCTTATTATTCTGTCTTGACATCAAAGTTTAATTGCAGTTTAAAATATTCCCTGTTTATCTTGACAAGTTAATTGATTGATTATTTCTGGTTTAATTGGTAGTATGGATATGTATTTATCAATATATACAGATGGTAGGACAGAGGATACATTTCAAATTATTCTAGATTTTATGTTTTGAAGCTTGCTATTTTGTGACTCAAATACCATGTACTTCAAATTTTGTGGGTAACTTGGGTGGAACTGCCCATACTTAAAAGTTAGTGTGAAAACACAATGGCACTAATAGGTTGTACATTAAAAAAATCACAGTGCATTAGTTGGGCTATTTTTCCCTGCCGTGACGGGTATCATGGCGGGGTCAAACCGGTCAGCATCTCTGAAAGACACACAAAGGTCCATACCAGTTGGTACGCTAGCAGCAACTCTCACTACCACCTTTATGTACTTAGTCTCGGTTCTACTGTTTGGTGCTCTCGCCACCAGAGAGGTTCTTCTCACTAACAGGTATTTATACTGGCCCTTATTTATTTTAATAATTACAGCCATGCTATCAATGTATAACTTGAGCACAACAACTTTTTTTGAAGTAATGCACAGATAATGAGGTTTAAATTATGTACAAATTCACAGACTTCTTACTGCGACAGTGGCCTGGCCTGTACCATCTGTAATTTATGTTGGGATCATCCTCTCAACTCTAGGGGCAGCCTTGCAGTCTCTGACGGGGGCCCCACGCCTTCTTGCAGCCATTGCAAATGATGATATTCTTCCTGTCTTAAACTATTTTAAAGTCTCAGAAGGTGCTGAGCCTCACCTTGCTACCCTCTTCACGGCCTTTATTTGCATTTGTTGTGTTATCATTGGAAATCTGGACCTTATTACCCCTACTATCACCATGTTTTTCCTGTTGTGTTATTCTGGGGTAAATTTGTCATGTTTTTTGTTGGATCTGCTTGATGCCCCCAGCTGGCGCCCCAGGTGGAAGTTCCACCACTGGAGTATGTCCCTTGTTGGTGCACTACTTTGTATTGGTATGGAATTTTGCTCTCCTAGAAATATCATTTCACGTGTTCCCATACAGCCTAGCCTATACTCCTGCCTTTTTTTATACCTTCAAATTTGATAATTCATATGCTATTTTCTTTTGTTAATTGTTCGGTGACAGTAATAATGTTTCTGATATCGTGGGCATTTACGGTGGTGTCACTGGCACTGGCTAGCCTGATATATTACTATGTCAGCATCAAGGGGAAGGCTGGCGATTGGGGTGACGGTTTTAAGAGTGCCTATTTCCAGCTTGCTCTCCGTAGCCTTCGCTCTCTAGGAGGTGTGTTTCCTTCTACTTTTTTGCTGGGCCCTCTGAATACTTTCATTTTCTGAAAATATTAACTTTGTTCTTTAGCACACACAGGAGACAGTAAACTATACTTTTCAATCAATTAAGATCAGCAATCTTTCTCTTTTAAAGTAGTAGTTGTTGAGCCATACAGTAAAGTTTGATGTGTTATATACGTGTGCATGATTTTTTATAATATATTTTATTTATTTCCTTTTACTATCCTTCTACAGCCAACCAAGTTCACCCAAAGAACTGGTATCCTATCCCGCTGATCTTGTGCCGACCATGGGGCAAGTTACCAGAGAACGTACCCTGCCATCCAAAACTCGCTGACTTTGCCAATTTCATGAAGAAAAAGGGTCGTGGGATGTCTATCTTCCTCTCCATTTTAGACGGTGACTACCCTTCCCATGCCGAGGATGCCAAAACCATGTGCCACCAACTTGCCACCTACATTGAGTACAAGAAGTGCGAGGGTGTCGCTGAGATCATCGTGGCCCCCACCATGTCCGATGGCTTCCGTGGCGCTGTTCAAACCATGGGGTTAGGTAACCTCAAACCCAACATAGTGGTCATGCGATACCCTGAAATCTGGCGTAGAGAGAATCTTACGCTAATACCCTCGACTTTTGTGAGTATTATAAATGACTGCATTATTGCCAACAAGGCAGTGGTGATTGTTAAGGGACTTGACGAGTGGCCTAATGAGTTCCAGAGACAGTATGGCACGATCGATTTGTATTGGATCGTAAGAGATGGCGGGTTGATGCTTTTGCTGTCTCAACTCCTTCTGACGAAAGCGAGTTTCGAGAGTTGTAAGATTCAGGTATTTTGTATTGCAGAGGAGGATACTGAGGCTGAGGAGTTGAAATCAGATGTGAAGAAATTTTTGTACGATTTAAGAATGCAAGCTGAGGTGTTTGTGGTTACAATGAGCGGGACCCAGGGGCAGGATGACTCAATCGAAGCTTTCTCTGCTGCACAGCGTCGGATTGCTAGTTATTTAACTGAAATGAAGGAGACTGCCAAAGGGGGCCCACTGATGGCTGACGGGAAACAGGTAGTGGTTAACGAACAACAGGTAGATAAGTTTTTATACACCATGCTTAAATTGAATTCGACAATTTTGAGATATTCTAGGATGGCAGCAGTGGTGCTGGTTAGCCTGCCACCGCCTCCTCTCAGCCATCCTGCATATTTTTACATGGAGTATATGGATTTGTTAGTAGAGAATGTGCCGAGAATGCTAATTGTCAGAGGGTATAGAAAGGATGTGGTTACATTGTTCACCTGAACAAATTTGTGTTGCATCTGGGAAAGAAATCTTGTCAGCAAATTTTGCATATACATTTTTTTTATCTTTTCTTTTTGTGATAGGGGCAGTTGCGTAATTCGAGATGTTTTTTTTAATATTCGATGTTATAATACCTTGTTCTTTTCACATAGAGTTCTAGGTAGTAGGATTGGCCTCTCCTGTAGTTTATGGAATAAAATTATAGTTTTTTCAACGACTTTATATTGTTCATAACAACTTTGTTCAATTTTTTTTTTCCATTTTTGGTCACTACATAATGTCTGATCTTCTCTCTTTATTATATGTTTCATGCAGTAGAATCATGGAAATTTTCTTTTGTTAGTAGATGTTGCAAACTTAACATTGATATTTTTAATTTATTTTATTTACAAAAATGCAAATTAGCTACTAAATACAAAAACTAGGATGGGCAAGGTCTAGATATTAAATACCCCCTCTTCTATAGTATGCTATACCATGAGCAAAGTTATGATGTGATGTGTTCACAAAAAATGGTTGATGAGCACATTTCTAAAAGTTTATTAAATTGGTTTCGAATAACGAATTTAAATTATTGAAATTAATCTACTTTATAAGTAATTCATGTTTATAAGTGATTCATGAATATGTAAAAATTTTAAAGTTTCAAATTCATTTAGTAGTAGATTAAGTGGTTAAAAAAATAATGAAAAGTTAATACATAAAGTAACTTATAAAAGGTTTATTTGACCACTTTGAAGGTGAAGTATATGGATTTTAAGAAAAAAAGAACTATCACAATGGCCAAATGTTCACATAGTAGGGATAACTCTTTGAAAATTTTCATAATCACTTTGAATATTGTTTCTGTTATAACTTGAATTTTTTTAAAGATTAATTAACCGTAATTCATAATTAGCGACAAATAGAAATACAAATTTTACATAAAAAGTAAATTAATTAATTTAAAATTTCTAAATTTAAAACAAAAATCTTAAAACAAGAAGTAGACTTTTAAAAGAATCGAGACCTTTGGAATATATTCGAAAGGGAATATAATTTGTGAATAACAAATGAATAAAATTGAGTATAAAAGAGCAACGAGATAACCTGCCACATGAACGACAACACAAGCCTCACCTCTTCTTCTCTCTCTCTTTTCTTGATTCTCTTACAGGGGAACCCCATCTCATTAAATCCCCCTTCTCTTCTTTCCTGAAGGAATCAAATTCAAATCCGTACCCCATCTCTTTTTTCTAACCCCATGACAAGTGGCCCCCACTCCCCACTTAACCTCTCTTTCTCACTCATTGACACGCGGATCCCACCCACCTAATTCCTCCTCCCCTTCTATGTTTCTCTCTCCCACGACGACAGAGGAGAAAAATGAGAAATCGTCTTTCGTGTCCGATGGGACGGGCTTAGGCCTGCTAGCCGAGCCGAGCCAAGCCCATTAAAGCCCATTAAAGCCCATTAGAAGGCCTAGTTTTGCAAAACCCCCCTCAGTCTCAGTCGTCTCCCTCCGCTCTCCTTCGCCGCCACAGCAGAGAATAATGGACGACATTCAGGAAGGAAAAGATTTCTCCTTTCCGAAAGAAGAGGAGCGAATCCTAACCTTCTGGTCAGAGATCGATGCCTTCAAGACACAGCTTAAGCTTACCCTCGGTAAACCTGAGTACATTTTCTACGATGGTCCACCTTTTGCCACTGGGCTTCCTCACTACGGCCACATCCTCGCTGGAACCATCAAAGATGTGGTTACGCGACACCAAACCATGCGTGGTCACCATGTCACACGTCGCTTTGGTTGGGATTGTCATGGGTTACCTGTTGAATACGAGATCGACACCACATACAATATCAAATCTAGACAGGATGTGCTTGATATGGGCATTGACAAGTATAATGGGTTATGTCAAAGCATTGTGACTAAGTATGTTAAGGAATGGGAACAGGTGGTGACACGAACTGGTCGTTGGATTGATTTTCAAAATGACTACAAAACCATGGATTTGGGTTTCATGGAGAGTGTATGGTGGGTTTTTGGAAAGCTTTTTGATAAAGGCCTTGTTTACCGTGGTTTTAAGGTATCTCTTGGAGAACACTCCTTTGTTCGGTACCAATTTGGGTATGTTTGCTTGGATTGAGAATAGGCTATTATTGAGAACAAGCTATTCGGTGTTTGGTTGGGTTGGAATAGCGAGAATAGGGAAACAAACTTGTTGGTCTTATTAGAACAAATTATTCTCACAAAAAGTTGGAAAGCTATTCTAATAATACAAACACCAATTTTGCTATTCTAACTATTCTAATATTGCAACCAAATATACCCATTAAGACAAACAATAGCTAATCTTGTTTTGCAACCAAACATACCCCTAGTAAACCAATTTAGACAAAAATGCTAGTAATCCAATTATTTCTGTTGCAGGTTATGCCATACAGTACTGGTTGCAAGACACCTCTCTCAAACTTTGAGGCAGGACTAAATTATAAGGATGTCCCTGATCCGGCAGTGATGGTGTCGTTTCCTGTAGTCGATGATTCTGATGCTGCCGCTCTTGTGGCATGGACCACCACCCCTTGGACTTTGCCTAGCAACCTTGCTCTCTGTGTAAATTCCAATCTAACCTATGTCAAGGTTAGCTTTTTTGTACACAACAAGGTTACATATCTGAAATTCTGTTCCATTCCTATGTGCTTTGAATTGTGATTTGTTCATTCCCTAAATATCAGGTCAGGGAGTCAGTTTCTAAAGCAGTATACATAGTTGCAGAATCCAGGTTATCTCAGTTGCCTGGTAGTAAATCTTCCAAAGTGATTGAAAAATTCCCTGGTTCTAGGTTGAAGGGCTTGAGGTTAGTTCTTTTTTTGTTATCTGTTGGTCAATTTGTTTTACAATCTACTTGTGTTTTTTTAATTTACTTTTAGATATTGCCTATTGTTCTAGAAAAATAAAATATTTATTAGCTTGATGGTATCAAATTGCTATTTTTTGTAATCTTTTGTACTGTTTTTTTTTATTTTTTTTATTTTTTTATACTTGAGCTTCCCACCATATTTTATGCCCTGTTATTGATGCTGACCGACTCACCTCTTATGCTGACATACTTGTTGTACTGTTTTTGTAGATATGTACCATTATTTGAGTACTTTTCAGAGTGCTCAGATGTTGCATTTCGGGTAGTTGCTGACAATTATGTCACCGAGGACAGTGGAACTGGAGTTGTCCATTGCGCACCAGCTTTTGGTGAGGATGATTACCGTGTTTGTGTCGAAAATGGCATAATTAAGAAGGTTAGGTGCTGCATAACATTGTAAACTTGAATGTTTGATGCATTATTTTTTGGTAATTTTCCCCTACTGGTACTGGACCTAAGCAGTTGATACCTGATAGCAGTCAAAAACTGCGTGAAATGAAGGTTCAATTCCAACTTTGGAATAAAAAGCAGAGAGAGAAAAAAGAACCAGGTCTTTACTGGTATCATGTGTATGTAGTCTGGAATATATTTTCTTTTTTATTTGTATTGATTTTCAATTGTCAAGTGTTCCCTTCCCCACATATATGCTCTCTTACCATGTAGTTCCATGGTTCTATTTTACTCACACTTGAAGATGCCATGCAGAGACATAGTTTGAGACCAGAAATATTTTCCCCTATTTTAATGTAATTTATCAATGTTTTAATACTACAGGGAGATGACCTTGTGGTGGCAGTTGATGGTGAAGGCTGCTTCAAGGAAAAAGTTACAGACTTTGCTGGCCGTTATGTGAAAGATGTTGATAAGGAAATTGTTAGTACTGTTAAGGCAAGTACTTCTGACAGTTAATAGTTGCAAATTTACAATTACATATATTTTTGGTGTTGTTGTTGCCTTTGAGATTGTTATTCGGGTTATGTTGATGGTTATTATGCAACTGTTCCATAGAAGTAGTTTGTTCCTAAAGCGTGATGAATTGTTGTTATATCATTAATTACCACTGATAAACACATATGATAACTTAGGATATATGTCTTTTCTTTATTCCGGAATGTAAATATTTTATTGATGCAACAAGTTCATTAAAATGCCAATTCTAGTTTTCGACCATAAAGTATACATTGTTTTGATTAACTAAAATTTTAAGGATTTTATTAAAAAATATGTATAGGGGAAAGGAAGGCTCGTGAGTACTGGTACCATAACCCATTCTTACCCCTTTTGCTGGAGGTCTGAAACTCCTCTAATCTATATGGCTGTACCTAGCTGGTAAGTAGCTTTTTTTTCATATTCTCCATCTGTTTGGCAGAGTCACATAGATTTATTAACTTTCTCTCCTTAAGGTTTGTTGCTGTTGAAAAGATTAAAGATCAGTTGCTAGAATGCAACAAGCAGACATACTGGGTTCCTGACTATGTTAAGGTATGATATAACTTTTGTTATGATTATTAATTCATTTATTATTTTTGTTCAGATTTGTACACTTTCTCATGCATGTCGAGTGGACATAAATTTAGTTTTTTAGATTGATGTCTTTTCTTTTCCTGTAAGCTTCTTAGTTTCATATTGATATCGAGTACTGCCTAATAAGAGTTTTCAATAGATAAAACAGAGTTAAAACTGTTTTTTATTGTCCACAGTTCCATGCAAACCAAGTAAGATTAATGCAGAGCTTCTACTGTACAATACCGTAATCTAGTACCCTTTTAATATGTGTGACCTTATATTTTTATCTTTTAAGATTTGAAGTTACTATCTCCTCACTTGTTCATCCACATTTAGGAAAAACGATTTCATAACTGGCTGGAAAATGCTAGAGATTGGGTCATTAGTCGAAGTCGGTTTTGGGGCACCCCTCTTCCCATTTGGGTTAGTGAAGATGGATTGGAGACTGTTGTGATGGACTCTGTTGAGAAACTTGAGAAATTATCTGGCACTAAGGTCTGAATTTTGTTTCTCAAATAATAAATTATCATATTCATCCATGCACCCCTCCAAGTCTTTATGTGCATTTGATCATGGAATTTGTCTAACTTTCAGTTTCCAATTGTGTTCTAGAATTTAGATTTACAAAATTATTCAATGGTAGTTACATGCAAAAACATGAATTTTGGAGGTAAGAGGTGAAATGCAAATATAACCCTTTGCATATGTTTGTTTGGCCTTTCAAATTTAGGTCACTGATCTGCATCGTCACAATATTGACCATATAACAATCCCTTCTAGCCGTGGATCTCAATATGGTGTTCTTCGCCGTGTGGATGATGTAAGTTGACCATTTGGTTTTTACATTCACTAGTATTTTCCTGAATTGTTACTTCATGGGTTTGATTTTGTTTATATTTTTTTTCAGGTATTTGATTGCTGGTTTGAAAGTGGATCGATGCCTTATGCCTATATTCATTACCCTTTTGAAAATGTTGAACTTTTTGAAAAGAATTTCCCGGGCCACTTTATTGCTGAGGGCCTTGACCAAACTCGTGGATGGTTTGTTCTATTTTTTGTGCTTTTTCTATGATCAGTGCTTTATAGAACTAACGTAAGCTAAAAGGGTTCACAACGTAACTGGCTATATAATTGAGTTTGCTAGATATTGACCGATTAAATCAAGTACAGCAACATTTAAATTATTTTTAAGAATTTTCTTTTCTTAACTATGTCTCTTTAATTGTATTGGTGTAGGTTTTATACTTTGATGGTGCTCTCTACTGCTCTGTTTGGTAAACCAGCATTTAGAAATCTCATTTGCAACGGCCTTGTGTTGGCTGAAGATGGCAAGAAAATGAGTAAAAGGTTGAAAAATTATCCTTCCCCTATGGAAGTCATTGGTGACTATGGTGCGGTAAGTTGCATGTTTTATTATTTCTGTCTTATCTTGTTGTTAGGTTAACGGCTTCAGGTTACCTAATACTAAATTATTTGTAGTTTAAAGCTAATTTTGCACATCTGTTTTGGTTTACAAAATTACAGTTGCACCATGATTAAAGTATGGGAATGAGATGTTATCAAAATACAAGTCTTGTAAGCATAAATTCTATGATTGTTAATTAAAAATTTAAACTTTTTGCATGCAGGATGCACTAAGGCTGTACTTGATCAATTCCCCAGTTGTACGTGCAGAGCCTTTGCGATTCAAAAAAGAGGGCGTTTATAGTGTTGTATGTACCTTATAGATCATTCCTGCAATTTTTTTTTTATATTATTTGCTCAACTATATATTGGATTTTGCATAAAACTTCCATCACCTATTAGTTTTGCAAAAGAACACTCATAACTACCATGACGGAAATAATAAGACTTGACTACCCTGACTTAAATGCAGTTTTGCGGCTTTTTTCTTTGTCTGGAGCAATCAAGTATTCCTTTGGAATATTTTTGTCCATTTGAAAATGTTTTGTGCAAATACCAAAAATCATTGATTTTGAGCAAATAAGGATAAACAATACTGAAGTTCATAAAAAAATAATAAGCATGTTAATTCTATCTCCAATTGACTTTTCCTAGGTGAAAGACGTGTTCCTTCCATGGTATAATGCATACCGGTTCCTCATTCAAAATGCAAAGAGGCTCGAAGTAGAGGGGCTTGCACCTTTTTCTCCATTGGATATTGCTGCACTTTTAAAATCTTCAAATGTGCTTGATCAATGGATCAACTCAGCAACTGGGAGTCTTGTTAGTTTTGTTCGTCAGGAAATGGATGCTTATCGCCTCTATACGGTAAAATATCAGCAAATGAGCATATAAAATTTTGCAAATAGAGGCACTAAATTCAGCCAGTTTCAATCAAGTATGTGCACTCAAAGTCACCAATATGTTGGTAAATATAGTTAGATGGCATGGCAGTGAAATTCGAGTTATCAATAATCGTTATACAAAATGTTCCATCTCAATACCTCATATCACAAAGTAGTCAATTATAGCAAGAGATAGACTTTTCAACAAAAAGTAGGTGGGTGTTGCGTTTGGATTTGGTGGGGGGGGGGGGGGGGTTTGGAAGGACTTGTGAGTGATGAAGATGGATGGCCATGATGCATTTAAATATTAAATCAAATTTAACATATTTAATGGTCCAGCTCGTCTCTGAAAAGATGTCTTGTCGTTTTAAAAGATTATATTAGGAGTGAAGAAGTGTGATAAGACCACCATATGCCCACTTTAATTATGAATGTTCTAATTAAAGCCTTTTCATTCTATTATGCTGAAAATTTGTTTGGTGAAGTGGTTCTTTCACAAATAAAAAGGTTTTCTGTAATTTCTGTTGTGGAGTGTCTGTTTTGTCCACAAAAGATGGATGTCATGCATTAATGTAATTTCTTCAATATTCTTGAATGCAATTTCATGTATGACCCTGGAAACTAGTGCCATGTTTGCCCATTGGGAATTAGAAATATCATGCATGCACTTTAAAACACAACATGTCTACTCCATTTAATTAAAGAATATGCTGAATTATTCCTTGTTCCTAAATGATTTGTCTCTACATGGAGTAAAAGATGGTAATTTTGGGTTCTTAGTAAAGGGATGTAGAAGATCTACACTTTGTTTTAGAGAATTGGTAGATATTATCTTTAATGGAATATATATAGTGCACACAAGTATTTCTAATAGTTAATATCTTCAAATTTTAGGTCGTGCCATATCTTCTCAAGTTCATTGACAATTTAACAAACATATATGTGCGCTTTAACCGTAAGAGGCTAAAAGGCCGAACTGGAGAAGAGGATTGTAGGGTTTCACTTTCAACTCTTTACCATGTAAGCAATCACTATGTCTTTAACTTTACATCAATAAAACTGTTGGGCTACTCTAATGTTATTCTTGTATAAAATGCTGAGTGTTCCTTGTTTGTTTTGGATGTAGGTGCTTTTAACGACTTGTAAAGCAATGGCACCTTTTACGCCATTCTTCACAGAAGTGTTATATCAGAACTTGAGAAAGGTTTCAGATGGTTCAGAGGAGAGCATTCATTATTGTAGTTTCCCTTCAACTACTGGCCAGGTAATCAGTAGTTGGTTTTAAGAAATTATTTTCTTATATAAACACACCCAGCTTTTCGCTTTTCTCTCTCCTAATCTGTGAAATTACCTTTTTGGATGTTTTTAGAGAGATGAGCGCATTGAACAAAGTGTTACAAGAATGATGACTGTCATTGATCTTGCACGGAATATTAGAGAAAGACATAACAAGCCTCTTAAAAGCCCGCTCAAGTATGTGCCCATTTATTCCAAGTCCTGTGCTCAGTACTTGACAAAATTCAGGGAGTTTTGATTTGCAAAATTCATAAGAGGTCCTTCATTGTTCGTTGAGACAACTGTTGTGGGATTAGAATTTTAACAAGTTCTTTGATAATTGATGAATCTCTGTTTCTTTTTTCTTTTTCTTTTTTTCTTTTTTTTTTATCCACAGGGAAATGGTTGTGGTGCATCCTGACAATGACTTCCTTGAAGACATTACTGGGAAATTAAAAGAGGTGCTTGTCTTTAGTCTGATTTAGTTCATTCACCATTCTAGTTTCGTAACTTTAGCAACGAAGCATCATTGTCTTGATACAATTGAAAAGAACATGATTGACTGTTTATTTGTAGTATGTTATGGAGGAGATGAATGTTAAATCAGTGGTCCCTTGTAACAATCAATTGAAGTATGCTTCTCTACATGCTGAGCCTAATTTCAGGTACTTCAACAGTCACTAGAACTCAAAGAGCATGTAGCATGTTAAGTATGATTTTCCTTTCCTTGAGTGATTTTTTTCTCTCCTCTTTAGCGTGCTAGGTAAAAGACTCGGGAGAAATATGGGAGTGGTTGCAAAGAAGGTAAAGGAAATGTCCCTTGATGATATCTTAGTTTTTGAGAAATCTGGAGAGGTGGTCATATCTGGGCATAGTCTGAAGCTTTCAGATATCAAGGTATATAAACATTTACAGAAAAAGTGGCATGATCAAATATTGTAAAACACAAAAATTCGGTAAATTCATGTGTTGATTTTACACGTGTTAAACATCTGAAATTAATGTTAAGGGCAGCCAAAAGGCATTTAAGTATATTTCAACATTACAACAACACCTGTGAAATTCTTTGTTAACTTCCAGGTTGTTCGTCAATTCAAAAGACCTGATAATGTTTCTGAGAATGAAATTGATGCTGCTGGAGATGGTAATTGTTTCTGTACACTTTGCCTTGTTTGTCTGTTTGTACATTTTGCCTTGCTTGTAATATGAGTTTAGAAAATTCATTTTCGTCGATTTCTTTTATCCAGGTGATGTCCTTGTCATATTGGATCTACGGGCGGATGCTTCATTGTTTGAAGCTGGTCTGGCCCGTGAGGTAATATTATATATTAATTCTAATTGAATAAAAAGATAGGTAACTTCAAGTGTTGCTTTTATGACAACAGTTTGTTTGAGTATATTATATATTGTAATTACTGATAAATTTAACAGATTTATGTTTACGTACCAGGTTGTAAATAGAATCCAGAAACTGAGGAAAAAAGCTGGGCTTGAGCCAACTGATCTGGTTGAAGTTTTTATTAAACCTCATGATGCTGATAAGGAGAGCTTGGAGAAGATACTAAACTCTCAGGTATATAAAATAAAAATATTTCGTTTTACATGTTTATATATGTCTTGGTACATTGTGTTGACTGATTTTAAATTCATATGTGACAGGTACAGTACATTACTGATGCTCTAGGCTCTCCTCTTCTCCCACACACCCTGGCATCACCAAAAGCTGTAAGTAAACTTATATATATATATATATATATATACATATATATACTTTTGAAGTGTTAAGTTTCCTTTCATTAAAGTAAATTGTATTTCCTTTCATCAGGTCATCGTCTGTGAAGAGGAATACACTGATGTGGGCGGCAAGTCCTTTACCATCAGCATTGCAAAGCATACTGTAGTTTTTAGGGACACTCTTATAGCTGCTGCTTGTTCAGGTATAATATTAACTGGTAAATTTATTTGATCAAAATGAAATTATAGGTTGTATTGGAATTGACAGAAACCAAAATGCATATTTTTATTGTAGGAAATGAAGAGCATGCAGAAGCAATTCGTGTTTATCTCCTTTCGAGAGATCTCCCTCGCTTGAAGTATGAGGTTCAATCAGGAAATGGCATGGTTAGTTCTACTTGTACACCTGTGATTGTTGTACTTATATTTCCAATATTTTGTTGTATTTATATTTCCTTTTTGCAGATCAAGGTGGATTGTCTTGATAGCTTCCCACCTGTTGAGCTTCAAGTTGGAAAACATTTTTTCTTGAATGTTGCTGAATCTTATTTATCAACAGCTTAGTTCTACACCGGTTGAGCTGCAAATTTTTTTGAAATTTTGATTGTCTATTATTTCTATTTTGTTGTTTATTGATATTGTAATACAGCCAAAAAAATGATTTTGAAGGAATGAATATAAAGTGGTTTTTGTCTTTGAAGGAATTCACCTTAGAGATTATTGTGCCAAAAAGCATTTTACCAATAAATGGTGATGAAATAAAGTAAAGAAGATTAACAATGAAATAACTGTTCTATAAACAAATTGATTATGCACAAATTTAGCTAAGATCCTAAAACTATTAGTGAATAATTAACACAAAAAAAAACCTAAGATGCTGCTACTTTGCCCTTCTCTTCAACCTTGCTGAGAAAATTGTTCTTCCGCAAACTGCCTTTGGAAAACAAATAGAAATGAAAAGAAAGGCTGAAGGAGCCCCAATAATAGGTGGACTATTGGTATTACAGTAAGATTGTGGTGGTATAACCAGTTTATGGTAGTATATTACAATTAAAAATTTAAAATCCATTCACAATGTAAATTTTAATATTAAATAAAATAAAATAAGTAAATGAAGTTGCTTCGACAATCTTGACGGTAATAATATGTGAAAATTAAATTGAATTATAACATTGTTCATATTCAACCTAACATTTCTCATTCATGATATCTTGTTACTTTTTTACTTTTTAACATGTGATTAACAAATTAAGTCCAAAATGGTTCGTCAGCAGCCGAAAGAGGTGGAGGAAAGTTGTCAAAAATTAGAAGAGAGTCTGAGAAGTAAGTCCAGAAGCTGTAAAAAAATTCCATCCACTTTATTTGTGCGCTCTGCTTTAATATTTGAGAGTTCATTTTATTTTTGGTGCGCTTGTATCTTAAAACAAATAAAAAATAATTGAAGGGAGGGTTGAGATTGTATGTTAGCTCTTTGAGATTGTATGTTAGCTCACGCATATCATCAAACACTTTGAGTGTGTGACATGGAAAATTAGGAGGATAGTCCAAAATAAAATGTGTATTCAAAGTTTTATCTTTAATTATCAAAGGTGCATTTTTTTTTTAAAATATGATTAACAAATTAAGGACACAAGTCAATGAAAAATTATATATTGTATATTAATTAGAAAAAAAATGTTGCAAGATCTAATTGAAGAACTAAAAACTTTGAACAAGTAAATTGAAGGATCAAACTGACATATTTAATTAGAACCAAACATGAAATTAATTCTTGAAAATTGTAAAGGCTATGTCATATGCAGGACTGTTGTGAATCTGTTGTCTGTGCGCTGCATGAATAAAAACTTCATTGTCAATACAATCCCGTAAGAGAGCAGCGCTCCAGTTCTCAGGGCATAACGGTAATTCCCTCATAAAAATATTGGCAATTTAGTTTTTACTTCATGCAGCAGATAAGTCATATGTAGGATTCTTTTGAATCTGTTGTCTTTGCGCTGCATGAATAAAAGCTTCGCTGTCAATATTATCCAGTAAGAGAGCAGCGCTCCAATTCCAAGGGCATAACGGTAATTCCCTCATAAAAGGCGTATACCTATAAATACCCATCCCTCCAGTTTTGCAGAACCCTAATCAGATTTCTCTCGCATCGACGCCGCCTCTAGGTTTGCTCTCTTTTCTCTGCTCTCCATTTTCCTCGCATAGCAACAGCATAGATCTCTAATTTGTTATTGTTCGATTGTTGAAATCGAAGGTGAAGAAGAAGAGCAATGGCGAAGTCGAAGAACCACACTGCGCACAACCAGTCTTACAAGGCGCACAGGAACGGCATCAAGAAGCCCAAGCGCCATCGCCAGACCTCCACCAAAGGGGTAATCTAATCTAATCTTATATTGTTACTTGAATAGTTTTTAATTTGAATTCAATTGTTTTTAATTTTGAATTCAATTTCTTTCTGATAAAATCAAAGGATAGAGTAGGAAATCTTGGTAACATACCAGTATATACCAGGTTGAACTGATTTCTTATGTACTGAACGTAGTTCTCTGGTACTGATATACTGTTAGGGATCCAATTTCTCTAATTGTTTATTGAAATGTTATCAACTATTATTATTGTTTTTGTACAGTTGTAGTAACTCATACCTGTTTCATGCTCAAATTGAAAGCTACATGCTATATTTTGCTAAATATTAGACTAAAATTTTATTGGTTTATACAGAAAAACACTTTTATGACATGCATCATTATTTCTAAATTTATCAACCTGTATGGAATTCATTAGTCTAGATTTAAACTAATGTAGCATTTTCATTGTGTGTTTTTGGTAGTGGTACCAAGTGATTGGTACCTGTTTAAGGACCTCTTGATTAAAATTGTGTATGGTATTGATTTACAGATGGACCCAAAGTTCCTACGCAACCAGAGGTATGCTAAGAAGCACAACAAGAGGCCTGGAGCTGTTGAAGCTGAAGAGTAAAGAGACAGTTTTGGTGTCTTTTTCAAAATTGTGCCTGTTTAATTTTGATTTATTACAAGTTTAATTAGGCTATCCTCATGAAGTAGAATGAACCTTGTTACATTTTGAAACTCTCAAGTGCCAGAATTCTGTTTTGTTTGATTACCGGTTTTTGTGTGTTTTTTCTGTCAAGTAATATTTAGATAATCCTCTGCTGATTGCAATCCAGTTTAGTAGTTTCAACAAGTTTGTTCTGGTACTATTGCTTGGTACCAGTGGTAAATGAGTTCACAGATAGATTTATCTCCGTGGATTATGCTTTAGGCCTTTGAGATTTGTGCCAGATTTAGATGAACAATCATCTCATTTAATCGTTTACATGAAGGAATCTGAATTCCATTATTGTGTATCTCATGTTAAACATGTCTTTCAGATTCGTGCCAGAATAAGATTAAGAATCTGTATCTCATTTGGGAATAGTATAAATTGGGGATAATTAGAGAATATATAGTTTGACAGTTTACTAATGTGTCATAATTTGTGTATAACTAAATATATCGTGATATAAATCATATCAAACTAGCGTGGCCTAGTGGTTTGCTAACGGGTAGGGTACGGGTATACCCGGGTCGGGTAGGGTAGGACGGGTAGACGGGTACGGGTAGGTCGGGTAGGTTTTTAAAAGAGTGTACCCTACCCGTTTCAAACCCGTGCCCGTCTCGGATAACGGGTACGGGTAGTCGGGTAGGGCAGGTAGGGTACGGGTATTTTATTTTTTTTTTGGGTTTTTTTCGTTTTTTAATATTGTTTTTTCTGTTTTTTAGTTTTTTTTTCTGTTTTTAATACTATTTTTTTTGGCGGCAAAATAATTTTGAATTTTGAATTTAAAAAAAAACGGGTAAACGGGTAAAGGTACACGGGTAAACGGGTAAAGGTACATGGGTAAACGGGTAAAGGTATACGGGTAAAACGGGTGCGGGTAGGCGGGTTTCGGGTACGGGTAAGACGGGTACGGGTTGGACGGGTTTTTTTCCAAATCCTTGAGTCCGGTCCGTCTCAAACCCGTACCCGTGTACCCGTTTACCCGCCTATACCCGGGCACGGGTACGGGTACCTCGGGTAACGGGTACGGGTACGGGTCGGGTAAAACGGGTCATACCCGTTCGGGTTTTAGCAATTGTCTAGCGTGGCCCCGTCGGCCCGTCAACAGTGGTAAGTTTGTTTGTCCAAATAATAGATAAATACTTTTTTTTTATCAAGAACTGAATTATTTTACGAGTCTGGTAGAAAATACAAATAGATGAAATCCAATATGATGGCTTGTTTGCATCCTGATAATTTTTTGACAGGGTCATGCTAGTTTGATATGATTAATATTTTAATTTTCAAAATTTTAAGTCTTATCTGAATTGCTCAAAATACTGTCATATGTACTTGTAAACTGAAGTTTATATTTTTTTTACTATTTTTTAAAATAGATAGAAAATCACTGTTTTTGGATGGTCCAAAATTTTCAGATCAAATGATTTTCTACCTATTGTAAAAAATATTTAAAAATTTCTAAAAAATATAAAACTTGGTGTGCAAGTACATATTCATATGGATATCATGTTGAACAGTTCGGATTGATAGTTAAGATTTTGAAAACAAAAATATTAATTCGTATTACGAACCAATTCATGATATGCATAGTACCATCGACTCGCTCTTATTTTATTGTCTTGCTAAGTTAACAATTTGGTACTATTTCGTGGCATTTAAATTATTAGCAAATTAATAATAGTTATCTACTTTCATGATCTCTCGATGAAACTGTAGTGGATAAGTGACTCCAGTAATTTGAGAGAGAAATATTAATAAAATGTATAATAGATCGTATGATACTCTTCTGAAGACTAGAAATGGATTAGTTTTGTATAGTTCTTATTTTCTAAAATTAACATCAAATTCATATTCTATACTTAATATTCAAGACTTTCGAGTATTCTATTTTGTTAAGTCAGTAATTTTCAAAGTGGCTTAATAAATAGTAAAAAAATTCAGAAAAATATAAAAGTTGGTCTCCAAACACATATTAATATGGAGAACAAGATGAGCGGTTCAGATTACCTTTTTGGATAAAATTTCAAATTTGGATCATGTGTATTTCAACTCATATGCAACCGAAAGCACATTAACATATTTTCAAATTTGAACTATGTGTATTTCGACCCATATACTACCGAAAACACATTAGCCTATATATATATCTCTCTCTATATATATGTGAGCAGGGTTCAAATGCTCCAACATTTTGTGCTCCAAAAATAATCCAATATCTAAATCGCACGTCCCATTTGAGATTAAAGGTTCAGATGCCATCTGGTTGCGACGTTTCATTTCCAAAATGACACGCATTAGCTTCTTTCAATCATCTCCAGTATCTGATATTAGCCTTCTCTCCAGTAATCCAAAAAATTGTTGCCATGGCTGAATCGTGCGTCCCTGTCTCCAATAATTCTAAAAATTGATGCCCTTTCTTCTTCTCAAGACCTTTGATCTTCTTCCCGCTTTCCTTTTCTCCTTCCTGCGACAAAGAAAGAGAACAGGGGTGACTCCTTTTGCCTAGCCCATCAGCGAATTAGCCCAAGCTTCACCACCAACCATGGCTCCAAGCTCCGGCGAACCGTCCTCTCAGCCATCTGACGTAATTGATTTTCTTAAGTTAATGTTAATTTTTTTTTAAATTTATGTTGATCAAACAAATGCACGAAAGAAGCATTTGATTTTTTGTGCAAATGGAGTTTTTGGAAGCAAATCGGTTTTAATTTTGCAAATGAAGGATTTTTAGTTTGGTGATCCCTCTTGCAAGTAGTAAGTCCGTCAAGATACTCCAATCTCTGCACCTCTACATGTATTTGATTGTTGATACTTAGTTTGGATTTTACCACAATTTGTACTGTATAGATTAATAAGTTATGAGAGCAACATCTCAAAAGAATGAGATGATCGAGGGGAGAGAAAGAGTGAAATAACGGTAGTGAGAGGATGGAAGGAGGTTGCCGGGTCAAGAGAGGGGCCAACGGAGAGATATTAATTGCAACTGGAGGCGACAGAAGAATGTAGATTATATTTTTCTTTTGCTGAACAAAGCTTTTGATCCGCATAGGCCTTGACACAGATCGTGCGGTTCAGATTTTGGATTATTTTTGGAGCATGAACTGTTGGAGCATTTGAACCCTGCTCTCTCTCTATATATATATATATCTTACAATAACAAAATTTTAAATATGTTAACGTGTACGATATTTAAATATTTTCATTTCAAGGTGTTATACAGTTGAAATTGGGGTATTTAATTAATGTATAGAAATGTTAACCGTTAGCGATATTAAATTTATACAGGGTTTCTATTTTATAATATAAATTTGAACGAATTTGGTTGCAATTAAGGGTAAAAATGAATAGACTGAATTGACAAAACCTGACAACTGCATATGTTTGGTGCAATTAATGAAGAGATTGAGAAATATCAAATATGACAGATAAGGAATAATTAAAGACGAGGTATATATGCAAGGCGTATAAGTAATTGACTTAAATATACATCAAATTTAAATGGAGAACGACAGAACGACATCATCAATAAATGAGATGGATAATAGATTGAGAGATTACTTCATAGACACATCGATAATTATAGATTCACAATTACTAGAAAAAAAAAAATAGACACCATACCATCAACGGTACAGCCGTTGTGGTTAATTATCAAGAAAAATTCAAACATAAGCCTGCTCAGCCAGCCTGGGCTTGAGCACAGCGGAAACCGGCACGGCCTTGGGTAGTGCGAGGCCAAACACCTCGTCTAAGTCGAGCACGACTCCTTTCGGGAGCTCCAAATCAAAGCAATGCAGCAATGTACCGAGCGCATACTCCACCATCAACACCCCCATTCTATCGCCCGCACACATCCTTCTCCCGGCCCCGAAAACCAACAGCTCAAACTGCCCGTTCGCCTCCATCGTTGCCCCTTTCCCGCTCATGAACCTCTCCGGATCGAATTCAAGTGGGTTCTTCCATACATCCGGGTCCCGCCCGATAGCCCACACGTTAAGCAACAACCGGCTGTTTTTCGGAATGAAGTAACCGTCTGCTTCACAGTCTTGTGTGCAGAGGCGGGGGAGGCTTAGCGGAGTAGACGGATGCTTTCTAAATGTTTCTTTGCATATGGCTCTCAGGTAAGGGAGGTTTGGTATGTCGGACTCCTCGAGACGACGCTCTCGACCGATGACACGATCCATCTCTGCTTGGGCTTGCTTGAGGATGCTCGGCTTATGTAGCAACTCCGCAATGGCCCACTCAATCGTGATCGAAGTTGTGTCAGTCCCAGCAGCAAGTAGATTCTACAAAAATAATAATAATAATAATAAGGTTAATTGATTCCATATACAGTAGGAAATTAAATTAACACTGTACTATCTGTTTGTTTATTTATTTCATAAAAAACTGTCACTGACGAGAAGAAGGGCCTTGATGTTGACATGGTTGAGGCGCACCCCGTCTCGGGTCTCCTCGTGCATGTGAGCTGTGGCAACATCGAGCAAGTCCGGGCTGCCCTTACGCTCGGGCGCTGACATCTCGTGCTCTCTCACAATCCTCGTCAGCATCTCGTCAAACTTCTTTTGCAGCGCTTTCATCCGCTTCTCCATCCCTTGCAAGTCCAACCATGCAAGCACCGGAATATAGTCCCCGATGTTAAACTTGCCTCCTTCATGGAAGAGCTCCACCACCATGGCCTTGAACTCTACAGCCTCTTTATTTGCACTGTCAAACACCCTCCGGCTCACTACCACTTGCCCGATGATGTTCGCCATGAGTACACTCAGCATCTCAACCAGTTTCACCGGCTCTCCTTTCTGGCTCGAGGAGTGCATTGACCGGAGCATGTGGGTCATTTCAGAGCGCCGGATCTCGGACCATGAATCAAGCGCCTTGGGGCCTAGCATGTGCACGTTGCATATTTTTCGGAGAAGCTTCCACCTGCATGTGTTAATTAATAGGTTACAATTTACAAATCAATCATGCATTTTAGTATATGTACCTACCTAATTAGTAATTAGTAATTACATTACCTGGGACTGTATTGTGTGAAGACAAGGTCCTGATCTCCATAGGCGAGTCGAACCGCAGCATGATCAATGGGACGGTCGGAGAAGTACATATCAAGAGTCTTGAAGAACACACGTGCAGCACAGGCGGTGGAGGCGACGATGACATGATGATTGCCCATTTTGAGATGCATGATGGGGCCATATTTCCGGGCAAGACGGGCAAGAGAGTCGTGCGGGTTAGCACCTAGCAACGGAAGGCATCCGACTATCGGGTAGCCAGACGGGCCCGGCGGAAGGATGCGTGATTTTGTATAGAAGAGGAAGGAGAAGAGGTAGTGGAGGAGGAAGAAAAGGAATGTAAAGAAGAGCAACTCTTTTACTAGAGAGATGTCCATAGTTCCAAAGCAAATTGGGTGCAGTTGCATGTGTATGGTGGTGATTTGTGCACAGTGGCAAGAGGCAACGATGCTCTTATGATATATATAATAATATAATAATATTATTTAGTAAAAAGTATATATATGTTACATTAAATCAATGAAATGAATGTTTTTCCTGTTCAATTGGAATTAGGTCTGTTGTATGCATCCATGTGTCAATTACTTTCATATCATTAGAAGAGAGGGGTAGTTGGGATCTAGTGTATTGCTGTCGGGTAGGGGTCGGGCGGGTAGGAAAAATCTGGACACGGGCACGGGTAGGAATTGGACACAGATATCAAGGATAGACGGGTACTTCGGGCCGGGTATTATGGATTTTTTTTTTCAAAAACTATCTTATCCGTTCTATACCCGTGCCCATTATACCCTTGAGGAGCAGGACAGTCTGGGTAGGGGCATCGGGCAATCCAGTCTGGATTTTTTTTTTTTTTAATAGTGCTGTATAAATATTATTATGTGTTTATAATTCAACTTTAAAAATCTGAATAGTTCAAATTAAAAAAAACAGAAATAAAAACATAATTTAAAAAACGAAAATTAAATCTAATTTATTCAAAAATAAATCTAACATTTTTAAAGATAAATCTAACATATTTAAAAATAAATCTAACATATTTAAAAATAAATCTAACCTATTCAAAATAAATCTAACATTTTTAAAAATAAATCTAACATATTCAAAATAAATCTAACATTATCAAAAATAAATCTAACATTATCAAAAATAAATCTAACCTATTTAAAAATAAATCTAATATTCTCAAAAATAAATCTAACATATTCAAAATAAATCCTACATTTTTAAAAATAAATATAATGTAACATTTTAAAAATAAATTTAACGTAACATATTCACAAAAATAAACCTAACATCTTTTTTTAACCTATTAAAAATAAATCTAAATTTCAAAAATAAAATCTAACATATTCAAAACAAATCTAATTAATTCACATATTTTCAAAATAAATCTAACATATTTTTTTAATCTATTAAAAATAAATCCGAATTTCAAAAATAAAATCTAACATCAAAACAAATCTAATTACTTCACATCTAACAAATCTAACATAATCTAAATAAATCTAACATATTCAATAAATCTAACAAATCTAATTACTTAACAAATCTAACAAATCTAACATAAAATAAATCTAACAAATCTAATTACTTAACATTCAATAAATCTAGCATAAACTAAATTTACTCTACAAAAATAAATTAATCTAACATGAAATAAATGTAACATTTAAATCTCGCAAAAAAATCTTGCGGGAGGTGCCGAACTTCGTAATTCCGTTTGCGTATTTGTAGAAGGAATTAAATTTATAACTATATATTTTTTTAAACAATAAATTTAAAAATTGAGATTGAGAGAATGAGATAATATAGATATTGAGAATTTGATAATTGAGATGGAGATGTGAAAATGAAAGGAGGAAGAGAGGTGTATTTAAAGAGATTTGATTGGGGGGATGAAATTTAAATTTTAAAAGAAAAAGAAAAAAAATGGTTAAATCCGGTCGGTCCGGTTCGGGCACAGGTAAGTCTGGCCGATCGGGTTCGATTTAACCGGTCCAGATTTGACTTGAACCAGGGGGGGGGGGAATTTGAAAAATTTTGAAATTCAAATTTTAAACGGGTATACGAGTAGGGTACATGGGTATACGGGTATGGGCATGGGCACGAAGGGCACGGGTACAGTTTGGTCCAGGTATGGTCGGATTTTTGCCCCAAAATCTATGACCAGCCCGTTTTTTGCCCTTACCCGTGTACCTGTTTACCTGACCTATACCTGGGCTCGGGCACGGGTATGGAAGTGTATCCTCTGCAGAGTTTTTTTGTGGGGAGCTTTTAATCTGATCCGTTCGTTTCGGATCGGACGGACCCGATTAAAAGTTTTGCAAATTTTGATTTTTTTTTCAATTCGAGCAAGATCTGATCTAGTCCGTCTGATCCAAAACAAACGGATCAGATTAAAAGCTCCGCATGAAAAAACTCCGCAGAGGATACGCTTCTGCACGGGTACTCCGGGCATAGGGCACGGGCTGCCCTAGCCGGGTTTTGTCAATACACTATTGGGATCTAAGCCGTGCAATTGCATAGGAGTAGGTTCTGACTCGAATCTTGATGCAAGTCAAGCGCTGACCAGTAGTGTTTGATCAAGTTTGATATTAAGGCAGAAATAGAATTAATACAATTTATTTATTTATTTATGGTTCTTAAATTTTAGGAGGGTAGATTTGCGATTGAAAACAAAGGACAGGAGGTGGTAAGTGAGAAAGTGACGCATCATCAGATATTTTAATAACTTTTTGCATACAAATTCATATATAGAAATGTTTATGGATATGGCAATATGTCATAGTAAAGTGCACTTTTTATAAACAGTTCACTCTTTTAAAACAAATTAGAATATTCCTCCCTTTATCGCTCATTTTCAGTATTTTAGTGTTTCTACATTCTAAAGAGTTATTATTTGCACTAGGGGGTTGATACGGTGTGTTAATATTAAACACCTAACAGAAAGGTTAATATTAAACACCTAACAGAAAGATTTACTCTCGAGTCTAATAGAAAAACGAAATAAAATAAAAGCAATATTATAGTTTGTTTCCTTTCCTCTTGAAATAAAGAGTATCAATCTCTTTTGGAAGGAAAGGTACATGTAGAGATTGGTACTCTGTAATTGTCTGATTATAACGCAAGCATGACAACATAAAGCACAGGAAATGAAAGAGAAACAAACTGACACGGGGGCAGAGAGAATTACATTTGAAGAAATCTTAGTTTGAAATAAAGCAGAGGCTTGATCAAAGCAAAGGGCCCAATAATTGACCTAGAGAGATTTATCACCTGGGCTGGGCCAACCTCAATATAATTGAAAGCTTCAATCTATACACCTAAATTTTGTACAGACAAGCCCATTATTCTGGTAAACTAAACATGAATCAGGAAAAAAAAAAAAAAAAAACAGTCACAAGTTTATCATTTACTTTTTAGTAGGGAAAAACTGATGAACAGCTTCCTCTTTATGATCCATTTAATTCAATTTTGCACCAAAGAAAGAGTTCATATCAATCATAGTCATACATTAAATTAAAAATGCAAAAAAGTACACTTTCTTGTCTCAAAGAGATAGTTTTAATCCTCTTTCCACTAATGTGAACGAACTGAAAAGGCAATAATTTCAAAACCAACACATGAAAGAAATGTGAGAAGAAAAATTAATCCTCTTTCCACATATCTGCAAACTCATCAGGTACCAATGCATTTTCCATCTCATGCATTTTTCTCCTTGTCTTGGCTTTCACCTTTGTCGAATACTTGCTTGCCTTTTTCTTCTTTTCCAATGCTCTTATCTAATATTTTGTTAAATAAATGAAGTTGGTTATTTTATAAAGAGTACCAAAGTAGTTTGATTTCGATAAAGCTGACAGTTTAAATGTAATACTGGTACCAACTTCAAACTTCAAATAGTGCAATTTTGGTGGCAATCTGGATAAAACAGGTACATGTTAATCAAATTTGATCTGATTTGAACTAGAACTCAGTTACCCCCAACTCTGCAATGCTACATTAGGTTACCCAATTTCAACTCAAATTAACCCTCAACTGTATGAAGTACACCTTTTTATGCAGCCTAAAACTTAAAAACCAACTTACCACAAAATTTGACAGACTTGCCTAACAAAATAGAAAGAGTTAAGCTACAGTAATATGCATATTACGGATCGACTCGTGCTATGGACTCAAATCTAAGTTTTTAATGTTCAAACTGTAGATCTGAACCATTCCACATGATCTTCGGATGGAAATGCACTTGCAGGCCACAATTTATATTTTTCAGAATTTTTTACTACTTTTTTAGATCAAGTATAAAATCACTTGATTTGAAAATTCTGGAACATCCAAAAACAGTGACTTTTAACCTATCTAAAAAAATAGTAACTACAAAATATAAAATTTGGTCTACAAGTACATTTTGACATGAAGAATATGTTTAACAGTGCAGATGGACTGTTTGAACTTTAGAAATTGAGATATGGATCCATATCACGGGTCAATAAATAATATGCATATTACCATAGCCTCACTCAAGTAGAAATGATAAAAAAACGACATAACATTGACCAAATTGGTCTCAATTGAGACAAACAATCGAACCATTCTTGTTCAATTGCACTTCAGATAGGCCTGAATTTACCAGAGGAGGCTCAAATATGACAATTTTACCAAAATCAGGAACAAAAAGAACAGGAATCATAAAATAAGATACAATGGTACCTGGTTCGGAGAGACATAGAAGGGATTCTCATACAAAGTGGGGCCTCCAAAACTGCCCCCAAATATCTTTATAGGATTCAAGCAAAACCTTGGGCCCACCTACAGTATAAGAGCATAAAATGATTCAACTTTTTTTTTCAGTGTAAAAGAGAAAGATAAACAGTGGGGAGGGTGGTTAAGAAGGAACCTCAATAAGTGTCATTTTGTCAAGACCACCTTTATCAACTTTATCTGTCTCATTATGAGGCACCGATATCTAAAAGAAAAGAATTTGCCAACATGTTAAATCTCAATGATATGTATAATTAAACAATTTATTTATAAAGTCGGTTAGTTTATAAAGTATTAATTTTTACCTGGTAGTTGCGGAACCAAACATGATCATCAACAATTGAAAATACAAAAACATGATCATGAAATGGTTTTGACTTGCGGTGTTCTTTTGGCGTACCAAATACCTGGAATTTTAGAGAACAAAAAAGGAAAACAGTAAATAAAAGCTACAAGTAATAGTTATACCAGTTTAACACCAACAATTCATAATCTTCAGATCAACAGGTTTTGTATTCCTACTGTCCCCTACTTCCTCGTTCAGTATAAAACTTGTAACGGTATGATTCAAAATTTACCAAACAATGTAATAAAAAAATAAATAAACCTGAGTCAACATTTCCTTGACAAGTTTCCAATGAGCCGACTCCTCAAAATTAGTAGAGAATGACAGAATTGGCCTTGAGCCCTTTAAATGATTCCCTGTTAGCTTCAATTCCTCCATTGTATGAACTATCAAAAAAAAGAAAAATAATTTATATTAAATCATTTTGTTAGTTTTGTCAGAATGATCAAAACATGTCAAAATGAGAAAACTGTAACCATACCGGCATTGACCAGGAACTTGATCGACGGGCCACCAGGGGATTTTACCATCCATAGGTACAGATCCTTTTGTTTCCGACACTAAATAAAAGAACAGTTTTTTTAAAAATATACAACAGAAAAAGAAATTAGAGAACAAAAGGGGGTGAACAAAATACAAAAATTTAACCTCAAAAAACATGCAGCTTGAGCAACTTCTGAGTTCGACAAGTTCGTTAAGAGTAGATCCTTTACTCTCCTTTGATTCAACCTTGCTATCTTTCTTACAATGAGGTAAGAGAGACACCAAATTCAACATTAAATGACGGTACCTGTACAATAATATCACCATCAGTGTTAGAATAAATCAACTAAAATATTTTTATAAAATAACCAAAGGGGGCCCTTTTTCCAATTCATTTGGTGAATTCTGTAAAAGCAGACTACTGGTATTTTCCATTATCAGTACCAAAATTTGTACTCACCCCAATTTGGTACTGATAATGGAAAATACCAGTAAAAGCAATTCATTCAGTCAATTCTGACCTGAGAATTTAACCCACAGCCATCATCTTTTTTTTACTTCATTCAGTCAATGCTGTAAAAGCAAGATACTGGTATTTTCCATTATCAGTACCAAAAGTTCTACTTACCAGTAGAGAAATTTGTTAATTCCATGATTTTTACCTGTAATTGATGCGACGAGAGCAAGTGACCAAGACCTTCTCTTTGTTACGAAAGAAGGTATTGTCGCCGCCTTCGTCAGGGTCTTGTACGGCGACGGCGCCGGCGTCCTTCCATCCCGTTAGAGTTCGTGGAGGCCTGGACGGAGGAGGTGATGGTTCGGCCTTGGATTCTAGCGCCTCCGTTTGCTTTCGCTTCTTCCCCATGGCGATGCGATGCGAGAGAGAGAGAGAGAGAGAGTGAGATTATTAGGGTTTTGATGGAGAAAGGAGAAAGGAGGGAACGGCTATGGGTTTAGGGTTTTTGCTTCTCGTGTTTTTTCTTCTTATTTTTCTGTTTTAATCATTAATTTTAATTTTAATTAATGTATTGGATAACTATGTAAATTGTACTGAAGTTAAAGTTTAAAATTACCCCCTACAATTATCAAAATTGTAAATATACTACTCACCGAAATGAGAATAAGTTTTGAGGCCCAAATGAGGAAAGCCTAATAATCAATCTTCTTCAACTTTTATTTTAAGGCCCAAATCTATCAATTTCTTTGTAGTATGTTTTTAAATTATGCCATTTATTTTATTTAATGAAATTAAATTGTCAGCCTAGTAGTTAACCTATTTTTCTTAACTGAGGTAAGTAGGTCAATTAAATGACTGTTTTTGTTTGAAGCAACCTATATACTAAATGGTAAAAAAAAAAAAAAAAAAGGATAATAATTAAGGAACTCAATTAGTAGCTTAAGTGCTAAACATGTAAGATAATTGGGATAATTTCTACAGAGTACTTCATTATGGGTAGTATGGTGTCAGGGGATGGATCTATGTGTGGTGAATGGGATCAATTGGCTCCCATTGATATTAAAAAAGTACATATTTCTATAAAATTTTCTATACAAATTAAAGTAAAATGTCATATGTATTGTAAAATTGATCACAATTCAGAATAACAATTTTTATATAATTGATTTTCAATCTGCGTTTGACTCTTGTCTGCTACTGTATGGTGTGGAAGGAACTTGTGAGAGTTAATTTGTAAAGAGGCAAATAAATGCTGAGGGGAGGGAGTGTGTGTTAGTTGGTATTATTGGATTTAATTAGTTACAAGAAATTAGGAGCTCTTCTCCTCTTAGTTGGATTGAGAGTTGCATCGTAACTGCCACATGCATTGTTTTCTTTTCTTGTTTTTTTTTGGTTTGCTCCCCCACTTCCCACTTCCAAATCCAGAAAATTTTAAAAATTAAATATATATATTTTTTTAAAGCAAGCTAAGTTAATGGAAGTTGCTAATGATTCCTTTGAAGCATGTCGGTCATTCTCATCGGAATTCAAAATTTGGGAATATATTGAAAGATGTGGTACCATTTTAAAGCATTAATCTTATCCTTGATTTGATAACACTAACATGCATGAATTAATTAAATGAGAGAGAATGTAAAAAGTTAAAACGAGTTGAGTTGAGTGGTCCTTGAAAGCACCATCCTCTGCTTTACATATATATTTGAAGTTTAATTTCCTTCTTAAAAATGCTTAAAAGTTTAATAACCTATTCAGCAACTTAAGTACATTTCATTAGACTATGGTGTTATAATCAAATGTTGGAGAATATGAATATATATATAGGAACATGCTAGCGTGCTATGCATAGCATAGAACCCCTCTAAGCAACGGCTTGGATTTTGAGTTTTCAAAATTCTAATGGTCGATCCGAACCGTTCATCTTGTTCTCCATATTAATATGTGTTTGGAGACCAAATTTTACATTTTTTGAAATTTTTTTACTATTTCTTTAGATTTATTGAAAATCGATGTTTTTTTATGGTACAGATTTGCTGAAAACAGCGATTTTCAATAAATCTAAAGAAATAGTAAACAAATTCCAAAAAAATATAAAATTTGGTATCCAAACACATATTAATATGGAGAACAAGATGAACGGTTCAGATCGACCATTAGGATTTTGAAAACTCGAAATTCAAGCCGTTGCATAGGGGGTTCTATGCTATGCATAGCATGCTAGCATATTCCTATATAATAATAATAATAATAATAATAACAACATAAAAGATAATAGAAGGTAGAGAATCTGTCTGTGAGCAGCTGGATTTGTACTGTGTTGTAGCTGGAATAAGCCTAAAGCCTGTGATGCCTATCCAATGAAATCAGGTGAGGTAACTAAGTGGTTGTCATGCCTATCCATTCTTTATTTGACTCCAAAATCCAAATCATGAGAGATACCCCAACTGTCTCTATCTAACTTTTTTGTTTCTTTTTTTTTCAAACACAGTTCTACCTAGTTTTATTACACGTCTTGTATATATAATACTAATGCTTATTATTAGATCTTTTAATCACCTTTTAATAGTAAATAACATCATTTTTTTTCTAAAAATTTAAATAATATTTATTGCGTCACAGTGTAACGGTTAAAAAAAACAACGTTATTATTCATATAGCGCTAATAGTGTCATCTGAAAATACTATAGCGCGCTATTTAGAACACGGGCCTTTTCACACCAATTAAAAATCAATGTATGTTATGTCAAGATTAAAATAAAATAACCCATAGTGATAGTGATTGTGATCCAAATTTTTTGTTTATAACATAAAAAAAAAATTCAAAATTTCACCTATACATAGTTTTTTCTATTAATTAATATGTCAGGGATAGGGGTGTCAATGGCACCCTTTTATCTGTTTACCCTATCCGTATCGTATCCGAAAACACGGGTAAGGGTAAGATTTTTATTCCGTTAGCTAATCGGGTATGGGTAAGAGTAATGATTTTTTTTCGTTATCTTACCCGTTTTAGTATAAGATAATTTAAAAAAAATAAAATTACATATATAAATATATATTTGTATGAAGATGATACATAATACAATAAATTTTTTGTATTTTATTAAATTTTCATAATACAAATTAGTTGTATTCATTATTACTTTTTCTTATTTTAAAAATTATTTTATTGAAAACATAAATTGAAATGTTAATGGTATTTTTTTATCTGTTTACCCGACCCGTACCGTATTCGAAAATACGGGTAAGAGTAAAGATTTTTTTCGCTATCATAACGGGTACGGATATGAAAATGTCTCCATCCGGCCCGTATCGTACCCGTTGACACCCCTAGTCAGGGAGAATTTTTCTATTAATTAATAAATTTATATTGAATATATAGGGTGCAAAAGTTTGACTGATTTATGGTGTCATTGGTTGACATGTGTTGGGATGAAGAGGTCAAGTCAAAATTGTTAGCCAACTTCCAACTGTCTCTCTCTTCTCTATTTCTCTATTTCTCTATTTCTCTATTTCTAGAAGCAGACCCAATTAATTGAATTCCCTCTCCTCACGTCTTCTTTTCATTCTTCCATTCTTTGCCTTATTTTCAACCTTATCCCATCGTACTTTTTCAAATTTACACTCCACCCCCTGCTTATTAATTAATAGCGTGTTGGCTAGTAAAATATATCCCATTCATTTGTTTCTTTTTGGGGGGGTAGGGGTGCAAAATGCCACCACTAGTCTCTAAAAAAATAATAATGAAAAGACAAGGAGTACCTCATATATATATATACACACGCAATTACATGTCTCTGCTGCTTCCATTCTTTTTCTTTTCTGTTGCTTCCATTCCATTCGTTTTCTGGTAACAACCCTCTAAGAGTAAGAGTAAAGAGTAAGACAGAACAGAGGAACAGAGGAAATTAATATGGAGAAGGGAGAAGGTGAAGTTGGATTGCTTGTGAAAGATGATGACTTGGGCATGGTTTCTTCCTCGAGAGACACGTGTCAGTGTAGGATTTGCCACGAAGAAGAGCCGCAGAGCTCGACGATCATGGAGTCGCCTTGTGCATGCTCTGGATCCCTTAAGGTACACAAAATCAAAGGTTGCATCTTTTGAAGAGATAGTGAAAGAATATTGAATATGCCTTTGGGAATTCTCTCTTATTAAGAGGAGATGATTTTAATTGTTGGTTGAATTTGAATATTGAATATTGAAATTTGAAATTTGAAAATTTCAGTTTGCGCACAGGGGGTGTGTACAGAGATGGTGTGATGAAAAGGGAAGCACTGTTTGCGAGATTTGCCTTCAGGTACCAACAAAATTGTATAATATAATTAATTAAGGAATTGCTCTGTTTCTTCATATTAAAAAATTAGATACCTTGCTAAAAAGAATTGAACCAAAACAACATCACCTGTTTTTCTTTTCCTACCATTTGCTTAATTAGTTGTAAGAAGGAATTAATATTATTTTGATTCAACTATAATTAATTAAAATTAATTAATTAATTGTTGATGACAGAATTTCGAGTCAGGCTATAGCTATACGATCCCTCCAAAGAAAGCTGAGCCTGTTGACGTGGCAGTCACCATTAGGTAATCTAATTTAATCTAATAATCATCAAATAAATTCTTATGTGGTGTACCCACAATCCCACATTCAACTTTTAAACTTTGCATTCTGGCTTTTGCATCTTTCAAGAAGAGATTAAATACACATCGCAAAATCGAAATTATAGTGTTCTTAAGCTCATTATTATTCTTTTTTTTTTATGATTTTAACTTTAAAACTTATCTGCTATTCGAATGACTTCAGTAACAAAATTCAAACCGTTAAAACCAATCTACTTCATGAGTGATGCATTTGCAGATTAAATTTATAAATTTTCGACTTAATTCTGTATAAAGTAAATTAGCCAAAGCAAATAAAAATTTATAACTTTTTTTTTATCATTTTTTACTGCTTGATTTATACTAAATTAATTTGAAATGTGACATGTAAACACATAATTCGTGAAGTAGATCAATTTCAACATTTTGAATTCATCATTTAAAATCAATCCGATAGATTGTAAAATTAAGTTCACAAAAAACTTATTAGTAATTTATATGATATGGATAGAGATGATACAAGAAGAGGGTCGGATTGTAAAATTAAGTTCACAAAAAACTTATTAGTAATTTATATGATATGGATAGAGATGATAAAAGAAGAGGGTCGGATTGTAAAATTAAGTTCACAAAAAATTTATTAGTAACTTGTATGATATGGATAGAGATGATACAATAAGAGGGTCGGATTGTATAATTAAGTTTACAAAAAAAATTATTAGTAACTTATGTGATATGGATAGAGATGATACAATAAGTAGGTTGGGTCGGATCGGGTCAGGTCAGGTTGGTCTGAGATTTGTGTCACTTTCGGATGAGTCTGACTTTTGATCGTTGTGGGGTGACTGACTGACTGGGGTCTATAATCATCACTAATCTGGTAAGATTGAAATTTAAATCGTCACTAATCTGGTCGACTCAAAATTGGGATTTTTTTTTTTTTAATTCTATTTTCAAATCATCCGA
Source organism: Carex pumila (assembly GCA_033356055.1). Lineage (NCBI taxonomy): Eukaryota > Viridiplantae > Streptophyta > Magnoliopsida > Poales > Cyperaceae > Carex > Carex pumila. The sequence continues at coordinate 357,689 of JARJHM010000118.1, read as the reverse complement.
GTCAGAATCGTCTCAAATTTCAAATTAATTTGATGGGTATATTCTGATTGGATTGAACATTGTCGCATATAAAAATCACTGTGCAAGTGGGACCCAGTATCTAAACGTGAGGACAAAAGAGTCTTTATATATATATATATATATATATATATATTTTGGTTTACCCCATGTCTTGGCCTTGAGCCCTTGACTACTTTGAGTGCCTTTCGAATTGGAAAGCACATTTTAACTTGTTTAGACTTAGAGCTAGATTAGTGGGCAGCGGGCATTGCTCTGACACCCCCAAAAATACTTTCAAATAGACAATACAAACAACATAAAAATTAATTAATTAATTAATTAATTACAGTGCTGTCAGACTGTGGGGCCCACCTGGATATCATTTTTTTTTTTTCAAGTTAGCTGTCCTCGGATAAACAGAGTATCATCAAACAATTAATCGGAAATAATCAGAAATAATTAATCAATTAGTTGAGAAAATCCGTGATGATTTGATCACTGTCAACAATTAATCGACTGATTTACAATACTGATTAAAACTAGTAAATTCCACAAATAACATAATTTTTAAGGCGCACGTTATTAATTTCCTCCTTTTAATTTTTTTTTCTGCTGTTTAGCTTAGTTTACTATTTTATTTGTTTTTTCTAGAAAAGATATAATAAACAGTCCATGTGATATGATTTATGGTTGTATTGCATCGATATTACATTACAAATTTTAAATTAAATTATAAACTAATTGTAGTTTGTGTAAAAAATTTGCATGTGGATATATAATATAGAGGAAGTTTAGATGTACCGAGGCAAAACTATGAAGCTATTGGTGTAACGAATTTGGAATATGTGGATTGCTCTCCTGCTCCTAGTAGAGGTGCTTCTTGCTGTCGTTCTCTACTTATAACTGTAAGTCCTTCAAAATTAATTAAATTCATAATATATATGCAAAAATAATTTCAAAAACTAATATTATAATATGATTTATATGAAAATTATGCAGTTGGCAACATTGCTACTGTTAAGGCATTTCATGGATGTGATTTTCATTATTGGAGATGATCAATATGCATCTAATCTCCTAATTGTAAGGGATTTTTTTTTAAATGTTTCAAATATTTGTTAATTAATGGTTAGTTAGGTTCTTTCTTTTTTTTATATATATAACAGGAGTAAAGCTAATATACACTTAAGTGTACCAATGAACCCATACACTTAACCCTAGGACCGTACGATTAGCTTTGAGATTTGTGTATCACAACTTTTAAAGAAGCTACACAACTTTTAAAGAATCTACACAAATCTCAAAGTTAATCGTACGGTCCTAGAGTTAAGTGTATGGATTCATTGTGTATATTAGCTTTACTCATATAACAGTATGTGTATATATATTTTAGAGTGATGCTTCTATGGACATAAGGACCTATTTGTTTAATGAACACTCTTTTTTATTTTCAAAGTTCAAACAGTCGATTTGAACCGTTCATATTGTTCTCCATATTAATATTTGCTTGGAGACCAAATTTCACATTTTTTTGAATTTTTTTTACTATTTATTAAGATGGGTACAAAAAATATCAAATTCAAACCATTGAATTTTGTACCCATCTTAATAAATAGTAAACAAATTTAGAAAAATGTAAAATTTGGTCTCCAAGCACATATTAATATGGAGAACAAGATGAACGGTTCGGATCGACTGTTTGAACTTTGAAAATAAAAATATGTTCATTTTACAAATAGGTCCTTATGTCCATAGAAGCCTTTGCCTATATTTTATATATATTTATTTGGGTATATATGAACAGATGTTTTCACTAAGAGCTACTGGCATATTGTTGCCTTTCTATTTTGTGCTTCGTTTGATCTCTACAATTCAACATGGACAACGCCAATATAAACTAGAGCAGATCCAGGTATACATTTTATATAACAAATAATAAAACCTAATTAATTTTTTTTAATTACACTGGCAGCTGGCTAATGTTATTTTAATGATATGTTGTTATCAGCTAAGAAGAGAAGAAATTGAGAGGGTTACAAGTGATGAAGAGAATCCAAGTCATTACACAATACAAATATTCTCCTGATCAAGTTCTATTGAGATTATGGAAAACCAAAATTAAAAGCCATTTTATATTTTCTGCCTTTTTTTAGGGGAATTTTAGCATCAATTCTTCAAATTGTACTTATTGTACATTTTTTTTTTGCAAAATGCAAATAAAAAAGAAAGAGCGAGTCTATGGTACTACGCATATTACGATTTGGCACCGTGCTACAGCTTTATATTCGAGTTTTCAAATCCTAACGGTCAATCTGAATCATTCATCTTGTTCTCTATTTTAATATGTGTTTGGAGACCAAATTTTATAGTTTTTGAAATTTTTTTATTATTTTTTTAGATTTATTGAAAATCACTGTTTTTGGATGGTCCTTAATTTTCAGATCAAGTGATTTTCTAAATATCTAAAAAAAATAATACTATAGACTCACTCAAAAAGAAAAGAGAAAATGGAGAGGAAATTTTTTTACTGTGTTTGTTCCTATATAAATATATAACAAATTAAAAGATGTATTTTCCAATTCATTAAAGTTTATTCGTCGAAAATAAATATATTGCTATTTTTTGGAATTGTAGGGACTCTATTATTCTAAATTCACCTGATGATTTGTTTTTAAATTTGTGCATAAAAACCAATTGTTGTTTTAGATGGTGCATTTCAAAAAATGAACGGATGAATTTGTAAAATAACATGTCCCTGCAATTTGAAATAATTTATTTCCGCATTCGTCAACCAAAAGAAATAGATGAGGAATAGAAATACAGGAATCGTGAAATTTGAGCTATCTCATTTTTTTTTTTTTCAATCGTGTTTGGCAAGCATGAAATAGTAAAAAAGTGTAATTAGATCTATTATTGCTAATGAAAAAGACTATTTTTATATGAATAGGGCAGGGACCATTGCGCAAATTGTAACAATAATATTAATATGATATGATAAAGGTTAAGGTTGCTTATGAATGATAACTTAGCTTTTACAACAAACAAAAATAGAGCAACAAATGGGATGCATTCATGCATTGTATAATTATAAATTTATAATCACAATTTACGAGTGATATAGAAGCACCACCTACTAACAAAAGATCCAAGTTTTCTACGGTGTGCACAGTTACAATCCTCTATGTGGCGAGTTGCTCTATTTTTTCATGGATCAATTCACTTTAGACTTTTAAAACCGACTAAACCGAACTGATCAAATTTTAATGATTCAAGTATAGTTTATATTTTGTTAGGTTCAATCATCATTTCCTTCTGTCCATTTTGGTTTGAATATTTTAGAACATTTACCTGTTTTGTATGGAACTGAATAACGTATTTAATGTTATCTTTATATATATTTCAATAAAATTACTAATGTATCGGTGTACATATTGAATTTTGCCTTTTTGAAATTTGATCTCTATTTGATTTAACTGAACAAATTGAAATTTAATTTGATTTAAACAGTTCGGTTCTTACCGATTGGTTTGGTTGGGTTTTTTAAAACCAAAAAAAAAGTTTGATCCGCCTATTTTATTTTAGATTTCAACCAAACTAAATGTTTGAACACTCCTACTCGTCTTAGAGGATCTTCTCCTTGAATTATTTTTTTAAGAAGAAATTGAGGTGAAATTATCCAACTATTTAATATTTACGACTAATCCTCCATTTGAATTTCAAAAATACATCACATGAGAGCATTACTATATATTTTTACCCCTTCAACTTAAAAGTAATTTGATATTAAGCAATGCATGAATTTGCAAAAAAAAAAAAAAAAGAATGAAAGAAAAGAAATTGTAATGAATGACTCGCAACAATAGAATATAGAATACGGAGAAAAAGCCTCTTTGGTGTTAAAGACGCTCCAAAAGGTGCCAACCATAGTAGCATTTACTTTTATAGAGAAAATAATTGAGTTTATTGAACACAAAATCCAAATGGATGCAAACAAACAAAATACCAACCAGACGTTGCAAAGTCTCCAACCCTGGCCCACTTGCATTTGCATTTGCATTTGCAATATTATTTTTCATGTTGGGTATCTACAATGTCAATTTTACCTTCCAAGCAAAAATCATTGTAAAAAGCAAACTAATTACTGCTAAGAGAAGCAACTCAAGTTGCTTGTCTATATATGGACTTGCCTTTTAAGCTAATAAGCTATACATTAATTATTCAATAGCTAGCTAGCGCTTTATTAATGTTTAGCTAATTAAGGCCTATTTGGGCCTAAAAATGCACATCCTAATAAATTAGAATTGGGCCGAAGGGGGGTAAAAAGTATTATCGTGCTTTGAGATTTGTACAAAAGGATTTAAACGGTCTGGATATTCCACGGTTCAACTCAAAATTGAGGTATCTCATTCTCAGGAGGTGAGAATTCAAGCTGCATTCATTACCGTAGCAGTGAGGTCTGGTATCATTAACTAGTACCTCCACTGAAATTGAAATTTGATATCCTTGTATTCGTTCTAAAAAGAAGCTTAGCTGTTGTAAATTTCAGCTAAAATCACTCAAATTATACAGAATTTAACTTTACAACTATCAATAATCATTTACTCCATAAAGGTAAAACAGAAACATAACTAAAAAAACACTGACATAATACAGTAATCCGTTACATCTTTAAGATTTAAAAAAAAAAAAAAAAAGTACAAGAGTGAAAGATTTTATTTTATTATATTACAATAATCTAGCAATTATGTATATCAAATAAGTAATAAATGATCCCAATATTAATTACGTATGAAAAGATATGGCAGCTGGAATGATTTGAAAGAGGGTTAAAATTGTTCATATATTAAAAGTTTTTTTTTTCTTGTTTAAAGAATTTGTCAATTCTGATATGTATTTTTCCAAACAAAAATATTTCCTCAAAATTGTCTTAAGAGGAGAAATACAAAATTGTCTTAAGAGGGTAACTGAAATCTTGTTCCAAAATTTATAATATTTTGATGCAGAAACAAAAGAGGAAGTAAATGTCTCAAATATTATTCAGAAAATTGCAAATAATATCCCTCAGTTTTTCTTTTTTAAGGGAGAGAAGAGTATACAATGCAGGCCCTACAAACTGTATAAGCACCACAGGGACAAGCCAAGAACCACCTTTACTAATCCTGCCAAAAAAACAAAGTTAAAATTTTACAATGACAGATATGCCCCTGAAGTTTCTTATTTAAAGAAACTTTAAGTTCTGAAAATTTCCTCAATTAGAAATATTCAGCTGTATATAATGGCGTTTTGGTCAAAATTGTAGATGGTTTTATCTAGTTTGAAGCATGTGTTGATACTGTAAGTAGAAAATTTTGTTTTATATTGTGCACATTTAACCAAGGATCTGAATATCAAGCTAATTAATTACTTGTTTTCTTTTATACCTTTATTCAGATTTGTTTTATTAATATATGACTAATTATTGATTATCCTGACTCACCATCCCCTTGCTGTTACATCATTGTAGACCCAAAAGGGAGCAAATGTGGATAGGAGAGTAAAATCTATGATCATAGCACGTATCTACAAACAAGAGAACAACACAATTGACTTTGTCAAATGCTATTAGTTGAAGCTAGCATGGACAGCATATATACTTAAATTAAAGAAACTTACAAATAAACTCTCTGAAATATTGAAACAACTCATTCCATGCATCACCACTGGCAAAAGCAGCATAACCTATCAGCCCCAAACAGCTCCTAATGTTATCTGAAAAATTCGAAGGCCACTTGCTGATAATGCCGAGTTCATAATTTATTTATTTATTTATTTTCTTTTAGTCTCATACCGCTGCTGTCATCTTTGATTCGGGAAAATTCAAAGGCCATTTGCTGATATCGGCTTCCTCAATAGGCGGGGGAGGTGGCTTCCATAACACAAAATAGGGGATGAGAGCATATACACCCACAGAAAATGATAACGAAAGAAACGGCCACAGTGGTACCTTGCTTCTTGAACTGTACTTGTAACGATTTATTAAATATTTAAATGTCATGGAATCACTTCATCTTGATACAGACATACAGTGCATGTATAAGATCCCAGTAAAGAAAAAAGAAAAATATTTAGAATTTACCTTTTGCCAGTTGGAAGAAGCAGCATGGAATAGAATGAAGGCCAGAGACACAAACTGTACCAAGTTCAACAAGCACCTCATTCATTACGAACCCGTCATCTCCTCTCAGCTTCAATAACTTTTGCAAGAAATACATGTCCCGGGACTGCATGTGCATCCATCAAGTATAGTTCCCAATCATTTAAATATTCATAGAGAGGTACCGGTAGGTACCACCACTGGTACAGCACAATGGCATGTAGTTTCCTAAGAAGTCCTGTAGTTTCCTTTCTGTAATTTTCTTTTTACTTTTGCATTGAAAGCCACTGTCAATCTTTCAAAAAAAAAAAATATATATATATATATAGAGAGAGAGAGAGAGAGAGATAGGCTAATGTGCATTCGAATGTATATGGTCCGAAGTGCTTAAGGTCCAAATTTGAAATTTCAAAATCCAAACGGTCAATCCGAACCGTTCATCTTGTTCTCCATATTAATATGTGCTTGGAGGCCAAATTTTACATTTTTCTGAATTTTTTTACTATTTATTAAGCCACTTTAAAAATCGCTGATCCAACGGTTTTACTGTTTTGTGCAGCCACCGTTGGATCAACGATTTTGTAAAATACTTTATAAATAGTAAAAAAATTCATAAAAATGTAAAATTTGGTCTCCAAGCACATATTAAGATGAACGGTTCGGATCGACCGTTTGGATTTTGAAATTTCAAATTTAGACCGTAAGCACTTCGGACCATATACATTTGAATGCACATTAGCCTATCTATCTATCTATCTATATATATATATATATATATAGATATCAGACTAATATAAATCATACCAAAGTTTGGTTAGGTGCAATTTGCAAGACAGTACATAAACCCGACCCAAAGCCCAAATAGCAAGCCCGAAGTGACCTACTCATTCTCATTCCAGCTACTGTTACCACCATGTCCTCCTTTTGAAACCCTAACTTTGTCAGATATCTCACATGAGTGGACCGGACCCACGTAATATAGAATATATTCATGCTTTACTATATAAATTTAGTTTAGCAGTTCTTGAAAATGGTTATATTATGCTCGATTAAAGATAAAATTCTGAATTGATTGATAAAATGTTTATTGTGCTCAATTAAAGATATGGTTTAAATTTACAGTTTCTATTTATCACGTAAGAGTCTAATATCTACATTCCTTTTCTTCACTTAAATAGTTAGAAAAGGAAAAGCTTTCAAGAAATATAAAGTGTGTTAGTGTACTACACACTTTATCTTGGTATCATTACTAGGTTGAAACTGGATTCATTCCATACCAGTGAAGTATTCATGAGGTCTGGTATCAATACCTAGTATAGTACCTACCACTGAAATTCCATATCCTTGTATTGATCTTAAAAAGAAACTTATCTGTCAGAATTCAAGACAAACCACAGCAGGATGCTCCACATAAAAAAAGACTGAAATTATACATAATTTAACTATACAGCAAACAAATCTTTTACAACTATCAACAAAATACCCATTCTCTAATCTCCTTACCACGTCATGCGAATTAAAATCAACAAACAGAAATATAAAAGATAACACAAATTAAACAATAAGATTCTGGTTCAGTAATAAGATTTCAGGGCAAGAATGAATAAAATAGAAACATTTATGAACAAGTTTTAGACTCTATCACTTAAAAACCAGCACCTTACGGTATGGTATGGTTAGGTCCCGGCCTAACCCTAACTTTCCCAGCCCTACGGCTCAACCAGTCAGCAGACTCAAATTTACCATTGGATCTCATCTTTTGTGCCATTTCTTCCAACTTATTGGGTTCTCCCACCCGACAAAAATCGGCTACAAATTTGTTGTAGTCAATCAGAGGTGCCTTCATGTCTTTGTTTACCATCTCCAATATGTATCTTTCCGCTTCTCTAGCTCGACCATGTTGGATATGTCCCGCTATAAAAACAGTGTAGGAGTTTGCATTAGGAGAGACCCCTTTCTTGCTCATCTCCTCCCACATCCGACAACCCATTTCATGGTTTCTAGAGAACAACGACTTCATGATCGTGTTATATGTGTTGATAGAGGGTTCAAATCCTCTCTGTACCATGCTTTTGTAGACCCGATTTGCTTCTTCGGGCATGTCGTGGCTCGTCAAGAGCTTGATGACGGCATTGTAAGTGTGCAAATCAGGTGCAGGACCTGATTCCTCCATTTGACTTAGTAAACTGATAACCCGATCCATTCGACCCGCATTACCAAACCCGATAAGCAAGCATGTGTAGATTGCAACACTTGGTTCACAACAGGCCACCCGCATTTCTTCAAAAACACTAAGAGCCAAATCCATCTTCCTTCCCTTGCAGAAAGCATGAATGATTATAGTATAGGTCTGTGCATTAGGAATTGGCCCCTTGGCCTTCATTAAATCAAATAGCTTCACAGCGTCTGATCTCTTTTGACCGTAGAGTAACCCTTCCAGCATTATATTATATGCAGCAATATTGGGCTTCAAACCACGATCCACTATCTCATTCCAAACCCGACATGCCTCAACCAGGTTCTTCACCTTGCACCAGCCAGCTAACAATGCTGTATAAGTTCTAATATCAGGGGTGTACTGACCAGACATTTTGTCAAACAGCTTCTGTGCCTCCTTCCCAATCTTTTCTTTGGCCAACATATCCAACAAACAATTGAAGGTCTCCAAACCCGTATCGAACCCAAATCTTTTCATGAGTTGAAAAACCCATAAACACCTTTTAATCTGACTGGAAAAGGCAAAGGAGTGAATGGCAATTTTGAAACTTTCCATAGACAACATTTGCAATGTTCCCATTTCTTCTAGCAGGTTCACCATGATTTCGAACTGACGTTTTCTACCTAATACTTCAAGGATTTTGTTGTAGGAAACAGGACCATGCGCAAAACCGGGCACAGACCCAGCCCAGCGAAAGAACCGGTAAGCCAGCTTGTGGGCATTATGAAATCTATCTATGACACTGACAACCAAGGACTGTGTGGGGCCAATGGCACACTCAGTCAGCAGCAAGTCCATGTCACGGTCTGAGAACACCGACTCATTGATAACCTTGCACAGCTTCTCCACCTCAGCCTTATCGGGTTGAGAACCCAGATCAAAGCTGGAATCTTTGTTGGATCTGGTGGTCAGGTGGAGCAGGAACGCTTGGAGAGGAGGTGAGAGAGAGAAGGGAGGTGGCAAAAGAGGCGGAACTTGAAAAAGAGAACTAAGGAAGTGACGATGAGGAGGAGCAAGAGGAGAACGAGACAAGGGCAGAGAAGCACCACGCAGCCAGAGGTTTTGAACTCCGCCTCTGCCTCGTCGGGTAATCGGGAACCGTGGGATTTGATATGGAGGGCTGAGATTGGAGATGGCGAGGAAGGCATGTTGGGTTTTGATTCTCGGCTTCAGTGTCGGAGGCATTTCATTTTGGAGAGTGGAGAGGGAAGACTGAGGAATGGATTCGGATTAGTGAGTAATAAGATTCGAATCCGAACAGAGGCATTTCATCTAACGACTTGCTTTATTCTTAGTGATCCTCTCCAGTGTGCTTCATTTCTTCAATGTCTCTTAATTACATTTTTCCTCCCTTCGTTTCCAATGGTGAGGATGCATTCTCTTGTCGCTCCTCTCAACCTGTTGGGTCCTCCATGTCATAATCTCAGAGACAAATTTCCTTCTTCATTAAACCTGACGGTCCGGTCCCATCTGTCTGTGACTGTCACCCAATTCCCTGTGTTGCTTTCTAACTGTCCCTTTCTTTCTTACCCTGCTCTTCCTGGCACCATTCCTTTCTCAACGACCATTCCCAAATCCAATTCAACAAATGCTAAGTTGCTAACACCTTATCCCCAACTTGCACCTTAATTCTTTCGAGTAAGAAGACCATGGTGAATCTACTACAACCCTTAATCAACATGGTTGTTCAAAAGTCCGGCGAAGCAGTCATCAAACAGTGCGCGTTGATGATAGGTGTCAACGAAGAGCGAGAGAAGCTGCATCTGAAACTGCTATCAATCAAGGATGTGCTTGCAGATGCCGAGGAGAGAAGTGGCACCGAGCAAGGGCAATCCGTGAAGGCATGGCTGGCTAAGCTGAAGAAAGTGACTTACGAAGCTGATGATGTTCTGGATGAGTTCCAATATGAGGTTATCAAGAAGGAGGTTGAGGCGGAGATGCCCGGTTATGCGATCACCAAATCTGTAAGAAACTTCTTTTCTACTTCAAATCCGACTCTTTTCCGATACACCATGGGCAAAAGGCTCAAAGATGTTCTACATAAAATCAACGAAATAGTTAAAAGTATGAGAGAATTTGGTTTTATTAACGGACATCAGGTTTCATCTTATACTGAACGGCCATAGACAACATCTGTGGTTGATGAGTCCGAAATTGTCGGCAGGGAGCAGGATGTAGACAAACTGGTAAAAACTATAATTGACGGTTGCAATGGTGACAACGTTCGAGTAATTTCAATTGTTGGCATGGGTGGTTTGGGGAAGACCACTCTAGCTCAACTAATTTTCAATAATCAGGATGTGGAGAAGTTCTTCGCTTTGCGATTTTGGGTCTCTGTCTCAAACGATTTCAGTGTTGATAAAATTGCAAAGTCAATGATTGATTATCAAACAAAGGAAAACTCTAATTTGGATTGTGACAATATGGAATTGTTGCAACTCCGCCTCAGAGAAATAATTGGCTCAAAGAGATATTTACTGGTGCTAGATGATGCATGGAGTGTTAATCCTAGCAAATGGGAAGAATTGAAAAATATGTTGAGATGTAGTAATGCTGGAAGCGTAGTTGTTGTGACAAGCCGGATTGAAACGGTAGCATCCACCATGAAACCAGTAAGACACGATTTCGAACATTTAAACGAACACGATTCATGGACCATATTTCGAAGAAGAGCATTCAGCAACGGTGTGGAGGAATGTGCAGAGCTCGTAAAAATTGGAGAGGAGATTGTTAAAAAATGTGGTGGGGTTCCGCTAGCTATCAAAAGTTTGGGAATGTTGTTAAGTGAGAAGTCGAAAGAGAGAGAGTGGCAAGCTGTTCTAGATAGTAAATCATGGGAAAAAGGATTCGAGGATGCCGATAATGTGTTGCACAAGCAGATATTGCACGCTTTACGAGTAAGCTATGATCATTTGCCTCCCCATGTCAAGCAGTGTTTTGCATTTTGTGTGGTGTTTCCTAAAGGTTATGTGATGGACCAAGAGACACTGATTCAATTATGGATTGCAAATGGATTTATCCAATGCGAAGGAACAATACAACCTGAAGACAAAGGTGAAGCTGTTATCAGTGTGCTGAAGAGGAGATATTTCATTCAGCCTGTTAAATTCAACTATGGGATACAAACTAGCTACAATGGAAAACTAAAATTTAGCATGCATGACCTAATACATGACCTTGCATTGTCTTTATTAAACAATGAAAACTCCACCTTAAATAGCAGGAGAAATTCAATGAAATCATCTACTGACCTTAATCATTTCCTATTAGAAGATCCTACAAGTCTCCGTTCATTCCTCTTGCTGAATAACTAGAGACGTATCGAGCACAAATACATATCCATGGGGAAAAGACAAATGGTAAAATTGTCTCGACCTAGCTCTCTCAGAGCATTCGAGTTTTGTGTTTATTCTCATCTAACTATTTCAAAAATGCTTATCAACATGAAACACATTCGGTATCTCGATCTCTCGCGGAGCTCGATTAGAGAACTACCTGAAGAAATAAGTACTTTTTATCATTTGCAAACTCTAAAGCTCTCTCATTGCTGTAATCTAGTCAAACTGCCAAAAGGTATGAGATACATGAGAAATCTGAGACAGATTTACATTAACGATTGTAATCAATTAAAGAGAGTGCCTCCCGGTCTTGGGCAATTGAAAAAGTTAAGAACTCTAACAAATTATATTGTGGACAATGATGCTGGGTGTCAAATTACAGAGTTACAGGACCTTGATTTGCATGGAAATTTGGAAATTTATAATTTAAGAGAAGTAAAACGTAGCTCAGATGCTGCGAAAGCAAATATTTTCTCAAAGAAAAATCTAGACGAGTTGTTACTCAGCTGGCGCTTACCCAGAGGTACTGACTGGGAGGCAGATAATTCGAAAGATGTTTTGAATGCTCTGAAACCTCACAAGGGATTGAAAGTTTTGACAATATTGCAGTATGGTGGGGTTGAATTCCCAGATTGGATGAGGGATCGTGAGATGTTTCAGAGTTTAGTTAAACTCTCCTTAGATGGTTGTGAGCGATGCAAAAAACTGCCACAAGTCAATCTATTACCAGCACTTGAATTTCTCGAGTTATGTAACATTCATGAATTAACACACATAAGTGATGATAGTACTTTACAGCTAGAAAGAGATAATATTTCCGAGCAGTTCTTTCCAAAGCTGAAGATGGTTTATCTGAGAAATCTCAAAAATCTGAAGGGATGGAATACAAATGAAAATTTAAAATTGGAGCTGCCTCAAGTTGAATTTATGGTAGTTTACAACTGTCCAATACTAAAAGGCATGCCTAATGTTCCAAAGTGCAAAATGTTAAGAATAAAAGAAAATGGTAACTTTCCAAAATGGGTGCTGGTTCAAACTCCATCACAACCTGAAACTGGATCTGTTTGTGATCCAAGCACTGCTATTCAGGATAATTATTCGGTAGCTTGGAATTTCCTTGAAGTGATTTTCCTTGAAGACTTCCAAAGCGTGGATCTGACAAACAAAATCATGCATTCCAATGTAATTCGTAAAATGTTCATGGTTTCGTGTTACCTTTTCATTCAATCAGAGCCATCTCAATTCCACAGAAGTTTTTGGAGGTCATTTACATGCCTTGCAAGATTGGAAATTGACAATTGCAATACCCTTGTGCCGTGGCCAGAAATAGAATTTGAGAACTTGAATTGCTTGAAGTTTTTGGGAATTTAATCATGTGAAAATTTTACTGGCAAACCTCAAACAATAGTACCACCGTCATCGTCTAGGAAAGAGACTCTACTGGTATTAGAAGACCTAGAAATTTATGATGTCCCAAATTACAAGAATTTCCAACAAACTTTAAGTTTCTCAAGCGATTAGTCATCAGTGATAGCCCCCAATTTATGTTCTTTCCAGAGGGGTTTGAAACCCTAACTTCTCTTGAAAGCCTCAACATACGACAATGCGAAAGCTTACAGTCTCTTCCGCCAACTCTACGAGATATAACCAGATATAGAGAGCTCTCTATCGACAACTGTCTTGGCATGAGCTCATTGCCGGGTGGGATGGAGAAACTCACAGCTCTTAAAAGGGTAACTATTGGACAGTGCCCCAAACTTGATTCCTTCCCTGATGGTCTCCAACAAAGACTAAACCAACTTGAGTTTCTACAAATCTATGATTGTCCTGACTTAGCGAGACAATACAAAAAGGGTGAGTACCGTCATCTTGTTTCAGAAATTCCGAGGATAGGGATACATGAGGAGCAAGGATTCACATTTAAAGTTATCAAACATATAAAATTAGCAATTAAACGTTCATTAAAAAAAACATTTACTCCTTGCGGAAGCACTTGGCAGTTGAATACTACGCTACCTGACATGTCTTACTGGTATGTCAACACCTCTTTACGTAAACTTCGCACTGTTTTAAACTATTGAAGAATGTGATTTGCGATAGTATACTAGACATGAAAATCCTCTCTGTAATAATACAATGCCCCTACATTGTATATCAACATGCTTATCAACTGTATAAAGGGTGCTCATATTGACACTAAAAATATTGTTATCAACACAACACAATTCAAATAATCTGATTAATAGACAAATTTACCCTCATCTATTTTCCTTAGTTAAATTTATTTTGCTTCTTTAATTAGCAAGTTTTTTTTAGAATCTTTGGAAAAGGAAACAACTCAATATAGTAAGAAAATTCAAACTTTTACTGCATTTGTTTTTAGCGCATAAGAGAAAAATTCAAAATTATCTATATGTGATATTTCCTTTTAGCATGTTCTCCCATAAAATTAATAATTAACAAATTATAAACCCAAATCACCAATAGAAATAAAAAAAATTCTTTAATTTCCTTGATTTTAAATTAAAGTAATTTTAAATTTATTGCCAAACAAAAAGAATTAAAAGCTATTATATTGTTGTATATAAGCGAACCATTTTCTTAATTATTGTATAGATTGTGACGAATTGTAAATGAACATCTGCAAATCTGTATGTGAAAAACATGTTTTGTAGCATAAGGTAACTATGCTTCATATGTAAGCATGATTATTCCATTTATAAGCACTTTTATTAATTTTTAAATTTTAGTTCACTCTGTAGCAATGGCTCTGTTATATCAGTCTCTCGTTCGATTATTCTGTCCTGTTTTATATATTGGGTATTTTTCTCTTTTCAGGATTAGTACAGAAAAGTGAATTGAGTTCTTCATGGGCTTATAAGCAACAAATTATCAGCCAAAGCTCGGTAGCTTCTATTTCTTTTGAGTCTATCTGTAATTTAAATTTTGTTTTATTTTACATCCTTTCATAATATATCAGAACTTAATTAAAGGAAACTTTCCAATGATAACCTGCTCCATAAAATAATTTTGGAAGGAAGGAAAGGGAGAGCAAATTCACAGCTTTTCTGTGAATATTTTGATGAAATAGGGAAGTAAATTTTTAGTAGGTCAAATGCATATTTCCTGTAAAACAATACTGCTAGTACAGAAAGTGCAATGAAAACAAACTGTTCTTTAATAGTTGTTGCAAAAAAAAAAAAAATGATTGAAGCAAATTTAACAGTTTTTATTTTAATATATATCATAGTTAATAGTTTTATTTTAATATAAAAGTTTTAGAAAAAATGGTATTAGAAAATATAATACAACACCTCTACATTGTATATCCTACATCAACATTCATATCAACATTCTATAGAAATGGAATTGAAATAATAGTTGATGCAAAAAAAAGATGATTGAAGCAAATTGTTCTTTCTGCTAGTACTGATTCCCTGTAAAACAAATTGTTGGATCAACAAAAGTGACTCTTAGTTTGATCGAGAGTAGTTAGGTTAATGTGCAAACTTGAATAAGAACAAGATAGCTGACCTTATTGAATATTCATATATTGCTTTATAATGTGCAAATTTGGTGTTCTTTCTGCACATGATTTCATTTTATTGTCAAATTATATCATATTAAAATTTATTAAGTTAACATGGTTAAAGACAAGGACTTCTAGAGTAGAGTACTTTGAGGGTAAAATTTGTTTTTTTGTTAATTTGAGCAATATGAATTAAATTTTCTTTTTCGGTAAAAATTATTAATTTTTCCTCTTTGAATTGAAAAATGAATTAATTAGAGCTGAATCATTTTTTATATTTTTTTCTGATACATTTTTCTCACAGCCTCTCCTCATGTCACAATTCTAAGTCGAATGCTACCAACTAGGACAAGCATCGTGTAACCCTTCTTGAGAGGTATGCGTTTCCATATTTTCATTTTTTGGATGGTTTTTGATCAAAATTTATACTAATTGGCAGCAAAAGTTTACTTAGCTGCGTCTTGTTGCTCTCATATTTTGTTTGTATGTAACAAGAAATAGGAAATTCGACAGGAGAATAAACAAGTGACAAAAGCTTTTATGAAAAAACAAAATATGCTTCATTTAAAAACAATATAAGCATACTGTTAAAAAAATTGTAGATGGAAGGAATACATGTGTTTGCAAGAAATAAAACTAAAATATATAGATAGCTATACCGTGGGTTGATTTGGGATTTATCCATCGTATTTAATCGAATATGTTGTTATAAACTTATTTGTCAGGCTAATCAAAATTCTATCTTTATCTGACAAACTGAAATCCCAAACACAGTTTTTGAGTTAGGATGAGAGAGTTGGTAAAGTCAAATTGTTACGAATGCCTTTCTAATATTAGGCACTGAAAGCAAAAGAAGCAATGCCTTTTTAACTTTTTTTTTGTTTTAAATATGCTTTATGTAGCAATGCCTTAGTTATGCTTATTTGTGCTGGGAATTAACATGTTTACTTGTAAGATTGATGATTGATGATTGATCTTGTGTAACATTTTTTTTTTTGGGGGTTGAACTTTATGCAATTTGCCAAAATAATCTGAAAATTCGGATAAGCTTGCATTTTGAAGTTGCAATCTTGCAACTCACAACTTTTAAGCTATATGGTATGGTGATGATACCACTGAACTAATTTAATATGATGTTGCATGCAGTTTGAGAGGTGTTGTACCACTGGTACCAATATGTGTAGTTTTTATTTTCTGACATATAAATTTTTAGGGGTTTACACAAGGATGCTTTCTTATTGTTGTTTTCTGACATATATCACTAATCAGTACACAATGATGCCTAGTCTTATACATCTATAGAACTGAATTGAACATGTGTAATGACTAATAAGAAAAGAAAGGTCTGTACCAGTTTGTACTGGTACGAATTCCTATTATAAAAGTTGACTGAATTTGGAGTCAGAACTAAACTTGGACAGATTATGCAAATTATTACTTTAGTTGTGACCTTTCATCTTCTTTTTTTCCCTTTCTGTTAGCTTTTTGACTTGTATGTTTTTGTAACTTTTGCAATATTGGAATCAGTGAGATCACCAGTATCAATAAAAATTCTTGGCATTTTCTTGATTATGCTTGTTTGTACTTGGAATGTTTATGTTTTGTTTATAAGGCCATGTTTTTCATCTTTACAATACAACACTGAAAATTTATCATTTTTTGTAGCTTTGCAATGGGAAAAAGGAAGAATCCAAGCTGTGCTGGAATTCTCAAAGAAGCTCTTATTTGGAACCACGTCACGGACAACTTTGTAATGAAAATACTTGCCCACGGTTGATGAATATTTTATAATAATCGTACAAAATGTGTTGGTTGTAGTTCAATATTTTCTATGATTTTCTTCTAGTCATTGTGTGATTGAGTTTGCGAAATTAATAGTAGTTTGGTTTGTACCAGTTCGGATTGGTCCGCAAATGTTGACTTTTGGTATTTTGTGATTTTTGGCCGAACTTTACGCAATTTGCAAAATTCGAATACTATATGGACTTAAATTGAAAAAATAGCTATTTGTAGGTGTGGTACAACTATAGAGTCTAATTAATTAAGTATATTGGGACGACCATAAAAAAGATAGTGAAAAAATAATATTATTCAGATCCCACTACGATAATACTGTTTGAAGAATGTTAATTTGAAGCGTTATGATAAAGTGTTTTAAAATACGCTGGATGGACTGCATAGGCAGCCGTCGTATATATATGTGTGTGTATATATATAATCTAATTTTTGTATAAAGTTAATTTGAAAAGCAAACTCTTGATTCTTGGTTTTCTCCGGAATGTTTGTATAGAAACAAAAAAATTGAGAAATAAGGAAGTGATTTGTATTACACGAAATTGGTAAATATGTTCTAGATTTCCATGGCAATCAAACAAAGAAGGAGAAAAAGGAAACAGAGAAAAAATCGAATGATCTATATAGAAAAGAAAAAGTAAGGAAAGTAAGAAATATATTGTTAAATTTTCGGAATCTGCTAAATTTTAATTGTTACATATCGTATGTCATTATGTGTGGCGAATATGTTTCTAACTAAATTTAGACTTTTACATATTATTCATATGCATTTAATCAAAATAAGACAAATAATGTAATTGGAGGATTGAGATTAAATCTGAAATATCATCTTTCGATCGTAACCATTGGTGGATCGGACACCCAACGTGCTTAATAATGAAATTGAGATATATATTTATAACTCTTATTTTGTTCCTTTTTAAAAGAATAGCTCTTATTTGTTATATAGTAGTTTGTTTACTATGAGAGTTTAAATATTTCTCTGTGTCATATTTCTATTTTGGAGTAAAATTAGAGTGTTCTCTTGGTTTTGTTTAGCTTAACTCCAAAATCTATTAAATTGGTTTCAAACAACAAATTTAAGCCGCTCAAATCCATCTACTTCATAAGTGATGAATTTACATGCAAAAATTTTAAGTTTTCGAATTTTTTTAGTATAAAGTCAAGTGGTCAAAATTAGAAGCTTATAAATTAATTTTAGTGCATTCATTTTTTGACCACTTGACTTTATATAAAATTAATTTAAAATTCTAAAAACTTTACATGTATATTCATCACTCGTGAAGTAAATCGGTTTCAATGGTTCAAATTTATTATTTGAAGCTAATTTAATAGATTTTGGAGTTAAGCTCACCAAACACCTTGATGAGTTTAAGAACACCTTAGTTCTACTCTTCTATTTTTATATTTTTCAGTAATAATTTTGTTTAAATTTATTATGTTAAAATAAAATTGTCATATATGATCTATATTATTTTCTCTAACTGTATATAAATTTATTACTTTTTAGTTTTATTTTTATATGAACTAATAAGTTAAAAAAATTAACGTTTAAAATTTATCTATAACAATATATTTATTGTTAATTTGTAATATTTATCAAAACAAAGTTAAATTATCGTAATTTTTTATATGTGTATAAAGAAAATAATATTGATCAAATCTAACAGTTTTATTTTAATATTTAAATTATTAACATTTAATAAACAGCTGATGAAAATATATTTGAATATTGTTACTGAGGAGAAAGTTCAATAAAAAAAAAAAAGAGGAAAATTGTTTTATGATGGGCCCTTTGACCCATCTGTTCTCGAATCCATATATTCTGACGTAACATAATATTTCTGTTTAAATCAAGACCGTTCGATCGGATCCGGACCAATCCGGCCCGAGATGATATGCACAGGTATACTTTACTAGTTGTGCGGATTCTGATTAAACGGTCCAGATCCAAACAGAAATATTGTGTTACCTTAGGTAATACGATTTCTCAGTTCTCTCTTCCGACCTTGAACAAATCACATCACATCCAACTCTGACCTTCGTTTCCAATTTACACCTCTCAACCATGAACAATCCATCTCAATCAACGAAGAATCACTAGGAATCCCCAATTATCGGATCGGATCGGATCCGATCAAATCGGATCTCTTTCGCACTGCTACATACTCTACTGCTTATCTCTCTCGAGATCGATCTCAATCGAGATGCAACGGATGGCTGGTAGTGTGGAGGAGCAGTTGATAGTGAAATCAATCAAGGAAGAATGCTCCTGGGAAAACCTTCCTAAGAGACTCCAACTCACACTTTCTACCAAAGAAGAATGGCACCGCAGGATAATAGAGTATTGCATAAAAAAGAGATTGCAGTGGAATTCTTGTTTTGCTCGGAAGGTTTGCAAAGAAGCTGAGTATTATGAAGACATGATGCGCTACCTCAAAAAGAATCTAGCTGTTAAGACACTTTCTTTTCTCTCCTTTTTTTTTGTTATTGCAAATCTATGCAATGTACCAAAACCATACTAATTATCATGTTTACTTGTTACACAGTTATTTCCATATCATCTGGCTGAATATGTGTGCCGGGTCATGCGGGTATCCCCTTTTAGATACTACTGTGACATGATTTTTGAAGTTATGAAAAATGGTACTGATCTTTTTTTTTTTTTTTACTTGTTCTTATTTCAGTACTGTTTTTTGGAATATTGATTTTAATTTTTGGTAGAATTCTGGCAGAGCAACCATATGACAGCATCCCGAATTTTAGTGCGGCTGATGCATTGAGACTTGCTGGAATTGGAAGAAATGAATTTATTGACATCATGAACAAGTGCCGATCTAAGGTACCTTCTATCTTAAATAAATTCGTTTGCTTTTTGTTCTTATCAAATAGTACTGATACAGTTGCAATCAAGTTTGGTACCTGTATTCCATGTATTATTATATGCTAGTATCGATTGAATTCTGTTATAGAATTTAACAATCTCTTCTTTTGTTTTGTTCCGTTGTATATAGAAAATAATGTGGAAGCTTAACAAATCGATAGCAAAAGAAATGTTGCCTACTCAGCCTGTTGATTTCACCATCGAGCCTTGGTGGGGTGTTTGCCTTGTCAATTTTACCATTGAAGAATTTAAGGTTATTTCTCATTGTATAATATATCTCAATTTAATTAGCCTTTGCTTAAAACTGTACAGCTACAAATTGATTTGCAAAGAAAAAATAAATATTGGTGTTCTTCTCTTTGTTTCGTGTGTAGAAATTAACAGAAGAAGAGATGGCAACAATAGACAAGATATGCAAAGAAGAAGCCAATTCTTATGTGCTTTTTGAACCTGACATAATTAAAGCCCTTTATAAACGAGGTCTAGTTTACTTTGATGTACCTGTTTATCCTGATGACCGCTTCAAAGGTAAGTAGATTCAACTACTGGATTATTCCATACTCTTTTTAAATTTGCATATAGACGTTCTGCTCCTTTTGCAAAAAGAGACCCCACCTAGATTATATATTTAAGTCGTGCCATAGTTGGTCTACCCGTTTAATGTAGTTTTGAGTATACAAAACTAACAAAAGTAATACAGGTTTTACATAGGTTGACCATGTATATTTTGAAACAATATATTAATTGACTAAATTCCTGTCTGTTAAGGGCTAACTTTGTCATTCTCTCATGGCACGGGTTTTTCTGAAAAATGCAAAAGTTAAAGTGGGGCTTTTAGTTGGACAGTTTTTTTATTTTTTTTTTATTTTTTATTTTTATTATGTTTGTGGGTTGGGGAAAAGGGGGGGGGGGGTGTGTGGCTTTTATGAAATTCTATGATGAAACTGAGCTTTAGCAACATTACTAGCTTCCCTTTTTGTGTTACATGTATTGCAAATTTTGATGTATTTAGTAAAATTCAGTTTCCAGGTTGGAAGGATTCGTATCTAACAGAGAGCAGTTGTATGAAGATCCAATTGAAGAGTATGTTCTTATATTTAATTTAGTTTTTGGCATGTATTCAATTCACCTCAATTTTAATCAAAAACCTGAGTTGGGTTTTGTTGCTCAGTTGTGTTTACAGGGATATGTGGGCTCAAACTTGGCTTTAATGTAAAAATTTCCATCGGAGTAATAACACTAATCTAACATTTTTTGTTTGTTTGCACATCAGAAAAATGTTGAATCTATATAACTCTCCCTTTTTTCATAGCAAATATTATCTAATATTTAATGTTGTCACTCTTAAGCGAATTGTAAATACAAGATATGTCGACCATAGGTTGCAAATAAGGTTGCATACGAGTTGTACAACAAAGATTCTCTTTTGAATTAATTTATGTAGTGAGGAGAAGAAAACAAATACATGAGTAATGCTTGGTATTATATAATATCTTAAACCTTTTGTAGTTGCTTGTTTTTGAAAAAGTATTGCATTTACTTGTAATGTGATAAAAAAAATGGGTTATTAGTTGCAAAAGAGATGTATATCAGTTCTCTTTACTACCCTGATATTGTTACCATGTGTACTTGCCATGCCAATAAGAAATGCAAATATGAGAAATGTTTGGTGTTATTTACAAGTATCTGATGCTAAAATCAATGATAGCATTTCTTATAAATATTTTCCTTATTTCTAACACAGATTACTGTATGCTGTATTTGTGGTACTGAGTGAAAATGCAACTGTTGCTGAGCTGGCATCAACTTTACAGGCCGACTTGGCACAGCTCCAAGCGGCTGCATCATTTGCTTGTCGACTGGGATGGGCTGAGAAGCTAATGGATGCAGGTTCCATCCTTCGCGAATCGGGCACAGGACCCGGATTATTGAGTAGCATTTTGAGCGATGATGAAGATGGATCAAATGCCAGTGTTAGCTCTGACAAGTCGGCCCTGCAGCTCATGGTCAGTGAAGAACCAAGAAAGATTTCTGGCACAGCACACGTGGCTTTTGTGGTGGATGCCAATGTGACCTCTTATCTCATGATGGGTTCACTTTCACCAGGTATCAATAGTAACTGTCTGGTTATATTTATATGAGTGAATAAAAAGAAAAATATAAAATTGACCTCTTTCTCCTCTTTAGGTCTAAAGTCTCATGCTGTCACGCTTTATGAGGCGGGAAAACTGGGTGACTCTTGCATAGCTGATCTATGCAACGACCTTGCCACCTTGGAGGGATCGAAATTTGAAGGTGAATTGCAAGAATTTGCAAATCACGCCTTCAGCCTACGTTGCATCCTTGAGTGCATCCAATCAGGTGGTATACCCGCAACTACACCTAACCCAATACCCGATAACCCTGAATCTGTTAATGAGGTGGATGAAACTGCTAACTGTGAATCTGATACTTTGAAAAAGAGTAGGAAATACCGGGTTGATATCTTGAGGTGTGAGAGCCTGGCCTCACTTGCACCCGTAACCCTAGAAAGGATGTTTATGAGGGATTATGACATCATAGTTTCTATGGTGCCACTTCCTTCCATGTCAGTTTTACCCACTTCTGGGCCAGTACACTTTGGCCCACCTTCTTACTCCTCTATGACTCCTTGGATGAAGCTAGTTTTGTATACTACTGGTGCGTGTGGACCACTATCTGTGGTGCTCATGAGGGGTCAGAGGTTGAGAATTCTCCCGGCCCCACTTGCAGGTTGTGAGAAGGCGCTTATATGGTCATGGGATTTGTCTACTGTTGTGGGTGGTCTGGGTGGCAAGTTTGAGGGCAATTTGGTCAAAGGAAATATATTGTTGCACTGCTTGAACTCTATGCTAAAAGTTTCGGCTGTCCTGGTACAACCTCTTAGAAAAGAGGATTTAGATGCTTCTGGAAAAATTGTGACTATGGATGTGGCACTGCCTCTGACGAACTATGACGAGAATTCCCTACCAGAGGAGGTCAGGAGTTTGAGTCCCTTCTTTAGCAGCCTTTCTGGGTTATGCACGCTTGGCTACATACGCCTCCTGAGGCTTCAAAAAATTATAGAATCAGGAGAAGATGGTTCAGATTCAACATCAGAGAAAGATAACTACGAGTGGGTCCCACTAGGGTTGGAATTTGGGGTCCCGCTTTTCAACCCAAAGCTGTGTGAGCAGATACGGGATAGATTATATGAGACGAGGATACTGCAAAATGGCGAATTTACTCAGCATTTTGGTGGGATGCAAAACCTGAGGAGGAAGTTACGAGAGATGTGTAACGAGTACCAGGCAACGGGTCCTGTGGCCAAGATGCTGTACCAGAGAGGGGAGAAGGAAAAGGAGAAGGAGAAGGAGAAGGAGAAGGAGAAGGAGAAGGAGAAAGAGAAAGGGGGGAAAGATGGAGGTGCGGGGCCCGTGCGTCAGATGGTGAGTTATGCAAGTGGGAGGTGGCACCCTGCTCAGAATGATCCTTCTACGCCACCTCATGAGAGAGGTGGGGCCAATGAGCATGCGAGGCTTAGAATGGCCCGAAGGCAAAGATGCCGCACTGAGGTTGTTAGCTTCGACGGCAGTATTCTCAGGTACGCAAATTGGCTTCTAATTTCTAATTTTTGTTAAATAATAAACAAAAATTTGTCAAGTACCATTACATTTTTTGGAATTTTTTACTATTTTTCTAAATAGGTCCAAAATCACTTGATTACGGGTCATCAGAAAGTAGTGATTTTCTACCTATTTAGAAAAATAGTAAAAAATTCCAAAAAAATGTAAAATTTGGTCTCCAAGCACATTTTCAAATGAAGATGACGTTGAGCAGTGTGATTGTTTGGACTTTGAAAATGAAAGTATGCATCCATAGTATGGATCAAAGTGTGCTATCTATGTATAGTACCATAGCCTCATTCACCATGTTATTGTTTACATTGTAAAGTAAAATGGATGTAAAATTTTATACAGGTCATATACAATGGCTCCGGTGTATGAGGCGATGACTCGACCAGTAGTAGAGGAAACAAGTAACCCAGTTAAGCCTGAATCAGAAGACACGGAGAGTAAAGATGTGGTGTTGCCGGGTGTCAACCTGATATTTGACGGAGCGGAGTTGCGCCCGTTTGATATAGAGGCTTGTTTGCAAGCCCGGCAACCCGTTTTGTTGGTTGCTGAGGCGTCGGCTGCTTCAGCCTCCATGCATACGGTAACAAAGGTCTCATGATGAGATTGATTAGTGTTCTTTCGTTTATTTTATTTATTTGATATATTTTTTTTTTGTGATTTTAGCTGCAGGTTATTATGATCAAATTTTGTATATTTTTTTTCTTCTTTTTCCTAATGTAAGAATTCATTCGTGTCTATTGTGAACTTGAATTTTGTTATTTTTCAGTGTTGCTCATAAGCAGTACAAAGTTTGATTCAAGCAAACGAAACCTAATATATTTGTCATTACCGTGTAATATATGACCTAATTACACGGTAATGATTCCTACTGAAGAAGTTTGGGGGGCCAAAATAAAAAAAAAGGTCAATTTCATGTATATCCCTCAAAAACTTTTAAATTACGTATTATCCCCCCATAAAGTTCATAATATCATATTTATCTTAAATGTTAAGAACTTGTAAATTTATCAACTTTGTTGCATTTTCTATTAAAACTCATTTTATATTTATGAAATACTTATTATACAATTTACTATAAAAAAAAATGTAGCATCTTTAAGAAAAATGATAGTATTCTAATTAGTCGATTTTTTAGGACAAATAATTTATTTCTCTACTTCTAACTTATACATGCTAATATTTAGATTATACTTGTGTATGTGTCAGAAATGAATCTTTTTGGCTAAACCAACTTGTTAGAATATTGACATTTCTTTTAAACATGCTACATACTTTTTTTCATTTTTTTTAATAAGAGGTGAATGGATACTTTATACATACTTTTTTTCATTTTTTTTAATAAGAGGTGAATGGGTACTTTATAATTTAAAGTGCGTTTTATGACAAAAGACAATAAAATAGATAAATATATGATGTTTTGAAATTTAGTGGGTAAATATGATATTATGAATTTTAGAGGGAGAAATACATGATTTTCATAGTTTTTTAGGAGTATACCAAATTCCCCCTAATAAAAATGCTTTCGTGTTGATTATTTCGTTTCATTGTTTGTGTACGCGCACTAAACACCTAAAAGATATGACCCAATCTCATCTGTATTGACTTTATCTTATTTTTTATTTTATTTGAAAAACATATATGTATATCTAAACAGGCAGCTAGCAACAGCCTATTGGCCAGTTGTATTGTCTGATAAAAAGAATAAAATAATATTGTAGATAGAAAGAGAAAAGAAAGAAGATAAAATAAAATAAAATGCATTTATCCGTGTGGAAATGAAAATGGAACTTTCATCGATTCTTCTTCTCTGGATTTGGATTTGGATTTGGATTTCTCACCTCTCATCTCACGTTTTCCACCTTTTTCCAATGACCAATAAAAAAGTATTCCTTCTTTTCTTGTCGGTGGAGGGTGGCTTGTAGAATTAATTGTCAATTCAAAAATTTCAAATCCAGCATTAAATTCTTCCCCTAGAAATGGTTCAAGCAAAGCAAAAATTAATTTCTCTCATTCATTATAAATAATAAATCCCTTTGCTTTTTTGCTTTATCCTTATCCATCCGAAACCCAATCTTTATTCTTTCCTTTCACTCGCCGCTTCTCAACAGTTTTGTTTGTTTATATATATTTCTAATCAATAAACATTCTTCTGGATTAGCCTCTGACTTGTTCAAACCTCATCTCTTCTCCAACAACTTAGTTTATAACCCCCCCCCCTCTCTCTCTCTCTTTCTCTCTTGATTTCACCTCAAATTAGCAAAAGCTCAACCTTTCCAACCTCCTTTCTGTTAAACTCAACAGACCCAATTTCCCAAAACCTAACACTTCTCTTCTTGTATCTTCCATTTATGATCTCTACTTTCTCACCCCCAGGAGAAACCTCTCTCTAGGTCTTATGAAAATCTCTGCTCTTCACCGCTTCCAGTTTTGCTTTCTCCATTCTTTCTCTGTTTCTTTCTTGTACTGGTTCTACGATCTCTCATAAACTTTTAGTTCATATACAAACACCCCAACTTCAATTCTCAAATTTTAACAACTTTATCGCCCAATCCTCAACTTCTCTCCTATTCTGGTTTCAATTTGATTCAAAATTGAAAACCCAGAATTTAAAATGAGCACAGACGAGCGCAAGCGAAAGCGCATGATTTCAAACCGGGAATCGGCAAGGCGGTCCCGAAAGAAGAAGCAAGAGCGCCTTGAAGAACTGATCAGTGAATTGGCACGGCTTAAGAATGAAAATGCACAAGTGGAGATGCATGCAAATTTACTGATGGAGAGGTACAGCAAAGTAGAAATGGAAAATGAGGTTCTTAGGGCTGAGATGGCGCAACTTGCCGAGAGACTGAAATCAGCAAACATGTACCTCTCTTTGTTTGAAGTGGTTAGTGGTGTCGATATGGATATCAAGGAAATACCCGACCCGTTTCTCAGGCCATGGTTGCCGGTCTGCACTGCGCAAATCAACTGTTGATTTGTTTGTGTTATGCTAATATTGTTGAATTAAAAGATAGATGTATGGTGTTTTTATCTAGTATCTAATTTGGTTCATGATGTATGATTTGATCTTTTCTAGTTGTGCTGTGCTGTGTTTTCATATTGGGAAAATTGAACTGTTTCTGGTTTGCTAATTAGTTTAAATTTATGTCAGGATTTCTGGATTGAATTGTGATTAGTATGATATTTTATGTATTAGTATTAGTATTGTTCTGTTGCTGTTCTGACGGCTCTATCAATTAATCTCAAATTGAATTTTTCTGAGTAATATTTGGAAGCAAGTTTATAGTGAATTGCATAATGTATGTTGTAACATCTAAGATTAATTTG
Organism: Carex pumila; assembly: GCA_033356055.1. Taxonomy (NCBI): domain Eukaryota; kingdom Viridiplantae; phylum Streptophyta; class Magnoliopsida; order Poales; family Cyperaceae; genus Carex; species Carex pumila. The sequence continues at coordinate 330,834 of JARJHM010000118.1, read as the reverse complement.
AATTTTTTTTGTTTGTGAAAATACAGGTAATTGAAGAAGTGTATTTGCAATATCGAATCATACCTAACCCTTTTCTATCATATTTTCTTATTGGGTCAAATTTCAAATTCAATTAAGAATTGAACTGATACTATTATATATGTTCATATCGTATAGTGTTTTTGTATAACAAATAAATATACAAATTATTTGCTTTAAGTAATAACACAACGATATCTTAACATCCTTGCCAAAGATAATGATTTTCTTATTGAAACTATATTTTTAAATTGGGTATTAACTATGACTTGTGTTACATGGGCCAGCATCTCTTGCTTTTCTGGCCCATTAATTAAGCCCAAAAACTAGACACGGTGTATCTCTATATAGTCCACAAAATTTGTGAAAATATCTGGTTTCATTGTGTTTCGTCATCTTTTATGTTATTGTGGCCTTAATTAGTTGCGTGGCGTTCAAATTTTGTGTATTTTGACCGTATTCTTGATTTATAGTTGCACCAAACACTTGCCTCTATAGTCTCCTGTAAAATATTTAAAAAAGAAACAGAAATATAAGGCATCACAATAAATAAATAAAACTTGCTTTTAGTCAAATAACCAAAATGGTTTTTCTTTGTTGCTTATAAATCAAATTAAAGACCGCCTCTTACGGAAAGAGAGAGATGTTGCTGTTGGTAACAAAAATCTCTTTTTGTATGTATTCAAAATCTCTTTTCTGAAAAAAAAAAGTGAAATACAAAATATCTTCAAACCTTGCAAATTTATAGCCCCACACAAATTTACCAAACAAAAAATCTCTTTAAAATCAATTCTAGCCTTTAAAACCCCCTACTCCCTTGCACCCTCTTCTCTCAAAGCAAAATGGCATCATCGCTAGTGCCAACACTAACCCTTACTTGCACCCCCAAAACCACCACCAAAAGGCCATGCATCGCCATGTGGCAAACTGGTACTAGCCGAAGGATGGTCCGCATGGCGAGCTCTCCTTCGACCCCACCAGGCATATCTGACAAGGTCTCTGAGAGCATAAAGAAGGCAGAAGACACGTGTGGTGAGGCGAACCCAGAAAGCGGTGAGTGTGCTGCAGCCTGGGACGAGGTGGAGGAGCTTAGCGCTGCTGCTAGCCATGCCCGGGACAAGCTCAAAGAATCCGACCCATTAGAAGAGTACTGCAAGGATAACCCGGAAACTGACGAATGCCGTACCTATGATAATTAGAACAAACTATACATGTCTCTGTGTAATTATTATTTTCTTTCTCTATACCACATATTTACTTTATAAGTTTTAGTTATTATGAATGTTTATTATTACATGGTTTAACAAACTTTTAATTAACTGGGGAGTAGGGACCTGTTATTATTATTGTCCGTATTGAAAAAAGTTCTTCAAATATTCAAAAGCTGAGTGGTGAGTTTGTAATTTCATAAGAAAAAATTTGGGTGCAATTTTAAATATTTTAGGCCTAATGAAGCCTCTACCTGTTCCTATCGTTAGGAAAGAGGAGAGAAAAAAGGAATTCGGATTATTATTATTTTTTTCTTTTCAAATTTTGGAAGTTAATCAGTGGACTATATGAATGCATCTTAGAAGCTAAACAAAAGAATGAATGGTTTGAAGCAAATCACCTACCAGGGAGGTGCGTTTAGGGCTGTACAAACAGTTCGTAGTTCGTGATTCGATTTGAGTTTGATTCGGAAAAAGTTTGTAATTAATTTGATTCGAAATTAGTTCGTATGAAACAAATCAAACAAATTTGGTTCGAATCTTATTCAAACTCAAACTCAAACTGGATATAGTTCGTTCGAAATTGGTTTGTGAACTATTTAAATTTGAATCTCAAATAATACAACTACCATCAATTTTTAATAAGGCAGAAACCAAATTTATATCATAGCTCAAAATTGTTAATGTAATAGTAATTTATAATAAAAAAAATATTTTAGTAGTGTAACAAATTGTTGAGTAACACAATGCTCTAATACTGTTGAGCACAAAATATGAGATAATCAAATAAATAGAGAATCACAAAAGAAACTAAGACAACAAACAAGTAAGCACAAAATATTAAAGATGATACAAAATTTTACGTAAAAACTCTTTCGGAAAAAAACTACGGAAGTACACGGTACAAATTCACTAAATCAAAAAATATTACAAGTACAAAAGATTAAATTTTTCAATAGCACTCTTTCACATATTTTCTTACAAGTTACAAGAAAAAAAAAACAAATTTTAGACAAGACTGAACGAAGAGACACCAGAGACGAACAAACAGCAGCTCAAAGAAACAACGAAGAGCCTCTTGTGTAAATTGGCTCACGTTCTGGAAGGTGCGACAGCTGCTTCAATTAAATCATGTAGATTCAAACACCATCGGTTTCAACTTATACCGATTGGAAAAGCCAAAGTCACCTTTTAATTAAACTCATACCATTTCAAGCACCATGGGTTGACTACATGTTTCACCGATATAAGAAAACAGTACCAAGCAGCGCAGCTGCGGAATGAGATCACTTGGCATCCGGATGCAGGAATTTTCTGTGGATGGAGTCAGAGCACTGTTAATATTTAAATATTTTAATTAGGATTTATTTCAGACTCATTAACAGTAATTTTGAGAGAAGAAATTTTTTGCCTCCAGAAGAATAGAGGATTCGGTTTCACTAGGGGTGTCAATAAGTACGATACGGAGAGGGTGGAACCATTTTCATACTCATACCGACTAAGAATTGATCTTACTCATATCCTCTCCATATCCGTTAAGAATTTGTCTTACCCTACCTTATCCATACCTATTATGATTAACGGATAACGAAATGGTAGTGGGCGAATAACAAAAATACTAACATAATGATTCAAACAACGTAGGATCAATTTTGTCACTTGTTACATTCTTTCTTCTAACATTTTATTCCATCTCGTTCAATTATTAAATATATATATTCATAGTATCACTTTGACAAAGATGACATGTGATGCAAAATTCAGATGCTAACACCTGAGCTAACATTAATTAATTACTTATTTGGACCAAACAATATATTATTGTCGGAAAATAAGGTGATGATATTTCCATTTGTAGAATTGAGAAAACGGCGATAATGATAAATAAGAAAGAAACAAGAAAATGAATTCATTGATATATATGGAGAATCTCCAGCGTTGATACAGACATATATACAACAATATGAAAGGAATAAAAATAAATAAATTGGATATAATATTGGTATATTTATATATAATATATTTCATATAATTATCCGTTATCCAATGGGTACAAAATAACCTTTATCCATACCCATATCCGTTTATCTAACGAAAACAAATATTTACCCATATCCATATCTAATAAACTAACGAAAAAAAAAATCTTATCTATACCCACCTTTTCAAATACGATACGGATAAGGTAAACGGGTAAACGGGTGTCATTGACACCCCTAGGTTCCGCACAGCTGCTTCAATTCTCATCAGTTGATTAGTTCTACCGAGCAAAGGCTTCAAGTTATCATCGGCCCAGATTCCTGCCGATAGGAAATGAATCAAGCAGCGGTTAAATTCAAAACCGATGGCAAAGGTAAAACGGACTTGACCCGTTAATTATCTTCAAACTAACACAAATTAACAATGAAATAAGCTCTATTTAATTAGATCCATGCTGTAAATTCAAACTAGACAAATTGAACTAACTAGAGTAAGTTTGATTTGGTTGGATTCATTTGCAGACCATGCGCCAGGATTTGACTCGAAGGCTAATTCGTTCACTCACTTTGCTCCGGGACTAGAATATGTACTAGTTCTTGGGTAGCAGTTTCAATTACCAACTAGGTTAGCCCTAGGGGAAATAAATCTGCTCGGCCCTGCTTTTTCAAATTCACCCCTCTATTTTTTTTTAAATGCACAAATCTTAAAATCTGTTGTTTAATATACGCAAATCTCAAAACCAATGAATGAGTAGATTTAGAAAAGCAGGGTCTGTGATTCTCAAGAATCACAGCAGATTTGTTTCCTAGCACTAGGTGCTTTTTCAAATGCAGATGTTGATCCCAGAAGCAAATTTTTGCATGCATTTGTAATTTTGCTAGAACCAGCTAGAGTTTAACTTCAAGAGTAAGGCTTAGGTGCTATAAATCGTACGATGCTTTCCGTATTATTATTTTTAAAATTTATTGTATAAATTTCAAACTTTGATCCAAGTAGTTTAATAAATTAGTTATATAATGAATTTATAGAATATCAATTTTTACTATTTTTTATGATTTATAAAATATGACAAAAAATGACTTAAAATATTGACAATTTTCTTTTATTTTTAAGTTTTATTTTCCATCTTTCATAAATCATAAAAAAATAGTCAACATTGGTATTCCGTAAGTCCATTATATAACCAATTAATTTACTAACCTACATAGATCGAAATTTGAAGTTTATACGATAGATTTTTAAAACAATAGTACGGAAGGCCTTGTGATATTCATAACACGTAAGTCTTATTCTAACTTCAATATCACTTGGCAAAATAAGGGTTAATTTAAAAAATAAATCATCTTCATTTGTTTATATTAAAAAGATGTTACAAAAATAATATAGATTCTGCAGATGACCTCCTAAAACAAACTTTATTTCTTTTAATTCAAACAGACCAAATAACAGCTCCTCTTTAACTACTACTACAGGAAACCTATCTTTGTGGGAGGTATTGAGGCATCAATTATCCAAAGATCATCATGAGTTTCACATAAAAAAACAAAAAAAAAAGTAAAGCCCTTTAAATTAGCTTATCCATTGCCAAATACAATTAACATATATAAGAGCATGAAACAAAAAATGGTATGCGATTTCAGATTGACAACAAAAAAGTGAAAAACACACATTTGGGTGCCCACTCCATCCTCTCTTTTTTCAGATTGACCGTGGTAAATGTTATATTTTTTTTTCTGACTAATTATAATTTTCAATAGAATTTTTAAGTTTCCAAACTGTGACAAAAAATCATACAACCATCCTAATTGATATTCAAAGGATCTCCGTTAGTAAAAAAAAAAAAAAACCAAATTTCCTACATTTGAAAATTACACAATTTGTTGTCCAATTTCCTTTCCGACCAAAACTTTCAGTTCCCTACCCATCAATGATTCCACTGTCATTTCTCAAATAAAATAAAAACAGCCAAATACTCCCAAGTTGGGGGAGGTTTTGAATGAGCAAATTTTCAATTAAAAATGCTAATATAAGCATGAATAACTTGTTATATTAGCTCTCACGAAAACAATCGAGCAAGAACCATCATTTAAAACCAGAAAGTTCTGAGATTGAAACAAAAATTGAGTAATACTTATCAAGGAGTAAGGACCCATCATATAATGCTCTTACGAGTTTTGAGTTTTCAAGTAGTTGTGAAATTTTACATTAGAAATTTTGAGTCTAAATTAAACCATATACACAGACAGCATCATCATAATACATGCATGCAGCAAGTAAAACTGATAGCTTAATTAAGCTATATCGATTGATTGTGTTAGACAACAATAATGAATGAAGCCTAGTTTTATGTATTTCTCTCATGGGCCCACCGTACCAGTGTCAAAATAGAGTGTAGTGGTTCCACTTGACCCTCCTGTACTGACACCTTCCATGAGAGCAAACCGCATGTCCTCTGACGGCTTCCAGTGCCTCTTTCTCTGGTTTATGAACCAATTGTTTATTTGTTTCGGGTCCAAACCCGTCATAGATGCTAGCCTTACCTTATCCTCTTCCTGAACATACAATATAATATAATTTGCCAATTTAATATGTTTCTTGATTTCATTTACTGTAACCATATAAACCAGGATAACAATTTGTTACATGCAAGGAATCTAATTTCACTATAGACGACATTCTTAGTCGGATATTAATGACTACATATACAATCTTAAATAACTTTTACTGACCATAAGTAAAACAAAATGAATCCTAATATAGGACAAAATATGACATCAGAAAGCTATATGTTCATGAAAAAGTTGAAACCTAAAATTTGGCATTTTGCAAGGCCCTTTTACAAAACCTTCTCATAAAAAATACAATTGCTAGAGGCAAAACAGTTCATAGAGACAAAAACTGGAAAAAATGATGAGATGGTGGAGTCTTTAGGAAGATTTGCTTAGTTTTGTTGATTGTGAAAAACTATTATTTACTTCACACTTTTGTGATTCATGAAAATTGTTACTGTAAAAAATAAGTTCCACAAGTTCTAAGAGAAAAATGCAGAATTTGGTATGCAAAATATATGATATTACCGTTGGGTACGGCCAGCGGTAGTGTGTGCTCCACCAATCAAGCAAGGTCGATCGTGCATCTCTTGGAAGCTTCCCCTTTTTCCTCTTCTTCAGAAACTCCTTCCTCAAATGGGTCAGATACCCACTGTATTTCTTCAAGAGCATCTCTTTCAGCTCATTGTCAACTAAACGGGTCCCAGAACTAGATCCGGATCCAGTCTCATGGAGATCCGAGATCTCATCTCCATCCCCCAAGAACGGGTCTTCATCAGATGATCCCACAAACTCATCTTTCAAGACACATGCAATAAGAGCAGTGTTAGATTTGCAAAGTTCAAGTCTCACTTTCAGATGGTATATTAATGGCATCAACACTATGTTACCACATTATTTGATCAATGTAATTTCCACATGAAAAAAAAACACTCAAGGCATAAGTAGGTTGTACAGTATTCTGGGACCTTCAAAGCTGGTAAAACAAGTTGCTCTTTTTCCATATTTTTATCAGTTATATCTTTCAGTTATAAAAAAAAAATTACAGTTCAACAATACAAAATCTACTAGATAAACTAAAAAACATTGGAAGAACAAAGATAATCGACTAATTGACAAGAGGTTAATAATATACTCAACTTTAATATCTTCAAATTGATATACGGCTAAAATTGTGTGATAAGTGTTTAATGTAATGTAAAAACCAAACAAACAAAAAACAGATAGAAAATAATCAAGCCACGTAATGGTCTCTAACAACAAACGGGGCTATAGATTCATATGCAGGCTTTTGAAAGAATAGGGCAACCACTGTGCTTTTAAATGAAACGGTATTCAAGGTTTTGCTGAGCCAAAAAAAAAAAGAGTTGTGTGGGGCAAATTTCATAAGGCAGAATGCTATATATGGCTACATACTTTTGATCTGCTGGAAATGTAACCAACAAAATTGTGTGGCAGTCAAATCTCCAAATATGACCACAAATGATGTCAGATTACCTTCTGACAACTATTTATATGAATATTTCAGTGGTTTGTATTAACCCTAGATGCTGTTGAAGTTGAGGAAGCAACTAGAAATGTTTGGAGCAATGCATACCGAGCTGTTTGCTAGACGAGTAAAACCAGAGAGGAATTTTAAAAGTCTGGGATCAATAATTATTTAGTAACCAAACGACTGAAATTTACATAATCTACAATTTACCCTCCTCCCCTATCACTACCACACTTGAGATTTTTGTTCTTTTGAATATTGAATCGTGTTGCAACCTAATATGAACATGCAATATTGAAAAGGCATTGTAATTTTCTAATTCCATCCCATGTTTGGCTTCTACATTTGCTGTTAACCATGAAATTTAACAATGAACAGTAGCATCAGTCTTCAGCCAGTAAAATTCAAAGATAACTAATTACAAAGCTATTAAAAAGGGGTTTGGAACTTATCCAAAGCTATTTGGACTGGTATTTTGTCCAAAGTCTTTCTTTACCTTACGATTAAGTCCTATAATTTAATCATACTAACAACGTTAATTCCTTCTGTTAGACAAAATAAGACGCTGCTCCAATTCTCTCTCTATATTTATTCCATTATGGAAACAAATCATAGAGAATATCAATAAAAACAGTTTTCCCTCTCGTTTTATCATGTTAATATTATCTGTTCTTTTTCTGACATTTTACCTTTTATTGAAAATCAAAATATTCTTTCATATTTTATAGAGTTTAATGCTACCAGTAAACTATTACTATATATCATGAAAACAGATTAACTATTAAAACACCAAGTATGATAAAATCATATATAAATTTATACAAGTAATAACTCATCATCATGTATACTTCATTAGAATATTTTGAGGTGAGTTTTTAATTTTATTCAATAAATATTTTTTATGCACACACACTAACCAATAACCAATAATACCAAGGGAATAACCATGGTGAACTGCACCAATGGAGTGTCTGAAGTCACCGTTATAGGGAACAAACTTGAGTACAATTCCATGCTTTTCTAGGCGAGAGAGGAAGTTGTCATAGATGGACCATTGGACCCCCTATATACTTTCCTTATTGCTCTATAATTTGGTACCAAAATAGGAGAACTTCCATATTTTGTCTAACAGAGAAATTAATGGTGTTATTAATCAATCTTAATAAATTTTCATCGCACAGCTTAAAAAGGCTTTGGATAAGTATCTATCCAAAGCCATTTGGACAAGTTCCAGACCCATTAAAAAATATACTTGGAAGGCTGGCCTTGTTAGCCAATTAATACAATTTCATGAATATAGGAGTTTATTGAACTTTATCTCTAAGTATGCATGAAAACTATGTCAAAGATATCAATCCATTCTACATAGTGCCTGAAAATCATGACTTCCCTTCTAATACAACAACAACAACCGAGCCTTTCGTCCCTTCTAATAAGAAATTTAATTAACTGCACTTTTACAAAGAAATCGTGAGAATGGTAATACATCTAAACAAAAATAACATGCACAATATTGTTCTTAGATATATGGAAAGCTACATGGTTGTGTAAATAAACATCACTAATCTAGGATGCTCACTTTATCCAAGAATGATCATATATTAACACAAATGTACCTACTTAATACATTAACAAAATATAATTAACACCTCCACAAGAAATATACGCTAATATAATATGTAAATATGGCGTATTTTGTTAACATAGTTAATCTAATTAATGATAACATGATTAATCCTATACTAATCCTGTAATAAGTATAAATTTAACGAGTAAAAAAAATGAAATAATTTTATAATTAACATAATTAATCCCACTTATATTGAATTACAATTAACATTAAGTTAAATATTATTCAAATTAATTCATTCTCTATAATTTAATAAATTTCTTTTACATGAATGTAACTTGAAAATAACATATTTAGATTTATTACAAAAAAAAATAATTTCCATCACTAATCCTATACTACTTCTACAACCTCACTTAAAGAGCTCTTTAACAGATTAAATTGTAATTCTTAATTCCTTATCTATCTAACCAAACAGCGATGATTGATGATTCAATGTTTTCTCACACTCAACATAAAAAAAGAACAAACAGTACTGTACCATATCTTATGACATATCATATCATATCTTCTACAGATTCACATGGGTCCATAGATTCTCATTTTTGTTCTTTTAGCAAAAAAATGGAGAGCTAACTCTTATGTGCAAAAACAAAGTTTCTAAAAAACATCTTAATGAAACAATTGCAAAAGTGAGAAAGGAGGACATTTTTTTCCCATACATAGCATCTTGTCAAATATTAAAGGCCGCATTAAAATCAGGAGAATAGAATTTATTTTGCGAGGAGGAGAATCAAAAAAAAAAAAAAGAACAAGTGATTGGAGAATAGAATTATATGAGAAAGGTTGTATATAGGTCTTTGGAGTAGCTTAGATCTTCTTTTTTGTTCTCTCTCTCTCTTTTCTAGGTATCAAGCTAGCTAAACCCTATACCTCACCTTTCTGACACACCTGTAATCCATTTGCATGGACATGATTTGACTCCTCATTACTCTTTCTCTCTCTCCACGTCCCATCGCCAATGAAAGAACGGTTGAGAAAGATATCATAGATCAAGAAATGTATAACTATAACATAAAAGATTAATTAATAAATAAATAAATTTAATAACCTGACAGACCAGTGGAGGAAGTGGTGGTGGTGACAGTGGCAGTGGCGGCAGCGGTGGAGCTGCTGGTGGTGCATCCTATGCTGCTGCCATTGTTGCTGCACAGGTTGCTCAGTTGGGTTTCTATGCTGCTTAGAAACGAAGCTGCTTCATCAAATGGCTTCGATAATTCTTCTTTATATCTCATTAATACTCGGCAGTAGGTTTCCTGGCATGTATATATATGCAAACAATAAATTAAACACATGCACCTTAATTTAATTAGAATAAATGATTATATGATAAAAGGAGATTTTTGTTTCCAAGTCATAAATCTATATTTACTATCACATCATCTGTTTTTTATTACGTTGTTTTTCATCATCGTCCCATGAAAAAAAACATGATTTGAGACATTGATAACATTATCGAGGACTCCACGTATAATAACTAGAGAATGCAAAAGCTAAGAAAATAATAATAATAATAACTTGAAATTGTCAGTGGAAGGCACGTGTTTGAAGAAAAAAAAATGAAAACAAACAAAACAACGGCAAGTGCAACCAAGAACAAGAAAAAAAAAATATGATGTTATTTTTACACAAGTAGCAAACTACAACTCCAACCAAAAAAATTGTTCAAAAAAAGATACATGATGAAGAAAAGGAGAAGCAAAAAAGAAAAATTGCACCAGTTTGATCGAGAAAGAGAAAGAGAGAGAGAGAAAAGAAAAGAAGAAATGAATTTACCATGAAGTCATCAAGCTCAGGATCAGCGCCGAGGTGAGGGACAGAAGTAACAGTGAAAGTGGCGCATCTCTCTCTCACCATCTCTTCCAGCATCGACGCTGTCTCCGGTGGCGCTCCCACCTTCAATTTTATTTATACATAAAGACACAACACTTGGAATCAATAAATTAATAATAAAAAAAATTATACCTTCTACAGTACTTGCTAGCTAACTACTCAGTGTTATGTTGACTATCAGATAGAAGATAGAAGATAGAAGATAGATAAGAGGATTACCTTGCGGCACTGTACGTAGGCGGAGAGGAGAGAAGGGTAGCGTGGATGTCCGGCGATCTGTGCCTTGATCACCTCGTTCAGATCTGGAGAAGAAGCAGAGGTGGCGTCGTGGAGAGCACCGTGTCCGGCGATCCCCGGATGGATGCTGTACAGATCCTCCATGGATTGATCGATCGATAGATCAACGTCCTTTCTTTAATTAATTTGAATTTGTGGGATGGATATATAATTGTAAAAAATTATTGAATGATGAATCAGCAAGGATTGATTAGGATTTAGGAGAAGGAGAAGGAGAAGGAGAAGGAGAAGGGAATGAAAGGAGGAGCAGCCATTTGTACTGCAGCGCTGCACACACTCACTTTCTCTCACCCTGCTCCAACAAACAAACAAAGACACACACTCGAGTCGAGATAAAGAAGAGCAAGCACTGTGCTGTGCTCCCAATCCGTATACGCATTTGCCATTTTCTTTATCTTTTTTATTTTTATTTTAATAAAAAGTTAAATGATTGATTATTCTTCCCCTTTTCTCATATGGCCCCTCAATAACTAAAGTTTGTCAGTTCAATTCCAACTCACGCCTCTCTGCAAACTCACTTCTAACTTTAATTTTTAACCTCACAAAACTTCTATTTTATAGATACATTATTATTGTTCTACTTACAAGTAGTGATCAGTGATTTTAAATGTGGGTGAATGGACCGTATTTGCATATGTGGTCTATTACCGCACTCAAAATTTCATGCAATCATATATATGTAAATTTTAATATGTGACCGTATATATGAAACACATACACAATTATGCATACACATAATAATATATATATATCACCTTGTTGGCTTATCGTAACTTATGTCTATGGAAATTGAATGTCAGTATTAACATCTCATTTTAAAATCTGCATATGCAGTCGCATACCCCATATACAAAATAGAGGAGGGTTCAAATGCCTCTATTTTTAAAATATTAATACTTCAAAATTTAAAGTATTAATATAAAAATAAAACCGTTAGATGTGATTTATATGATTTTCACTTAAAAAATTATCACATTTCGATTTTATTTTTATGTAAATATCATTAAGTTAAAAAATGAACATCTAGAAGTTATCTGCATCAGTACATTTTTATAAGTTTTTTGACGACAAACACAACAAACTTGAAATATCAATGCCTAAACAGCATAAATAGCATATTAAAGAGATTCCTGCGAAGAGAAGCCCACTGAGGGGATATTTGGGTGATTTCAAAACACTAGCAGCCACTGCGCGGTTTCTCCTCTCCACTCCTCTTTTCCTCTAGTTTGCTCCTTTCATTCTTCTAGATCTTACCTCTAATGTAACTCCTCCCCCCTTTCTCAATCAGCTCTACTTTTTTGAGCGAAGAGAAGAATGAGAGAGAGGGGTGAGGAATCAGAGCCCGAGTTGAGCGAATCAGAGCCGAGGTAGTATCGTTGGAGCTCAGAGTATTGAATCCCTACACCATCTTGATTGGAGCGTTGGTGAGTAGATCGAGTGTCGAAGCGTAACAGCGGTTGAAAGAGCGGATCCGATCGTAGAGTGCAATAAAGTAATTATGAATTTATATAATTGAGATTAGAAGATTAGAGTTATTTTGAGTAATTTAGATAATTTTGTGAAAATGAAATGTTAGATTTTGTATTAGGGAGTCATTTAACTCGTTGTAAGTTCATTTTTCTTATCAATGGAATTGTTAGTTGGTATTTAAAGCAACTAACTAAAAAAAAATTGAAATATCATAATTTTTTACATGTGCATAGACCAAATAATATTAATCATATCTAACAGTTTTATTTTGATTTTTAAGTTTTAAATTTAAAAAAAAAAATAGAAATATGATAGAGACACAAAAAAATAAATACATTTAGACTCTTATCTACAAAATATGGCAGTATATATGTAAAGTTAGTGGCTTTATTTATTTATTTTTGGTATACTTGTCAAAATAAAAAGTTGGTAAAGTTCAAATATATTAATACACACCCTAATAATTATAGTCGAAAAAATGGCAAATGAAGGAACCAGTGAAATAAAATAAGAGGAATTTGAGGGTAGGTGTGCAAAAATAAAAGGCAATGAATAGTTTTTTTGAGGAAAGAGGATGAAAGGATAGAGGCTCAGACGCAGCGTCGCACCGAATTAAAGGGTAATAAATTAATGCATTTGGTTTGCACAAGTAAAATAAAATAAAATAAATGATTGGTACAGAAACAGGAAATAGAGAATAGGGAAATAGGAGGTGAGGCTTTGTGCAGGAGCAGAGCAGGAGAAGCCGCTCAGTCGCTCACTCAGCCTCAGCGCACGTGCGTATGATAACAAAAACAATGAAAACCCTTTCCTTTTACTATTCAGTGGCCGACTGGGACTGAGAGAAGCAAGCAAAAGCAAAGCAAAGCAAGGCTTTTTATTTGCTGTATGTATTTAATTTTAATCCATGTTTTCAGTGCGTTGGGAAGGACACGTGAACACACATGTTGGTGTTTCTTCTTATTTCGTGTTTTATTGTATTTAATTTTTGGAATAATATAAAATAATAAAAGATGGGTAAAATTTTTAACAGAGCAGTTTTGGTTTAATGCAGCGTACGGACTACAGAAATAAAACAAAACTGCATTGGAGGATAGTAAAGAGCCTCTTCCTAAGTTTTCAAAAAAGAGAAAAAAAGAAAGAAAAAGAAAATGATAGTAAAGGTTGTGAAATGAAATAACAAAGCCAAAGCATATCATAGCTGCAAAAGAGTACAGAGGCAGAGCGCAGAGGCGAAACTAGGGGCTGGAGGGGCCGCCCCCACGTCAGCTCCGTCCCATCGACACTTGTACTTAATTAAAAAAATGTTTTTGTTTTTTGTTTTTTTGTTTTTTTTCATTGTCATTGGGTCATTGGGTGTTGGTCTTTCTTCTGAGTTCTGACGGAAGAGGAGAGGAGAGGAGAGGAGAGGAGCCGTGTTCTGCGCTCTCTTTCTCTCTCCATCCAAGTCACTCAATGACTCACTCAGATGCCTAATGCCTGGGGACAAGTGCCTGCATCTCATCTCATCTATATTATAATATCATTATTTTTCATGTCTCTCTCTCTCTCTTCGTACGTATTCTATTGTATTGCTATATTTTTGTATTTATAAGGAAGGCAATTACAATATTATATTCATTATTACAGAGTACAGACATATCAGATACTGGCTTAGCTTAGCTTAGCGCCTTAACTAATTAATTAGCTCCAGAGAAGATAACACAAGAAAAGGAGGAGGAGGAGGAGGAGTGCTTTTTCATTTATATTTTTATTATTTAATAATTTATGCCTGTAAGTGACCAGTGAAGTCAAGTGAAGAAATCTGTTGCTGCTGTTGGAAACGGTTTGTGGTCCAAACTCCAAACTCTGTCTCAAGTGTCAACACACACTCACTCAGCTAATCATTTATTCAACACATATACTCATCATCTGACTCTCTCTCTCTCTCTATGGACCACACACACAACACACATTCCATCTCTATTAATTAATATGTCATTCATTATCCATCATCTACTTAATTCATTATAATATATACTTGCATGCCCTTTTCAATAATGCATAATCTAATTCAGCCCCTTTCCATTACTTTCAAAATAATAATAATAAATAATTATAATATTTAATTTGTGGACTTTTCAATAACATTTACTTGTTCATAATTTGTATATATACACACCAACACATGGAAATAGAGATAGAGATAATTATAAAGACATAAAGCTAATTCATGTTGTGTATAAATTTTAGGAAACCTTTCAAGTTAATTAATATTATATATGTCAGAGAAAAGTTGAGAAATTAATAAATAATTATGAATTATAATTGGAAAAGAAAAGAAAAAAAAAAAAGAAGAAGTGGTCCTGAGACCTGACATAGAAAACAAAACGTAAGTAAAGTAGTGTAAAGAGCAATTGGACCACAAACGGTTTCATCAAACCAACTAACTTCCCAACTGAAAAAAACATATATAACAAATAGAAGAAGAAAGAAGAAATATATAGTAAAATACTGAAATCAAGAAGAAGAAAGAAAAAGTTTCCAAAGCTGCCTTTCTGTAGCAACATATATAACACACAAGACGTGCAGGAAGGAGAAGGACCTTTCTTTCTATTTCTGGTCCCATTCAGTATTCAATAGGTCAATTAAGAGGGAGAGAGCTGAGGTGAGCTAGCATTGCGGTATTTAATATAAGAATTCATAGGTAGAGAAGAGAGAAAGAGGGTCTGATCCATGTCTGGTCTGGTCTGGTCTGGTCTAATGAAATGAATTTGTATTTTGTGTTGTATTGACTATTGATTGGTTCGGGCTCTCTCACTCCAAACCCTGTCTTCATTTAACATTCATATCTATCGTTTTCGTATCATATCCGTGTAATTTGCTGGCGTCACTCTCTCTAATCATTTCTATTTCTTTTATGCAAACTCAAATAATGGTCTCCTCTCCTGGGCCCCACCCGCCACTATTCATTCATTCATTCATTCCCCTTCCCCAAATAAGATTTGCCAGACTACTATTTATCTCACAATTCTACGCAAACACACACCAGTGTCCAGTGGCAGTGAAATCAATTCTACACGCCACCTGCTACACCCCTACACTCAGCTGTGCACTGCACTGTTGCTTCAAAAATATATATTACTAATATAAAACAAATAAGTTAATTATATGAAATTATGATAACAGATTTTGAATTTCAAATTATTACTTAGCTTATTTTTCCAACTCTTTTTTTTTTTTTTTTTTTTTTTCAAATTTGATACCGTTGGGTTCCGACCTCATATAGGACTTGTTCACAAATTTATGTTAGTTTTATAATTAATATAGGTCTTTTGTTTTAAACTCTTTACAATTTTTGTAGGTTTGAAGGCAGAGAAATATAGAATTGCCTCGGGCCGGCGGTCAGGCCTCCAAATTAAATTTGTGTCTTCCTCTTTTGTGTTACGTGTACGGTGTCCTTACTAAAACCTAATGAGTGATATCATATCAGAGCCGATCATCGGCGATGTTAGCCAATCAGTAGTTTCATAACCAAGATCGCTAGCTCTTCCATTGCTCCGCTGTAGTCCGATCATAAGTATTTGACCAGGTGTATTGGTAAATTCTGGTATGGTAGAATTTTGTTCCCATAAATTTAATTGGAATGGAAGAAGGAAATAGTGGCATCATGATTAAATTGACGTCATCCAATTATTTAATTTTGTTCCCAAACCATCAATTTTGCTGTACCATCATCCAACTATAAAACTGTATCATTGATTAGAGAGGGGTTGCTGATTCAATGTTTCATCATGTTTGAGGACGGATCTATAAATTTGGGGTGGTTAAATCACTCCTGTGATTTCAAAATTTTAGTTATGTATATTGAAATTTAGCTTTATTTTTTTTTAAACTTTAATATAGTCCAATATTTTCATAAAATATCAAATATTTACAGGATCAAGTGGTTGGAGCTCTATTTTGTTAGTGTGAAAATTTGGATCCAAATTCCGTAGTACACGTATATTTGTTTTCAATTCCAGTATCCTATTAAGATTTTTTAGTTGTGTCATGTTTCATCAATGTTAAATTAACTAATATAGATCGTTGGATGTATTTTTTTTATCTGTCTCAATTACATACATATATATAAGAAATGAGCTTTTTACTTTGTTTGGTAGTCATCAAGAAGATGTTAAATTGCTAAAATTTAGTTCATTGATTTTATAATTAGCACTTGATCAGTAGTATCGAAATAAAATTGAAATGGTGTATTTTATTTTTTTTATATTGAATATACGCACAATATGTCCGATCAATTAATTTTACTATGTCCAATCAATTAATATGTCCAATGTCAATAATCGTGAACACTAAATTCCTCCTATTTAAGTTTGAATAACATGAGGTACTGCAAATTTATCTATATATGCATGAGAGCTAAATTTTAAAAAGGATAAATTGCTAGTGTTTCCTCGAAATTATAAGAATTTCTAATTTACTTATTAAAACAGCGGAATATCCTATTTGTATATTAAAAATTAAGCTGACCATTTTATTCGTATCTACTTCTCTAATACCTTTCATGTGCTAATTAAAAATTTATTCTTTCATAAAAATATAAGTATATGAGAATCAGTGTTGAAAATAACGGTATGCAGTTATCAAGCGAACATGGTACTGTCAAGTGATTAATCGAGAATAATTGAGAATAATCAGCCATAATAAAAAATAATCGATCAATTAGTCGGGAAAATCCGTGACGGTTTGATTACTGCCAACGACTAATCTGCCGATGAGAACCAACCTTTAGTAGTAAACGTAATCCTCACTGTATGGGAGGTCGTAGGTTCAAAACTCAAAAGGAGCAATTATTTGTTGATAATAAAATAATTTGGTGGCTTGACCTTCAGGACGAAAACAGTATGGATAATATCTGATCTGTATTTGAAAACTTAGATGTGGATATTTGATATCCGAATATATGTGTGGATAAGGATACTAATATGATTTTATGTTTCAATTATCCGTATCAGAATAGTAGATATATATCATATATTTTAATATATATTATGAAAAATTTATATTATTCACTATTATAATTAATGTTTTAAAATGCGGTCGCATGGACTGCATATGTTTATGCAGTCAGCAACCATGCAATCCCTCCCATGCAGTTTTGAGCATGCAGCTACATATGCGGTCCGAATATGCAGATTAAAAACGTAATATGCGTTATGCGGAGTTTTGCTATCCCATCCCAAATTCAAATCAAATCGCCTCTTTGTCTTTCCCCCCTCCTCCAAACCCTATCTCCGTCTCTCCTCCAAACACTGACACTTCATGTTGATTATGTGAAAATAAATTTAAATATATGAATATGAATATATATATATATATAGAGAGAGAGAGAGAGAGAGAGAGAGATGGGCTATGGTGCATTGCAATGCATAGGTATCCTTGTGCATTGGACCATAAATCACCGATTCAAAGTCCAAATGACCGATCCAAACAGTTCATCTTGTTAGACCAAATTTTATATTTTTTTGAACTTTTTTATTATTTATTAAGTCACTTTGAAAATTGCCAATCTAGTGGTCCAGAAATTTTTACTGTTTTTACTGTTCACCCAGATTTTCAGATTTTTAAAGTGGCTTAATAAATAGTAAAAAATTTCAAAAAATGTAAAATTTGGTCTCCAAGCACATATTAATATGGAGAACAAGATGAACAGTTTGGATCAATCATTTGAACTTTGAATCGGTGATTTATGGTCTAATGCACAAGGATACCTATGCATTGCAATGCACCATAGCCCATCTTTCTCTCTATATATATACGTGAATTTTTATTTTAAAATCTGCAGATACGTCCGCATACTGCTTATGCGGTATGCAGTGACCTTTCGCATGAATGAACAAAACCGCATTTTAAAACATTGATTATAATTAGATAAAATATTACAAATTTTAATATTTTTTAATATTCATTGAATAAATATCTAATCTGATTCGAATCCGTGTCTGTATTTATCTGATATCCGCTCCGTATCTATATAAAGAGTTAGGCTGGGGTGCTATGGATAGCATAGTGGCCTCCCGTGCTACGGCTCAATATTCAAGTTTTCAAAATCCAAACGGTCGATCCGAACCGTTCATTGTTTAATCCATATTGAAATGTGCTTGGAGACCAAATTTTACATTTTTTGGAATTTTTTTGCTATTTATTAAGATGGTTTCAAAATCGTTGTTTTTATTAAAATTCTGCACCACTGGAAAACAACGATTTCAATCCATCTTAATAAATAGCAAAAAAATTCCAAAAAATGTAAAATTTGGTCTCCAAGCACATTTCAATATGGATTAAACAATGAACGGTTCGGATCGACCGTTTGGATTTTGAAAACTTGAATATTGAGCCGTAGCACGGGAGGCCACTATGCTATCCATAGCACCCCAGCCTAACTCCTATATAAAACTATATATATATATATATATATATGATTTTACTACTATCCGCTCTGTTTTCACCCCAACTTGACCAACTAAAAAATGAAAATTAAGTATATTATTTGTCTTATATTGTCATTTGTGTTTAAGCATTAATCAAATTATATTATAGAATTAATGAGTTGTTTAGACAGTAGATAGGTTATAATATCTTAGTGGAGTGACATCAACGAAATTAATTAAGCACTTGTGTTGTGTGTCTTGGAACTTGGAACTTGGAACTCATACGCCTAAATCTAATTTTAATTCCTTGGGATATTTATATGACCTTTTGGGAAAGGAAGGAGCCATATTATCTAATTATAAAATTACACCTAGATGCTTACCTTGTCTTTTTGTTTCTGTCAATTAATTAACTTTGATCAAATACCAAGAAGCCAGCGCCCCAAAAATTTCTTGGGAAATTGAACTTCTCTTGTTTTATGAATTATATAAAATCATTTTGTTTTAAACTTCAATTTGTATATCCGTTTGAAGCTTTCTTTATTCAAATATTTACTAGCTAAAACTTTAAATTTATTATTTAACCCTTTTTCTTTTCTTTTTTTCCTTTTACCCTAAAGAAATTACTACATCAAACTGGTAATTTTCACTAATGAACCTGCGATCATAGTTAAAGAAGTAGAAAGAAGATGAAAATAAAAGAAAAATAATTTAATTGTAAATAGTTTCAGGGGGCATGATCGCTGTTAAAATGTCACTTTCAGAGATCAAAACACAATAGGGGCGAATCTGCAAAAGTTCACTTGCCAATGTAGTGGGATGATGCCAACCACAATTTAATTGGTACTTTTTCATTATTTTAATTAAGGCATCTTTGGAGAAATAATTTATTTAAGAGTCCAAAAGTAAAAAAAAAAGGGGAATCCAAGGCGAGAACCAAGATTGATTTTTTTATTTTATTTTAGAGTGTGGTTTTGTTAGCAGAAGAAAATTAAATAATAAAGGGACATATCTTTACAAGGAAGAATTTTACGTATACCCTTCAAATATTTTGAAATTGCGCATTTACACCTTCTCAAATTAATAGTATCTTATTTATTTTTCTAAATTTAAAAAACTCATAAAATTACTCAATTTATTGCACTTTCTAACAAAGCTCGTTTTAAATTTATAAAGTTTTCATTTTACCTTTTTTTGTTATTAATAAATAAAAGCACGGAGCATGTGTAAGAAATTGAACCAATTAAACCTCAAAATAACCGTCTTATTGGAAGTCAAAACATTTTTTTTTACATGAGATATATTTTTCAAATTTTTAAGAAAGGATTAAATGAAAACTTTATAAATTTAAAATGAGTTTTATTAAAAAAAAAGATAATAAAAACATGATATAATGTATTTTTTTGAAAAAACAAACACATAATTTCAATTTTTTTTTGAAAGATATATGAAATTTCTGACAAATCCGTCAAGAATGGTGTGCAGACTTAGTCTGCGCACGTGATAAGATATGAACTTTTAGACAATCGATGATAAGTGCGAATTTTGAAAGTTTGAAGTGGTAACTAAAAAAATTTCGGATGAAAATTTCCCTTACATAAATACAAGTTAGCGTTTACAATCCGCCTCAACTAATTCCTTGATCGTCAAGCCTGTCGTTGTGTTTCTGATTATTAAAAGAGTGAAAAGAGGAAAAACTTTTTTGTGACAGGAAATGAAGAAGACTTTATTCGTTTTGAGGGTTACTGTCTTTACGACTAACAGCAGAAATTGACCATTCAACGAATCCCTCTTCCATTCGAAAAATAGATGAACTTTTTGCGTTTTTGATTCTTATAATTAAGGTTGCATTGAAATAGAACTTGCAGCTAGATAAATTTAAGTGAAATGTAAAGCAAGATAAGAAGGTGGTTGCAAATTGCAATGCACCTAACAAGTAACAAAGAGTACAGAAATGCATGCAAAGGGGACTTCAACGTGCATTCAATTCATATCTTACCAACACAAAATCACAAACCAAAATAGCAAACCAACAACAAAGATATATTTATTTTGAGCAGAGGAACAACACTTCAATTCAAAATGCTGTTCAAACAGAGAAAATATGACAGTACCAGAAACAACACTCTAACATATACAATCTGACAAAAGCACCATAAATGCATGCTTAAACAACATTTATTCATTAGATCCATACAAAACAATAGCATGCAGATAAATCCTGAATTCAATTAACTCCAAGCAATAATGACAGTATTCAAAAGAGACAAAACGGACTTAATTGAAGTGCATCAATGCCTCTATTTTAACCAACAAAAAACAAAAACAAGAGCGGAAAGGTAGCAAGCCTTCAGCGAAGGACCACAAAAAAAAAAAAAGCATCTAAACAGAAATCTGTTGGATCAGTAGCAGATCGGAGAAACTTATTAATGAAAAAACAGCAAATAGTAAAAAAGCTGGCCCAGCCAGTGTCTACTCCTCAGAGGCTACGACGCTGATCTCACCCTTTTCGAGGAGGCTGTAGAAGGTGCGGGTCCTACGCTGCTCGTTCCAGTGGTGCATCTTCCAAAGACCTCCGGCAACAAGGCCAAGTGTCATCCCAATACATATCTCCTTCACTACACTTGGCCCCTTTAGAACTGCATGTGCTACCTTGTGTCCTGCCATCTCTTTACTCTCTTCTTTCCTGCATTTGAAATACAACATTTAATTCTTGGGCTGTTAACTGATCAAATGTCTCAGGCCCGAGAATGACCCAATAAAGCCCAAAATACATTCTACTACACCAAGGTAACTAGTGATTAGTGAATGAACCCTTTATATTACTTTACTATAGTATCGGGTATTCTCTAATTTAATTGAGGAATTTCTACTGATGTTTTATAAGGTTTAAATGTAATATTTGGCAGCATATAACATGATAACCTTCCAAGTACTGGTATCTTGACTCAGCACCTAACAAAAATTTCAGAACATACATACAGTCTGATAATCTAAGATCTGAAAATTCATGTTGAATTTTTGAATAAACACTGGTGCACTCTGATAAAGTCTGATGGAAGTTCAATTTAACACAAACCATCAGCCATCACATCAATTAGTTGAAGAATTTGTACTGATGCTTAATAAGGTTTAATGTTATATTTGGTAACATATAACATGATAACATCCCGAGTACTGGTAATTTTCAGAACATACATAGAGGTCTGACAAACTGAGATATGAAATTCATATTGAATTTCAGAATTAACACTGCTGCATTCCAATGAGGTCTAATCTAACTTGAATTTATAGCACTTCCACCATTTAGGGGTTTTCCTGATTAATTAAACCATATAGAGATGTACTCCCTCAATTTAGGGTTTTCCTAATTGAACCCAAGATAAAGACAGTGCCTTAATTTAGGGAATTTCTTGATTGAGCTAGATAAACAAACATGCTTTATTGATTTCGGATTTTATCGATTGAAGGATTTCCTAATTTCACAACATAAAGCCAAATAAATCGATCTATGATAATGTTAATGAGATGAACGAATGAGCGCATGAAATTGGAGCACCAAATTTGGGCAAAATAAATCGAAAGAAGAAGGGAGAAGGGAGAGGATTTGAGGATTTAATTGTACCTGGAATGACGATTCGATCGATCTCGGCTGGGGTTGTTGATTCTTGATTCTTCTTCTACGAAGAGAAGAGAAGAGAAGAAAGGTAGAAATAGTCTAAAATTAAACAAATACCTTACCCACTTGGCAAATTCATTTTTAAGACTAATTTACCCCTCGCGTCTGGGGTCAAGATTTTTACAGAGTAGGTTTGGCTTCATGAAGAGCAAGAACCATATGCAGCGGTGTTTCGATTCTGTAGTGTGTGCACTGCATGAAGCTAAAACTATTCTGTTAAGATATGTACACCCCATCTGACTATTATGTATGATTCTTGTGTTGGATTAAATCTTAATTACTTTTCTAAATCTAAATCATTTCTTCTACCCGTCAGCCGTCACACTCAAAATTCAAAGATAAAAAAATTGTGCAAGTGCATCTTACTTTACTACTGAGACTGAAAAATAGAGAGAAAAAAAATCTTCAACATTACTGAATAATTTTCGAATGAAAATCTGTTGCAAAATTAGGTAACATTTACAAATTAGTTTTTTTCTTCATAATTTTATGAACACTTTATTTTGGAGTCATTTCGTTTCTTTTTTATATTGTTTAAACTTGCAAAATCAAATCTGCATCAACCGTTCAGGTGTTTTTTTCTGTTAGTTACCTGACAAGTTTTATTAAAAACTGAAGAGCAAAATAAAGAAAAAAGATTAAATGTTAGCTCTTTTATGCTAATTAAATGGAAGAAAATATTGGTAATCCAATATTTATGTATGTATATGTATATTAGTATCGTACTCGTGCGTTACAGAGGCATTATAAGAAAACAAAATAAATATTATACAAATGAAATATTTTATAAAAAATTTAGATTAAATGACAAATAATATTGTTTAAATTATTATTACATATTAAATGACACATTATTCATAAAAAAATCCCACACAAAATGATATATTAAATGATATTAAAACAATAGAAAGAAATGAAGACCTCACCAATCAATTATCCATTAATTCAAAAATTGATATTTACAAAATAGAAAAAAAGTCACGATAAATTAGAAATATGATACAATTTACATATAGGGAGTACATATCTAAATAAATTTAGACTCACACTTTTAAAAATTTATAAAAAAATGTATAATTATAATATTTGATCGGAAAGTTAATATTCAGTTTGGAAATTTATTTTTAAATCAAAACCATTGCGTTAAACTGGAGAAGAGATTGAACATTGGATTCGGATCCGACGACTCATGGTGAAGGTTAATTGATAAAATTAGATTTAGCTTCCTGTTACATGTCGTATTACTAAATTACCCTCACCTCAGGCTCAGCTTCGAAAATCACACCACGTGTCCACAATAAAATTGGAGGAAATTCACATTTTTTAGTCTTAAATTATTTCACTTCATTTATTCAATTAAGTGTTTTGAATTTTCATTTTGCTGGTTTAAATAAGCCCATTGAATTATACAAAATAATATATACTTCAAACACCTGTACACTGCTTATTAATGAAAATGGTCAGGTCAAACTGGTACAAATCTGATTTCACCTGGTATATAGCCAAAAACACATGACAAATAGCGTCCCGAATTAAGATATTTCCATCTTTTGGTTGTTTTTCATGCTACTGCATAAAACCCCAAGCATGGTAAAAGCTTTCATAACAAATTGTATTGAATCTAAAACAGAAACAAACCTAAATTAAAAAAAAAAAAAACCAATCCAGACTAGCAAAATGTTCATACAAATTTAGTTGGTACACAAACAATGGCTCGCTCCAACTATAAGAGGTACATCAAAAATTTCACAAACTCAAATGGTAGTAACAACAATAATGATGAAGCCTTTAGTCCAAAACAAGTTGCAGTATGCTAGAAATGAAACCCAATTTGAGTCACAAACTCAATGGTACCATTCAATCTAATTTGACACAGGCTGAGGTTGAAGTGCCTTGAGCGGGTTTGTGATGACGTCATCAATGAGGCCGTATTCTTTGGCCTCTTTTGCACTCATAAAGAAATCTTTGTCAGTGTCTGACACTATTTTTTCAACAGGATGACCCGTGAAGTAAGCTAAGTACCCACTCAGTACTGCATGGTGATGCACAACCTCATTAACCTGAAATCAAAATATTAATAGGCCATAAAAAAAAAAAGATAATAATCACACAATCCCAAAAAATGTACTCTTTTTGAATTTGGGTTCAGCAGTAGTATGCTTTACCAGTAAAGCTTACGTATCAATCAGGGAAGTTACTGGTAATGCACTGCCAAGGCACATGCAATGCTGTGTATTGAAATATGATAAAATCCATTCTATAATAAATTTAACCAGTTAAGTACCAAAATATGGTACAGCAACAGGTACCTGAATTTCCATGTCAGTAGTAGAGCCTTGAACACCACCGAGTGGCTGATGGATCATAATCCTTGCATTTGGTAGACTGTACCTTTTTCCTGTTTTATTATTATTATAATTAAATTTGTAATTAAAAAAATCACAAACAAGCAATTGTGTTTCTTTTTGTAATTCAAAAAGTACCTTTAGTTCCAGCGCTTAGAATGAAGGCAGACATACTGACAAAAACAAAAAACAATAAAAATATATAACCTTAATTTAATTGACTTCATCGAGGCAAAAATTCAAATAATTTAGTCTACTTCAATTAGTAACTGTATTGGCATTATTGTTTTTATTCATATATTATCAAACTATAATTTGCTTTCACCTGGCAGCAAGGCCAATGCAGACTGTAGAAACATCAGCACGTATATGTTTCATTGTATCAAAAACTGCCATCCCTATTATATAAGATCATAGGAGAACATTAGAAATAAATCATATGGAAACTGAATTAAAATTGTGAAAAATGAATGATTAATCTTTTGACTTACCAGCTGTGACGGATCCACCGGGAGAGTTCACATACATAACTATATCCTACAAAAATCAACAACCCATAACAGATAAACAGTGTAACAGTGTACCAGTTCAGCATGAAAACAAAAATGAATGGTAGATAACCTTGGTAGGATCAACAGCATC
This sequence comes from Carex pumila, assembly GCA_033356055.1. Taxonomy (NCBI): domain Eukaryota; kingdom Viridiplantae; phylum Streptophyta; class Magnoliopsida; order Poales; family Cyperaceae; genus Carex; species Carex pumila. The sequence continues at coordinate 305,278 of JARJHM010000118.1, read as the reverse complement.
GAGGTAAAGCAGCTGCGAAACTAAAACATTCGCCACATCATCTTCAAGCGGGCCCCCTAACCGAATTATCCTCTGAAATAATATATAAAAGAAATAGTTGAGGCATAATGAATTGAATCTTGTAGCTGCAAAAGGAAATGAAATGAAGTTTACATGATTAAAGAGCTGGTCGATAACGCTATGGAAACGCTCCATGACCAACGGTGGTGGGCCCTTATCCTTTGGATTGTTATTGGCCATCACCTGCATCCCCATGGCCGAATTGGGCATCACCAAGTCATCCCTGATAGACCAGATGCCCTGTCTTTGTGTGGAGAAGGAGGATGCCTCAACGCAGATGGGTTTACGATTCTGATTCTTCTTCCTTGTAGAGAAAGAGAGGCGAGGGAGGGTTTTGGTAGGGTTTAGAGGCTTCAGATTGTGATCTTTGTAGTAGTAATTGCAATTGTATTTGGTGGTCGCCATGAGAGAGGAGCTCGAGCTGGTTGCCATCTCTCCTTCTCCTTCTCTTCTCTCTTTGCTTTTCCGACGAGAGACGGGAGGCGGGGGAACTGAGGCAGCGGCGCTTTAGAGTAAGAGTATCACTGTACGAGTCTTATCCAGTCAAAGTCAAAACTGCTTCGGCCCAAAACAATTTGTATTTCCAGCCCAAATCACAAATCAGCCCTTAAGCCCATTGTTTCAGGCCCAAAGGTTTTTATCTCTCTATTTGTTTATTTTTCCTTTTTTACCAATTTAATATCACCTAAGATAACTCAAATTTTGAATTTAGATCCGGACCGTCCGATCTGCTTTGGCACGAATATTAAGAAACTGTGCATTCCATCTCGGATTGGATTAGCCCAATACTGATCAAACAGTCCAAATCCAAAATCAAAATTTGAGTTAGCTCAAAAGATCCAGACTCCTAACAACTCCCTTGTAGAACCAAAACAGCAATCTTTTACAGGGGTTTTTACTCTCCAATCAAATTTAACACAATTTGAATATCATTCGAATGTTCATCAGAGATCATAAAATTCAGTCCGTCAAAAATTTCAAATTGATGGATCAGCAATAAACTAATAAGGAATAACTAAACTTCATCATTTCTTTCATAAGCATGATTGATACACATACATAAAAAATGTATACCACTAAATTCTAATCCTATAGAAATACCAGTTTTAATTAATGTACATGCTACAAAACTATGCCTAAGAAATATTATCTTAGTAGACTCAGAAAATAAATAACATATTGACACTGTCATTGACACCATCAAATGGAGAACATCTGTGCTTATTCACGCAAATACTTTGACCGAAGCCGAGTTAGGGTTTCCATGTGATCCATTGGTACAGCCTCTGCAGAGAACACTTCATTCCATATCCGTCTCATTTCTGGTACAACAAAAAAAAAAGTGGCTGAGACATGTTTACCAGCATTGCTTTTTTAAACCTCCGATGAGCTTTAATTTTGGAAAAAGATGCAAAATTCGATCCAATATAAAAAAGCACTGACCTGTACGATCAAACTGGGAGAGACACATAGATATCATGTCAAATCGTGGTACCTTCGTTAGATTATCCAAAATAGCTATGGCCAGTTCTGTCTCTTCCCTAAATAAAAAGGTAAAACAAAAAAAGGAATTGAAAGGCTGGTCCTTTAAAAAGAAAAATAATGATACAACAAAGACATAATATGTTTCATAAAATAAAGAGACCTGAAAAATGTTGAAGTGCATTTGACAATATCAACTAAAATAGAAGATGAGAGTGAATTTTTAAATATTTGCGGCAGCGAAGTTGGTGAAATCATCTGTTAAGAAAACAAGGACAAAAAAAATACACAAATCAAAATCTAAAACCAACAAAAAGAGACATTTACCTTAGTTTACTGAAATAAAAAACTTCATTTACTCATTTGTTGATACGGAGAAACACACAAAGGAGACAAAACTCAAACCTTCAACAGATGAGCTTGCATATGACAGTCGTCAGAAAGAGCCTTCCAAGATACCTCAAATTCATAAGCTGATTTTGGAACAACTATATTTTTCGTATGTTTTGATGAAAAATGTGAAACAGCCCGAGAAGCAAGATCTTCTACCGATTCTTTTGCCTCATTTCTTCGGTTCATAACAGCTTGAACGCTCTCCTTTTGATTGCACGATAATGAAAATTAGTTAGGAACAAAAATATAATGTTATTTTTTGGGTTTTAGTAAATTTTAAGTGATCCCCCCTGGAAAAACCTAAAATACACATACACAGGTATGCGCATGCGCACAATGTCTCACACAAAAAATTTGAAAATATATCAAAGTAAGAAAACCAATTTAAAAGTAAAAACAACACCAAAATTGTTATAAACATAAGGAAAAGGCTTCTAATATACATTTACCTTACTAGCTTCTTTAGCTACCTTGCTTTCTTGTATGGAAATCAATGGAGACTCACGAGCTTTTGCATCAGTGCCCTGAAAAGATATACATCTCTCTATAATTGCAAAATAATTTACAAAATTAACCTCTATAAAATGTTAAATTGGTTGCTTTGCAAAACACTTTAAGCAATTTTGATCTAAAGAAATGCTTCCAAAGTATCCTTCATAACGGGGCACACCTGGCTTAATCCAACTATTCTAAGCTTAGAAATACCTTGCTTCACATCAATTAACAATTTAACACTTAACCAAGCACTGATATTATAATACCACAGCTTGAACCTTAGTTTTAGTTGCAATTACCATAAAATTCCAGTAAAGCAAAAGCCAAGTAAGAAAATAAGAAAGAAGAGTGAGACTTTGGTACTACGCAAGCGCATGTTGGTCCGTAGTATGGATCAATATTTTCAATTTCAAAGTCCAAATAGTCGTTTTGAACCATTCAACGTGATATTCCAATGAAAATGTACTTGCAGACCAAATATTACATTTTTTAGAAAAAATTTTTACTACTTTTTTAGACAGGTAGGAAACCACTACTTTTGAATGGTCTAGAATTTTTGATATATTTTTACATCAAGTGATTTCTACCTATAAAAAAGAAATAGTAAAAAAAATAAAAAAAATGTAAAATTTGATCTACAAGCACATTTTTATATGGAGATCGTGTTGCATGGTTCAGATCAATTGTTTGGACTTTGAAAATGAAGTTATTGATCCATAGTATGGACCATTATGTGCAATGTATAGTACTATAGCCTCACTCAAGAAAGAAACTGGTGGGCAATAAGCTGGTACATTCTGTTTAGTTCATAGGATGCTGGAGACTGGAGTGAAATGCAAAAGATAAAGTTACCATGACACTAGCAGCTTTTGCATTTTGAGGGGCACTACTGCTCGGTTTGTGAACTTCAGGGACAGAACTCTTTGCCGTTCCAGAAATTTTCTTTGCCATTTCCTGTGATGTAAACCAAAAGGGAAACACACCTTTTCTTTAAGAAAACAAAAAAATGAAATAGACTACAGTTGACCTTAACATACTGCTACTCTCTGACCAGTACAGTAACACTTCACTATGGTAAGAATGCCTGAATAGTTCATTTAAGCTCCCAATTGTGATAAGCCTAAACAAATCCTCTACTATGTAACCAAAAACATGATTTTCCAATTAAACTCTTAATTTAATAAATTTTAACTTGATTTATCATCAATCAGAAACAAAGCTTCTAGTATCCTGATTTACTGAATTAGACATTATTAATTTGAAATCACCTTCATGTACAATGCTTTGATATCATCGTATTGTTTTCTTAGCTCCTGAGTGTTTGGCTCAATGCTCACTGCAAACTCAGCATCTGAAAAAAAAAATGAAGCTTTCTTGAGATCCTGATTCATACAAACTTAGAAGATTAACCTCAAATAGATTATAATTCCAAATATAAAAACATTATTGCCTTACAGTTCAGTGCAAAGTAACAAGGTCCTTTAGTACTGAAGAAACCAAAACTTTCTTTTGTGCATTGTATTATCAAAAAGTTTAAAGTACCTTCCATAGCTTCCTTGAGTTTTCCCAGTTCTTTTCTAGCAGTTGCTCGGCGTGAATATGCTTTTACATACCGATCATCTAAATTTAATGCCTCGGTACAGTCTGTCTCAGCCTCTTCAAATCTAATAACATTTCAAATTTCATAAATTAACTCAATGTTCATGAATTATATAAGCCAGCCTCCATAACACAATTAACTTGAAAGATTCTTTGATATTAAAAACCTGCCTTTTTTCTAAAACTATTAAACAAAATACTTTTTTATGCAAAGTTACACCTCATGATGTAAAAGTGGATTTTGATTAGGAAACAAAGTTATTTGTAACAAAACCTTAAAAAGAAAACACCCATTACAGCCATTTTCAAGGTAGTATTAATTTGTCAGCACTCATGGTGAAATAAATAACCTACCTCCTGATTTTCAGATATGCCATGGCTCGGTTGGCAAAAGCAACAGCAGTTGGAGTTAACGCAATACTTCTTGAATAACAACCTATTGCTTCTTTAAACTTCTTTTGTTTAAAATATTCATTTCCCTAAAAACCCCAGAAAATAACAACATAAAATCAAGGGAAAGAAGAAACATCCATGTCAAATTTGCATGCTAATTTTCTACACAAGGATCAGACAACCTTATTTCAGTAAACACCAGTGAGAAATGGCTCCTTATACATGAATTTTTCGTGTTATTATACAAAAGTTCCTTTCTATAACCAAATATAATCAGGGTTCATACCGGTTTGGGGTGATCAGTTTGTCAGTAAATGAATAACGTGACGGGTAAGTCAACAACAGTACAAATCAGTCCAGGTTCTTTTCTGAAGCAGTTGTGAAAGGTCACATTGATATAACAGTATAAAATGAAAACACATGGGGGTCCTTGTTTTTTCTTTTTTCATCTGTCTGTTTTTAATGGCATACCAGTTCTTTTTCTGAAGCAGCATCAGGAACAGCTTCATCATGAGAAAGAGATGGATATCCTTTTCCCGTATAATTCAGAATCTTTTCAGGGGCAAATTTGGAAGTCCCTTGTTGTTCTTTAATGGTTCTACTTGAAGATGCCTTCAACAATAGTGGGAAAAAAAATGTAAAAACAAGGATAAATTTGTAATTTTGATTATGCCATGCTTGATTTTTGCTGGTAATTTCATAAAAAATCAAAGGCATTATACCATGCTTGATTTGTCTGGTAAATTTAGAGAATTTTCATTCAACAAGTCGCCCCATCCATCCAATCGATCCAAAAATCCCTGAAATTACTGAAATCAGTCACTCGAGTAAGGTTTTAGCTCAAAGCATGGAAACACTTACTGAGGAGTACAAGTGGAAAGGCGAATAAAGGAAGAGAAGAGAAGAGTTTGTACCAAATAAGAGCGATCGTTGCCGTTGTTTCCCGACGTCTCTGCCATCAAAACTGAAGAAATTTTGTGAAGGAAGCTTCGAGAAGCAGCGAGCGAGGGAGAAATGGGCTCATACTTCTTAGGTCCATGAGGCCCTTCAGGCCCATAAATGAGAATAGTGAGGAGCCCAGCCCACAAAAAGCTAATCGAACTACATCAATCAATCGGGTAAAGATTTTAACAGAGCATTTTTAGCTTCATGCCGCGTTGTTTTAATTCTATAGGTGCGCTGCATGAAGCTAAAGCTGCCCTGTTAAAATATTAACCCAATCAGTGAATGAATCAATGATTTAGTGGTGATGTCATGATCAAGTAAAGTAACGAGTATAGTGTGCGTGTGGGATTATCCATCCTTGTTGGCACCGTCAATGGAACCGTGGATCCTCTCATTTAATGCGTGCATTTATTGATGCAGCATTCCACCTCTCCTTATTTATTTATTATTATGCCAAGTGTACGCGTACAAACCACTAGTCACTGACAACCGCTTTCATTTTTTTTTTTTTTTGTCATAATCATAATCATAATCATTCGAATACAACCGTATGAACTCGTTTTCATTTTCAACGCCTACTAACAAGTCCATTCTTGCTTTTCCGGCATCAACAACAATTAATGAAACCATTTATTAAATGCTAATTAAAATCTGTGTTTCATTCTGTCTCAAATGATGCTTCTAATTTGGTTATGAATCTTATATTCTCTATTAAACAAATGTATGGTAGCTTGACTACTTTCACAAAAAGGGGGGGACCAAATAAAAAAAAAACAGGTACTATTTTGAAAATCAAATCAAATCAATATTAGCGGCTTTAAATTTAATTTGTGTTATGTTGACCTTTTCAAGTTTCAACAGCTCAAAAGCCTCAAAGCGGTATTTTGTCAACAAAAAATAAAGCCTTTTAGCCGCCCAATTCCTTCCAGATAACCTTCTATTTCTCCTACTTTATTTATCTAAACTTTTTAAACTTACATGATCTGATCATATCTATGACATATCTATGAAATGAAATTTTTCTCTAATTAGTAATTACTAATGAATGATTGGGTTAATTAGTAATGAATGGTTTTGGATTTTGGATGTGTAAAAGTTGACAAGGATGGTTTGTCCAGAACTTCTTCCCTTTGTCATGTTTTATTGTTAGTCAAAAATGACAGTGCATATATCCTTAATTTCTCTTCTTTCAAAAGTCAAGTAAAAATCCATCTTCTCTTTCTTTCTCTCTCTCCCTCTCTCACAATTCACAAAGTTACAACTTAACTTGTCATGTTCTCTATGCCTCCATTGTTCATTCTCTGTCTCCTCTCCCTCTTCTCTATCTGCCTATCTGACTCCAATTACACCCCTGTCGTCTTTTCCACCATCTGCTCCTCCGACCAAACTCCAAATGCTACGGGTTTCGATGTGAACTTTGTTAACACCATGGAGAGCATCTATGAAAACATAACCAAAACCGGGTTCGGGTATGCCGTCTCCGGGTCCAATAATAGTAACTCCTCTCCAATCGTGTACGGCCTCGGCCAGTGCTACTCATACCTCTCCATGACAGACTGTCAGCTCTGCTACGCGCAAAGCCGCATAAAGTTGCCGCATTGTTTGCCTTCCATCGATGCGAGAATATACCTTGATGGCTGTTTCTTGAGGTACTCGGGTTTTGATTTCTTCTCTGATGCGGTAGATGCTTACGACAACTTCACTTGCGGCAACTCGACTTTTGACGGCTCAGCCTCTGTATTTGGAAATGCAACTGAAAAATTGATGCGTAATTTGACAACGGTCGCATTGAGTTTGAGTAACGGGTCTTATCAGGTACTTAAAAATTGTTTCTCTATACATAAATACATATACATTCCATACATAAATTATTTCCTGAAAAAAAAAATGAAAAATCCTGTATCAGGTGGGCAATGCTGGTGTGGTGTCTGACACGAAGGTATACGGCATGGTGGAATGCTGGAATACATTGAACAAGACCGAGTGCAGTGAATGCCTTTCTAATGCCACAGACAAAGCGCTGAGTTGTCTACCGGCGAAGGATGGTATGGCTATGAACGCCGGCTGTTTCGTCAGGTACTCCACCGTCCCATTTTATTTGTCATCATCTTCATCCAGAAATAGTTCATCAGGTAAAGTAAATTAGTTTGGTTGATGATTAATAATTAATAAATATGATTATTTTTGTATTATTTTTGTTTCAGTCATCCTCTTCATTCCGTAATTTGTTTTTGCATTTCAGTTCGGAAAAGAGCAATAGTAATTCTCACGTGCATCGTTGCAGTGCTGGGGGCTATCGGCATTTTTATTCTCTGGTTAAAATTCAAATCTAAACCTGATCCTTCCAATGGTATGTATCAGTATGGTTAAGAATAAAAAAAATTTCAAGTACAGAAGTATACAATTTGGTTCCTGTTTTATATGATTTCATTCATTCTGGTCCTTGACTCAGTGATGAAAAATAGTTTTTGTAAATATAAAGTATGCTAATAAGCAAATAATATATCTTGAATTAATATGCATTGCTCCTACTGATCTTTAATTTACAGAATTGACAGCAAATTTGGATGAAGGATCATCAGAGATAATTAGAGCAATTGTGGCTTCTAATCTCAGTTTCAAGTATGGTGATTTGCGAAAAGCAACTGATGATTTCAGCCATATAAATAGACTTGGGGAAGGAGGATACGGAGCTGTTTACAAGGTAAATAAAATTAATTAGATGTATATTTTAAGAATGAAGCCTTCCAATTTAATTAGGCAAGTATGTAAATTATACTATGCTATACATTATACTGTTTATTTTTGCTTGGCAGGGGGTTTTACCAGATGGGAGGGAAATAGCGGTGAAACGGTTATTTTTCAACACAAGGCAATGGCTGGAGCAGTTTTTTAATGAGGTGCGACTGGTAAGCCAGGTGCAGCACAAAAATTTAGTCAAGCTGCTCGGTTGCAGTGTCGAGGGACCCGAAAGCCTCTTGGTTTATGAGTATTTATGCAATACCAGTCTCGACCACTTCTTGTTTGGTATGTGCAAAACAAAAATTTATATTTTGCTTGATCATATTGAGATTGCAAAATTTGATGTGTATAATTCTTTTTTCAGATGCATTTAAGAAGAATTCATTGGATTGGGAGAGGAGGTTTGAGATAATTCTCGGTACAGCCGAGGGGCTATCATACCTGCACAGTGAGTCTGAAATCAGAATCATACACCGAGACATAAAAGCTAGTAATATCTTATTAGATGAGAGGTTCAAGCCAAAGATTGCCGATTTTGGCTTGGCAAGATACTTCACGGATGACCAAAGCCACCTCAGCACCGGCCTTGCCGGTACCTTGTAAGTCCTAATAGCACTTTTAAATTTGTTTGATACCTACTGGTATAAAATTGAGCACAGTTTTTGTGCAATTAAGGTTTAAACATAAATTTCATCATAGTTTTTGTGCAATTAATCACTTGTTCTGTTAACCTCAATGAATTCAGGTGCATTTAAGTATCAATTAAGCTTCAATTGTCCGAATTATAAATAAATTTTTTTTTTGAAGGTTGAATTATAAATAAATTTATCCTGATCGAGTGCTAATAAAACAGTTTATGCTGAGCAAACCAAAAACCAACATAAGAAAAAATGGTTTAATTTGTTTTAAGCTCAGTAAAAGAAAATCATGGTATTTACTATTTACTATTTAGTCCATCAAAAGAATAAAATCTACAATTCCAGTCCGTCCTTAAATTTAATTACAGAATAAATTTTTCAATAGTATTTTTATTGATTATATAACCATTGCTCCAATTAATCTTGTAGTGGTTATATGGCACCAGAGTACATAGTCCACGGGCAGCTGACAGAAAAAGCCGATATTTACAGCTACGGTGTACTTTTACTGGAGATCATTACTGGCCGAAAGAACCACAATTCAGTTGCCACCTCAGCTGATGGACAGTCTCTCATGTCACTGGTAATTAATTAATTTTGTATTGTAAAATTTGTGATAAAGGATTCTCTTGTTTTGTTTTGATTTTGAAAAAAATGAAAATAGATATGGCAACACTTCAATTCGAAAAGCTTAGTGGAGATGCTAGACCCAGCATTAAAAGAGCAATGCAGTGAAGATGAAGCTGGTAAATTATTTCACATCGGTCTCTTATGTGCACAAGCATCACCGAGTCTACGGCCGCCTATGTGGAAGGTTGTGGAGATGCTTAACAAAGACTGGAGGCAACTGCCTCTCCCTACACGACCGCCATTTGTAGATATCAAAATAACTGAAAGCTCGCGAAGTAGTAGCTCTGAATTATCTTCTCTCTTATCTAACTCAGACAAGACACCATTTTCCTTGAATAACCTCTCTGCCACTACCAGTTTTAAAGCAAGGTAAAAATAGTAAATAGAAAATTTATATTCAAACCAAGTTTTTGTAAGATTCTAATCCCTCTCTGAAAGAGGTTTTTGATTTTGTTCTTGAGTATTCTGTTTGAGATAGCACAAATTGTTTTGCTAAAAAGATGCTTAAGGGATTGAGTTTGAATAGATAACTAAGGCAGGGTCTATTATGCAAAATGTGTGGGATTGAGATTAGAATATATGGTTTCTGATCCTGTATCAGTTTTTAGTATGGTTGAGTGTAAGTTGCTACCTATTTAGGGCTTACTGGGTTTTAGGAGTAGATTGGTTAATTAGTTCTTTACTGTGGCTTATATTATTTATCTCAATTTTTAAAGTTTAAAATAGTTAATTCGAACCACTTAACATGATATCCATAATAAAATGTGCTTGGACCCAAATTTTATAGTTTTTAAAACTTTATACTATTTTTTAGACAGGTACAAAATTATTATTTCTGAATTATCTAAAAACATTGATTTTGTATTTGTGTAAAAAAAATAGTAAAAAAAAAATTTCAAACAAATATAAAATTTGGTCTCAAAAACTATTTTAATATAGATGTTATGTTGAGCCGTTCGAATTTGTTTAGACTTTAAAAACTAAGACAAAAGATGTGAGACACAATCAAACATAAAAGACATTTCAACAATGGCATGTGGGAAAGAAAATAGAGAGAAAATTCTAGATTGGCACATGGGAAACAAACACCTGGCATGTACCCATCTCATCTCTTATTTTGATCCTGCCTAGATTTCAATAATGGCATGTGTTTGAATTCAATTCAATTCAATTATACAGAGGCTAGCTTGAAAAGTGTACAAAATTGACGCTACAGATACGAAATGTTGTCTTGTATTGTTGGGTCTTAATATGAGAATTGGAAGGATATAAAGTTTGCTCAAAAGTCATAGATATCAGGTGATACGAAAGAGATTTGGCGTGGAAGAATCCAAAATCAATTTTGAAAATTCTGATGTAGACTTGGTAGTAATTAAAGTTGAACCCCCAACTACTTTTTGTTAGCTCAAAAAGTGAAACCTACACTTGACATCGCTTCATTCTCTGTTGTCAAAAATAAAACCAGCACTTGACATCCCTTCCCCTTCATTAATTTAATATAATAATTACATGCAAACTTTTATCTGCAGCAGCAAATAACAGCAGCCACGTGGCAGGACAAGGACAAGGACAAAGCAGTGGTACATGTATAAAATCAAATTTGGAAATTTTCAGGGGTACATGTGCAGAATAGAGTTTTTGTGTTTTTTGTGAGGTAGTAATTTCTGACAGGTAGGACTCATATGATAGTAGTTGGGTTGTTGAAAATTTTTGGTGGGATAGTTACGAGTAATGATACGTGTTATGAAATTTGTGGGCCTTTGAAGGGCCCAATGTATTGGGCTTATGTAAGAAGTTTTATTGGCCCAACAATTTGATGAAAAAATTAGGCAAATCCCCCAAATTTAGTCAAGGGACCTGTCACTGTCAGAGTGTCAGGACACAATTTTAGAACCAAATCTCCCGCCAAATACGGTCAAGAACGAGAGGTCCCCTGATATGTAATCAATGTATAAATAGTCCCCTCATTTCTCTATCTTTCCTTGCCATTACTTGATTTATCTCTTCTTGCACCTTGCTCGCTCGTGCCTCAGTCTCGTCCTCGCTCGATCGCTCTCTTTATGCACGGCAGACCTCTTAGCTAGCCGAACATAAGAGATCGATCGAGCGAATCCAATCCAATAAAAAAAATATTTGATTAAGGAGACATGATGAGGTCTGTGCTACAACTCGCTCTCTTTTTCCTACTGTCATTCCCCATCGCATCCCTCGCCCGTGGCTACTCTGCCCCTCGCAAATCCAGAGCCATAAATCCATTCTGCAGGCACACTACCTATCCATTCCTCTGCGCATCGGCCACAGGTGCATTCATCAGAGGCCACCGACCGAATGCAGAGGCAGTGCTGAAGATGCACCTAGGAGCGATCAGTCACCGAAGCGAATCGGCATCCAGGAAGGCGCAGAAGCTGATGCGGCGTGCAAAGCCAGGCACGTTTGTTTTACTGAAGCACTGCAATGATCTGTACCGCGCCAAGTGGGACATGGTTGGTACCGCACTAAGGGAGCTGCACGCAAGAGATGAGCAGACGAAACAAATGGTGCATATAATGACGCAGTTGCTCAGGCAATCGGCGGAGGAATGCGATCTCTCGTTCCAGCAATCACGCATTAAGAATCCCCTTTCACGCTACAACCGCTCCATCGTCAAGCTTGCTGTCAACTGCGATGATCTCAACAACATGACCTAATTAATTACATTTGAATTTACATTTGAATTTACAAGTTTATTCAGCTCCTAGTGCAAGTACATTTCATTGATAGCTAGAGGCTGGAACCATTTTCAATTTTACACTTTACATTTTCATATCTGTGTAAACTTTTTAATTAGTCAACTTGACCGGTTAATTTCTCTCTTCAACTTAATTATTATTTGATGTACTGATAAGAACAATAATTTATTTAATTTCTCCTCACAAACTCATTCTCTATGACATTATAGTTCAGTTCTTTATACTGACAAGGAATTTGCAACAAATTATCTTTTACAATTAAAATTTCCTACAATGATTCGCGCGCTAACAAATTTTACAACTCCTAATGCTCAGCATTGTTTTATTTTATTTTAGAAAAACCAAAAGAGAAATCAGATTAAGGATATTGATGCTTGCAAATTAATTATGCAAAATCAACGATCACTTCGGTATCTGTTAATTAGCTAACAAATTTTAACATTCCGATACCTGCCAATTATTTTTTATTTTTTCTGTTTCGTAATTATGAAGTTAATTATGGAAAATATGGTCGTCCTGTTGTAAAAAAAGTTGTAAACTAAACTGACCTAAATATAGCATCTGTTGCAGTTGAAAGAGTAAATAAAATTTGTATCCCACAATTTATTTCTGCTAAAAAGGGATACATTGTTCAGGACTCTTGTTTTTGGTTTAAAAAAAAACTACTCTTTGCTAGAAAGAACCAAAAAAAAAAAAAAGTGAGGCTATGATAATTTGCAATGTGCAGATTAGTTCGTGCTATAGCTCATATTTCAGTTTTCAAAATCCAAACAATTCATCTGAATTGCTCAACATGATCTCCATCTGAAAATGTATACTAAATTTACATCTTTTAGAATTATTTTATTTTTTTTAGATAGAAAATCACTACATTCGGATGGTCCAGAATATTAGATCAAATGATTTTCTACCTATCTAAAAAATTAGTAAAAAAATTCTAAAAAAAATGAAAAATTTGATCTCCAAGTAAATTTTCATATGAAGATCATGTTGAATAGTTTGAATCAACAATTTAATATGAATATATAGCATACACCTACGTTAAGTTTGCAATGTACCATAACTTAAAAAAAAAAAAAAATTAGAATTATTTTTGTCTTCATGGACCTTATCTGGAATCTGAAACAAAACATGAGCTGGAGTTTGTAGCGTTTCCAGTCACTTAATTAAATCTACTGATTGGAGGGTTGGAGGCCTACGCTGTTGAAAGGAATTGAAAAAGAAGTCTTAATTTTGAAGTATGAAACCTTATATAGTGCCCATATCAGCAGAGATAATTGAAAAAGAAGTCAATGAAGCATCATCTAGAATTTCAAGAATACACGTGACTTTATCATAGACTTTGTCAAAATCTTATTTCTAGCTAGAAGAAATTAAGTTGTGTTTTAATTTGGAAATATTGCACCACAAAGCACACAATATAGAATTTATGAATCCATCTTTAAGAAAACAAAAGCAATCTATCTTTAGAATCTTTGTTATGATTTTACAACTACTATTCGAATTAAGTGAAATGGGTTTGCAATTGTGCATTGATTGATTTATATTATATATATATTTTACTTTAGGAATCAATACCGTTAGCATGATTCGAAAACATGAAAAAACCATCATTGAAATGCATTTACCAGAATTCGTAAAGTTTTTATTTTACAAGTTTTGGACAGAAGAAATATTTATACAATTAGAAATCTAATATAATTTTCAGTCTAATTAGTAGACACTAATTGTAGTTGAAAATAGAGTCTATAGTCTATACAGAGAGAAATCATTAATTGTAGACTGGAAACAGAGATATACAGAAATAATGCGTCTCTGGATATATTATTTGTACACCATATACGTACATGGCAAGGCAATCACATAATTAACATATACATAATTATATGGCCCAAACTAATCAAGCTAGACCATGCATCATTCATTCAAGACAGAGATGAAACAAGCTTACATCTGAAAATGATTCATATATTAGCCAACCTCATTATCAGACGGATATATATATGTGTATTTCTGTTGCACCTAGGGATAATAATTAAGCATGCCTCAACCAAAAATCTAATTTGAGCCATTTTTTATGTTTTTAATTTGAAAAAACAAAATAAAAAAAATAAGTAGTCATATATTTAAAAAATTGTATGAAGATTGTTTGTTTTTAGTTTAACCAGCTGTGAGGAACCAATTTTAGACAAGTGAGCTAGGACTGTAATTAAGTTGGTTGGTTAATTGGTTGTCAAAATAAAATAATTACCAACTGATTAATTGGATTGGATTGGATTGGATTGGATTGGATGGTGTTCCCCGGTTCCGTCTGACGAAGCAGCTCTCGGCACACGGCTCCATAAATAGCCTCCTCTTCCCCTTTTCTAGCATTATCTCTTCAGCGGCTTTTGCTCCCTCGCCTCCCTCTCCGGCTACATGCTCTCCTCCTCCACCCTGGCCGACTGAAGAGATCCCCGTATTGGTGCTAGCTTGCTTGCGCTGTGCCGGCACCTGACAATCCAACTGAGTTTCATCTAATTAAAGAGTCCATAATGGCCAAGTCCGTGCAGCTCGCTCTCTTCCTCCTCCTCTCGCACCAGTTCCTTTCCTTTGTCAGCGCAACACCAATCGTCAACTTTTGTGGGCAGATTCACGACCCAAGGCTCTGTATGAATGTTATGAACACCTTCTCCGGTGCCTTTCCTTCCGCCATCAATGCACAAGCAATGCTGAGAGTGCATTTGGATGCGATCAGCAAGCGGTGCGTGTCAGCCAAGACAAGGGCACTGAGGCTAGCGAATAGAGCGGGACAAAATACAAAGATGTCCCTCAAGACATGCGCAGAGCTGTACAATAATGCAGTGGACTTGATCGGGGTGTCGATGCGCGCTTTGAATGCAAACGATGCGCAGACAGGGCAAATGGTGCAGATTATGCTACAGGAGATCCGACAGTCGGCGCAACAGTGTGATGTGCAGTTTCAGCGACCCGGCCTCTCCAACCCGCTGTCACATGTCAGCGGTTCCATTGTCAAGATGACCGTTAATGCCAATGATCTTAACAACTTAATGAACACTAACCCCACCCTTTTTCATTGATTATATTCATCTCATCAAATATACCTGACAACAACTGGGATTTGGGATTTTCCTTTATGAAAAAACAAATACTACGTGAGATATTGAGTTGGGATCCCACTGTATTTTCATGAATTCCTTCTGGGGATTACTTGTTTTTTTTTGTTTTTGTTTTGAATATAGTTGGTTCCGTCCCCTTTGTTTTTATTTAGTTATTTATACAAATAAATCAATTCAGTTGGAAGTACTGGCTTTGATTTTTGTACATATGCATGCAGCAATACAATCCATCAAATGTAAGGACATTCAATTACATACAATAGTTTAAAAGGAAAATAAAAAGACAAATCAAAATAAATTCAAATATATGCTGCACTTGCACCATTTACTATCGACATAATTAGAAGAAAATAACAGTGAGATGTGAAGATATATCACAAAATTTGGTCTTATTGCAGTGTTAGAATTTTCCTTGCTCTTTTTCAAAATACAAAATATGTATCTGTTAAGTTCTTCCCTGAAGCTGCTCTCTCTACCCCTTTTTCTTTGTGAATAATCTTAGCTGAAATTCTTATATTTTACCATTTTATTTTTAACATGTCTGCACCGCAGCTATAAACTGTGGTACTGTTACACTTCAAGACAACCCGCCACATATTTATATATAAAGCTTGTACACATCATATACATTATTAATAAAAATATAAATAAAGCCACATTTATTTCATAAGCAAAAGAGTTTTCACAAATGATCACGGCTGACATGGCTAATAACACAACACTGCTATGCCGACTCAATGTATCAATATAGAATTATGGAAACAAAAATTAAACAACACGTGGCAATTTATCAATAATGTCTTTCCGCTTAGTTCCACTCTTGTCCTTGCTCGAATTCTTTCTCTTCGTTACCTGGAACCCACGTAAAAGTGAAACGGGTGAGATCGAACCTACTCTCAGTGTGGGATTTAGTTCCAGCCCAGAGTTTATAAAACCTTTACTTATATTCACAAATATGATAAGAAAATAAATAAAATGCGTATGCTTCTTCTAATACAATGCATGTCCTAGCATTACTTACTACTTTCATTTATTTAGAAAAAAATCTGTTAATCCTGTTTGTTTGCCTCACTAGACTGTGAATTCATATGTCACTAGGTCTTGGCGTGATAGAACCGTTTCCGCCTACAATCATGTTCGTGAAAAAACCGCTTGTGCCTACGATCGCATTCGTGAAGGGACTGCATCAGCCTACAATCATATCTGTGACATGACCGCTTTTGTCTATAGTCACGTTAACAAGATGTCTAGTCAAACACTAGACCCAATGTATACATCCCAATATGCAAGCATATTGACCACTGTTCAATTACTATATTTGTTCCTAATGACAATAAAAGAGTAAAATAGTTTTATAAAGTCTAGAAAATCTCTACCTATTACCGTTTGTCGATCTTCTTGTCTTCTACTACTTTAGAATTCGAACCTAAGTCGCATAAATACTAATTCTAATTAATATTGTTTCATGACAGTACTTATCCGTATTTTATGAAGTTTTTTAATACTTTTTATCATCATATATAGTCGCAGATTATTAGACTTTTCTAAAATTTAAACGAGTTAAATCTTTTGATATTTTAATACTATTATGTAAAGACAAATAATTAAAAGAAATCAAGAAAGTAATCAAAGTAAGTTTGAAACTCTGTTTCGGATCATTTTCATATTTACTTATTATATATTTTTGAGAATTAGAAATAAATTAATCATATCAATATAAACCTTAATAAGAATCCGAAACTTATTAATTACTTATAAGTTCATAAGAATCCGAAAACTTCGATGTGATAAATTCGTTTCTAAACTTGATCATCTAGCTAGTAATAGAAATAAATATAATAATAATTGTATCTGATGCCAATTAAAAATAAATGAATGAAATTTCAGAGTCTTTGATCTATTACAATTAAAATAATTGTATCCGGTAATAGAGCAGTAGAATATATATAATAGAAATAAATTTCCACTTTTCTTATTTAAAACAACCGTAAAAAAATAAAATCCATGCATGGCCGAACTCCATTTTATCAAATAATGAAATAAATTTACTTTAAATAAAAGTTGAAGAGTGAGTCTATGGTACTATGCATATCACGGGTTGTTACCGTGCTACGGCTCTATATTCGAGTTTTTAAATCCTAACAGTCGATCTGAACCATTCATCTTGTTCTCCATATTAATATGTGTTTGGAGACCAAAATTTTACATTTTTTTAAATTTTTTACTATTTTTTTAGATATTTAGAAAATCACCTGATCTGAAAATTTTGAACCATCCAAAAACAGTGATTTTCAATAAATCTAAAAAAATAATAAAAAAATTTCAAAAAAAATATAAAATTTAGTCTCCAAATACATATTAATGCGGAGAATAAGATGAACAGTTCGGATCGACCGTTAAGATTTGAAAACTCGAATATAGAGCTGTAGCATAGTAACAAATCATAATATGCATAGTACCACAAACTCACTCAAAGTTGAATATAAATTCTATAACAGTACAAGATTTGAAATAATATAAGAATAACATAGAAGAACAAAATATATAAGAAAGAAAAAGAATTATACACAAGATAAACTATAATTTCTTCAAGATTATTAATTACTATTCATCTATGTCATTACTTTTGTGGTGATCGAATTACTACACTAATTTAAATATTTGAATCTAATTAGTTAATGTTCTTGTGGTTTCGTCAAAGGTTCGGAACGCACAGAAAATAAAAGTGACAGTTACGGGTGGTGTTGAGTGGGGCAACGCATCATAGTCGAAGCACATAGTTGTAGTGGCTGCCACAATATTTATTTTTGTTCAAAAAGATGAGGCGTTAGGTATTACTATTACAGCATCCTATGTACATATGATTTATTTATAAGGAACTTTACATGCATGGTATCCTTCTAATTGGCTGGCCAATTTCATTCAGAGAAATTATGGAAGCCAACAGAAATTTAGGAGTAATTTGTGGCATGTTTTTATTCTTCATGTAAATTCTGGACATTTTGCAAAGGACCTTCCATGTAAATTCTGAATTTTTTATTATTGTTTAGTTTAATAAAAAATTCTGAAAAAATAGTAAAAAATTTTCAAAAAATGTAAAATTTGGTCTCCAAGCACATTTTAATATGTAGAACACATTGGTAAATTCAAATCAACTATTTGAACTTTAAAAATGAAAAAACGAGAGGAAGATGCACGTTTGGAGCACAAAAAGGAGGGTGCATTTTAACCCCACTCTTATATCAAATGAAGATCTCTGGCAAATTCTCATTCTTTAGTTAATTGACCTCAATCTAGGTCCGAAATCCAATATCTCATCATGTTCTATATATTTATTTATATATTAATTTATAATTATATATATTAGACCTATTTTTTTTTAGGTGAGTTTATTTGATTCCTATATATACGTGGAGCTAGCTTATCTTTATGTAACATTAACATAAAAATTGTGCATAAAAATCTTTAATATATGATCATACTAACTTCTAATAAATTATCAAGACATAGTTATAGAATTTGTTGCATGAATCAAAGATTCAAGTATGACTAGTGTTGCATAGACAATTTTTAAAAATTATATTATCAAATTATTATTTATTTATTACGTTTAATATTATATGTTCCCAAATTCATTGATAATAAAAAAAATATTCACATGATGGAGTATTACATTCCTCCCTTCTTAAAATCCTTGTTCAGTCCCCTGAGCAAGATTCTCTCTTGATGTCTTGGTCCATATTACACCCTCCAACTTCTTAGTGGCTTCCTTGACTGAACGTCGCTCTCTTATTACACGAATATTTCAAATTGTTTTAATCCTGAGTCTAACTTCCAGGGGCGGATCTACTGTAGCACAGGGGGGTCAGCTGCCTCCCGTTGAATTTTCAAAAATAGTGCTAAAAATATGCTTTTCGGACCTCTGCCCCTCCCTGGAATTCAAATTGTCCCCCTGTAACCCATTCTAAAATTTTAATAGACGGAACATAGCCCATATAAACTCTGAGCGAAACAAATTAGTGGAATCCAAATAGGCACTGATCCCAAATAGCGAAAATTAGTTGAACCAAAATATTAATTTGTTTTCAAGTAGTTTGGAATTTTTATTATATTGATTGATATTTTTTTTGTTATGTTGAATTGTACTCAATAAGCTATTGGGTTTAAACCCGATAAGCTATTTGCATCCGATTATTGCCCCGTCCTGACAAAAATCCTACATCCGCCCCTGCTAACTTCATATGTGTCTAAGACCCATGTTGGTATTTTATATGCTTAAGTAATTAGAGGTATAAAATGGAATGTAATAATAATTCAATTTTTCCGGAATGACAGAGCGTTACAGGTACCAGTTTTTTTTTTTTTTTCATTTTGCAAATAAACTTAAACTGTGTCTAACAGAGTAACATGAATCTAATCAATCTTTGAAACTGGTACATCCAACTCAAACGAATACCATGAATGCAAAGAAACAAAAAAGCAAGAGACCAATTCTAGTAACAGCTTCTATCCAATGATTTGTCAAGCTTTTCAGGCTTAAATTTTGTCGTTAGTAATACAAATAAATATGTAAAATCTGAGTTCCAAAGCGGCTCTAAAAAAAGAACAAACATTATGCAATCACTTAATTATTTACAAATTAAAAAAAAAAATGGTACCGCAGTTTAAAACTACGATCCTATTAAAGATGGGTCTGCAGTTTGAAACTGCGGTACCTATCTTGGTCCACCATTTGAAACTGAGGTACCATACTGCTGGTCCACCATCAAGTAATTTATTTTTATTTTAAAGATGGTAAATAATTTTTTTTTCAGAAATCTTAGAGCACCGTATATACAATATATATATATATATATATATATATATATATATATATATATATATATATATATATATATATTTTCTCTTTAAGAATAATATAATTTCAAAAATTCATACCACATAGTGTAATTAATGATTACTTAGCTTTAGCTATATATAGGCTAATTAGGTAGTACGAGATTTGAATTCTTGTATGAAATAGAATCCGAATCAGATAATATATTGTACCTGAATTCATTAATTAGTTGGTAAATTATATGTTGCACACAAATGTAATTGAAAAACAAAAATATGGGATCAACATTATTCATTTCAAATTAAACAGCTTTTCTTATTACAGTTCAGCTGATCAAAAGGAAGGAAATTATAATGATATAATTCCCTTTCTCTGTTTTCTTCATTATTTTTCCTATTTGAAGTTAATTTCCTATACATTGTGAAAACCTAAAGTTTTGATGAGGGCTTGGAGCTTCTACCTTGGATGAATTTTTGCATCATTGCAAATTGTTCCTTGGTCATTCCATCATAATAGCTATGTGCTCTCTCCTGTAAATTCAAAATTCAAAATTTGTTTATACCATAAATTCTTATTAAATTTTAAATAATCCAAGTTTTTATATATAAATTACCTTTTCAAGAGCAAGAGCAGAGCGAAGATCGAGGTTAAAACCGTCATTTATAACAGCCTTATATTTTAAAACAAGGTCACGGTTGTTTTTGATAATGGCTTCGGCTATTTCTTTAGCTTTGTTCAGCGCTTCACTATTCTTTTCCACCACATGGTTTACCAGGCCCCACTTCTCAGCCATCTCTGCTGTCACCGGCATTGCGCTCAGTGACACTTGGCGTGCTCTCATTGGTCCAATAATGCGGGATAGTTTCTGTGACAGGCCCCACGAAGGGAAAATCCCAAATCTGAATATATAATAAAAAAAAGAAGAAAATAACTCTATATATCTCTTTGGATCTCATCTGATCTAATCAAAAGCAGTTGAAATTGAAATTGATGAAAGAAAAAAAAAGGTGATTACTTGGCGTGAGTGTCCATAAATTTTGCATCTTTCCCGGCAACCAAGATGTCGCACGCAAGAGCAATCTCGAATCCAGCGGTTACGGCGTACCCGTTAATGGCTCCGATAACGGGTTTCTTGCAGGCTTCGAGTTGCTTGACCGGATCCGATACCGGATCCTTGACGTCTCCCTTGAAGACGTCCTCCGCTGCAGTGAGATCGACGCCGGAGCAGAAGGCGCGGTCGCCAGCACCTGTAAGGATGAGTACGGAGACTGTCGGATCGGAGTTGAGCTGGTGGATTATACCCGCTAAGAAGACCATCATAGGTCGGGTTAGAGAGTTAAGGGACTTGGGACGGTTTATGGTGATGACTGCGATGGGTGAACCGGGTGGATCCCGGCTGAGCTTGATTAGATCGACCGGTTCAGAGCGGTCTAATGCCATGATTTTGGATGTTTTGGATTTCACGGAGAGAAGGGAAGAGATCTATCTATTCAGAGATAGTTAAGACATTGCTTGCTTGTACAATGTACATATACTGAGACGTATACGTAGAGAGAAAAAATGAAGTCTAGATTCTCTCAAGTATCACAAATTTTGATTTTCAATTGGGACCGTCCGATCAGAATCTAGGCCAATCCTGTCTGAGATGGATTTTGCACGGAACGACTTCAATGTTCGTGCGAAAGCAGGTTGGGCGGTCCAGATCGAAACATAAAATTTGTGATACCACAGGTATTTTGAAAACGAAAATCACCGGATAAGGACTTGAGGATGAGGAATGACGATGGCATCATTTAATAATATATACGATATATATATTGATGGGGCCCATACTCTATGTATCATCCTTGGGCACCCATTGAGCAAAAAGAGATGATAAGTAAACCCAATAATGTACCTATTAAGTTACTTGTTTTGAATTAACAAACATGTTTCACAGATTTGCACACACCACGTTATCGTTTACATTATTAATTACTACCAACTTGCTATTATATTAATTGACCAAATAATAGTCTTCTCGCTTATCCTGACATGAATCAAATTCTGTCACCGCTCATCTACTAATGATCCTATTGGGGTTGTTATGGCGCTCCCGCTTGCACCCACATATTATAGTATCGGTGTATTTGCCTATTTCTAAGGGCACATTAAGGAGAGCAGGAAGGATCCGATGGATATCGCATTCAAATCGATACACATTTGAAATAGTTCGATTTGCTTTTATGATATGTGGCATTCCACTTCAATTTTTGAACGTATCGCTCTAATATTCGTGCGTATCAAGTACGCACGAATTATGAAGCGAATCAGACGGGATTTTAATGTTCATTGCAAGCGTCCTGCTTCTCCCATTAAGAGATAAATATCTAATTATTTCTTAGGATCTATTTAGTTATCGGTATTTAATCATTTGACAATAATAAATTTGATAATTTTGACAATAAGTTTTTAAGAAAATATTAAATAAATTGAAAAATAAATTTGTAGGTACTATTGGATAATATAAATTGTGTTTTAGTGTAGGATTTTAAAATAATCAACTTTCTTTTAAATATTGTTAATATTATCAAAAGAAAAAATTGTCAAGTTATCTCTCTCGTTAGTTATTTCTCAGAATCTATTTAAATATAAATTTAATAATCTGCATATATTTGTGTATCTTTAAGAATCCGTTATTTAACATATTAGTTGTCACATATCGATTTTCTAAATACTCGTTTCTACATTAATATTTAATTACAACATACAAGATAGATAAATATTCTGAATAAAATATTCTAAATGTAGTTTCTCTTTAATTGTTAGTAATATCTATAGAAAAAAAATACAAACTGATTTGGAAAATTCACTCTTAGCAAATATCTTCTTTAAACTTCAAAGTACAATAAATAACAATAATAAACTTATCCACCACAAACTTTGGTTTTTAGGTAATTTATTATTACACAAGAATAACATAAAAGAATTAAGTTTCGTAGGCCATACTAGATAATTAATGTGCGTGCATCAAAAGAAAAATTTGAGACACGAAACTGACCTGAGCACTACCAAATAACTCTATACAGTGATTCAATTAAATGTTGGAGCTTATTGTTTGCTTATATGTGAGTTGTTGGTTAGCCTATCTAATATAAAATAATTTGAAGAGTTAAGAGTTGAGGATTTTCTTATATATAGATTATAGATTGCTGATTAATAACTATTCTTTTAAAAAAAATGAGCTTATAACTTTTTTTGACATACGAGTTATCAACTTGTTAAAAAAAACAAAATTATAGATTTTACAGATCCTATTTGGGGAACCACTTTGGGTGTGAGAAACATTTGTGCATTAAGAAAACTGGATTTTGTTTGCTCCTGACAGGACGGCAAGAGATCATGTCACGTGGTATTCCACTGAGCAGGAAGTGTGATTGTTTGTGTCCAACTGTATGCGAGGGAATAATGTTGTATTCCACTGACAAGTAATTTGCTCCTTTGCCATGTAATAGACAAGCTGCAAAATGAAATAACAAAAAGCGACAATTAAAGAATTGAAATATATTGAACATCCAACTTATCAATGTCTTGAAAATAAAAGGAGGACTGTTGCATCTCAAAATGCAATAAATAAAGGGAAGGAAATAAAATGGGCCTTCAATCAATGCAACGGGCCTACAAGCACACATTATAATTCACTCAACAATTTTCCCTTTTTCACGTGAAAGATGGCTTTTGTTTTTCACTTTTTCTAGATAAAAATGAGGTAAAATAATCTAATTTTAAAAATTCACAAGCGATTTCATACTTGAGTTTCAAACAAGCATTTTTTTATGCAAAATATATTATCTTAGTTACTAGATTAAAATTTATCTTTTACACGGAAAATAATCTAATTAGTAATAAAAAAAAAACTAAAATCAGAATTTGGATAGGATCACACAATCTTAATGATAAAATATCTTTGTTATGAGACCAATCTAAGTATTATGATACTTTGAGAGTTGACTCATGTATTTTGCATGCATCGCAAAAAAAAAAAACTATATTTAAGACAGAAGTCACTATGTTTGTAGATAAAAATTAAGATATATATTCATTTAATTATAAAAAAATATATTTACAATGTGTGTTTATGAAAAATTAGCAATTATATTGAGATATTGGAAAAAAACCCAATAATAATTAAAATTAATTTACTTAATATTCAAAAGTAATAATTATGTCAAATCAACATTGCAATTATGTGAACAAATCTCAAATTTTCAGTTGAAAAATAAAAAATCTTAATTTAAGTATTTAATTATGAGGTGTTACAATTGTAAATTAACTTATTTTTAACACTTTCAATTACTAAAAATCACAGTTATTGTGATTACGTGCTAAACCAATTAATTCAATTGAGAAACAGGGCCATTTTAATTTACATTCTTTTTAACATTTCCTAAAAAATACTTTATGTTAACAGTTTTATGGAATAAATCATTTTGAAATTTGAAACAAAATTGGGTTAAATTGAAATTTCAATTATTAGACCCCTCAATTTAACTTGTATCCTCACAATTTTTTTTTTAAATTTCAGTTAAAGGAAAAAAGAAATGGAATTTAAAGATCTCATTTAATGAGAATATTAATTGTACTCAGAAACAATTTTATGCATAATGGAAATATAATTTATTGGAGTTGCTGTTAATGTCTCCCGTCATTAACAAATGTCAGAGTAGTTCACTTCATAATTATACATAATTTTGAGAAAGATCTGTAGTTCGGGCCCCACCCTTAAAATTTTAAGGTAGAAAAGTTTAATAAATTTAAGATTTCACCGTTTTCGTATTTAAGATTTAATAAATTTGTAATTTTCGTTCTTAATATATAAATGAGAACCTTTTTTACACCACACTATTGGGCTGCGACTATTAGGCACGTATCTATATTAGTCCGATACTATAAATATAATTATGTACTCGAATCTAATATACATATCATATAGCCGTATCGGTATCGATACCTGTATCGTATCGCCTGATATCCGTGTTTTATTGAAAATTATCGTATGGTCGTATTCCATACGATATTCACCCTCCTGAATTTTGAGTTTTAGTGGTAATTTATTAGTACCGATCGATTTTGTCCTTTCCTAAAATTCTTGTTGCCCCCTTCTGGATGTTTGATTTGTAATTCGAGTTAAATTTAGTGTTAAATCAGAATAAATTTGTTGAATTATGATTGATAATTAGAATTAGGATAATAAATTATAAGTCAGAGCATTAGAAAATATAAGTCAAATCATTATTTATTTATGGAGTACTCAATTAATTAATGGGTTTAAATTCAATAAACCATTTAAACCTGAGTTGATAAAAATTCTGTATCCGCCTCTGCGCACCGTCACAAATTAGAAAAATGTTTAGACCGCACCAATGTGTAAGAGAGCATCTCCATGTTCATACTGCATGATTAATGCGGTGTAAGTTACTATTTCAAAATAAAAGAAGTCCTTCCAGAATTTGGTGGGTATTCAGTCCATTTCACCGAAAAAATAAATAAAAGAAAGAATAGGTTACCAGTAAAAAACATTGATTACCAGTAATAATATTATGTTATTCATGTCGTCAGTTCGTCAGGAGTCAGGACAAAGGAACCAACCAACTTGAGTACGTGTTAAGATTCACATGGAGAGGAGAGGTCTAATAAAACCAAGATTATAAAATAAAGAAACAGCACAGATGAATCATGCCCAATTAAACAAAGAGATTAATTAATAAATCAACTTGATGAGCACCTAGCTAGTGGCTGACGAGCATCTATTTAGTTAATTTGTTCCAACAAAACAAAACAAAACAAAACAGGATATCTATCTATGGTGGAAGAAGAAGAAATAGTGATTGTGGGAGGAGGTATTGCTGGCCTGGCAACAGCCTTGGCACTTAAGCAGGTTGGGTTGTCGACACGGGTTTTGGAGCGTAATCCGGAGCTCCGAGCCAGTGGAGCCGCACTCACTCTCTTTCCCAATGCTTGGTTTGCACTAAGAGCCCTCGGAGTTGATCGCAAACTCACCTCTGTTTATCAATCATTGAAGAAGTAAATTTTGATCTCAATGAGATATTTAATTTTATTATATATCGTGTTTTCTAACTCATTATGCATATTTATAATCTGTAAGTTAAATACAAATTTTTCCATGCTTTTGTATTAGGTCGCTTGTTACAAACTTGGAAACAGGGGCTACTCTGGAGTTTGACTTTGGTGGAACAAAAGACAGGTAAATTTTTTTATATCTCTAAAAAAATTGAAATTACTTCTTTCTTTCTCTAAAATTTATAATATCATATTTATCCTTCTAAAATTCAAAAGCACACACATTTACTGAAGTTATTAATTTTTCTATTTAAACTCATTGTAAATTTATAAGTATCTATTTTACTCTTTATTAAAAATATATATATATATATATAAAATGTTAAAGAGAAATATTTAGTCTCCGGATTGGTCAGTTGTGAGAGCAAAAATAGTTTATTTTCTTACTTGTGACACATACACAAATATATGCCAAAAATAACACTGTATATGCGTTACTAGTAGAGAGAAACATATCATATTTCACATTACAAATTCTAATACACTACTGGAAAAAAAAACATTGACTTGAGACCTTTTTTTTTTCCACAAAAGTTGCAACTCTCGTTAATCTTACATTTGTTTTGTTCCCTTTCATTGTTCTCATGTACTCACAAAGACCTCCTTTTCTAAATTTTCTAAGGGTTATTTTAGTTTAGAAATCATTAAATTAATATATTAAGAAACATGTCTAGGGAATTGAATTCCCATTAGAAATAATATTAATTCTCGAACAGGTTCTAATCTATGTAGGCCTGAGTTAATTTTATTTTTCAAATGAGAATCAATATCTTGAATCTTGTATTTTGTTGGGTAAGGGAGGATACGGCGGTGAGAACGGTGCACAGGAAAGCCTTACTCCAGGCGTTGGCAGAAGAATTACCGCCAGATACAATTAGATTCTCTTCTAAGTTGATCTCCATTAATAGTGAAACACTAGAAGATTCCTCTACGGCTACTTTTTTGCATTTGGAAGATGGTACTGTTATTAAAGCAAAGGTGCATCATAATATTTTTCCTTGTTTTTTTATTTATTTTTTATTCTGCTTAACAGTAAAATTAGTCTTCTTTCCTAGTGGTATTATTATTGTAGTTAATGATATGATAGTTGATGGATGCATAGGTAGTAATAGGATGTGATGGGGTCCATTCAGCAGTTGCCCATTGGCTGGGTTTGTCAAAAACAATGAAAGCCGGTCGGTCAGCTGTACGCGGACTGTCGTCATATCCAGAAGGCCATGGATTTAAAATGCAAGTGAGACAGTTCATAAAGGGTGGCGTTCGTGCTGGATTCATACCTCTCAATTCCAAATGTGTTTACTGGTTCCTGACTGAGAAATCTTCATCCTCAGGCAAATTAATGTCTCATTGACCATTTTGCATTTTTTTTAAAAGTCAACTGGTAGAGGCTGCCAGGGAATATATTTCATAAATAAGAGGGTTCAATTACAACAGGTTACAGGCTCATGTCTCTCACAAGGCTGAGATGTATCAATCCAAACCTCATTTGAACCCCATAACCCTTATACATTCTACCCAGTTCTAAATCCTATTCGTACCAGTGCCACTAGTACCGGTACCTGTGCTGATAGCAGTACCGATACCAGTAGCGGTACCAGTACGACTGATTGATTTAATATTATAAATGTTTCTTTAATTTAATTATTTGTTATCTGATTGATTTGAGCGTTTTGAAGTCTCTGTACGACTGTATCTATCAATCCCTGTAAAGTATAATTTAAATTCTGTTAATTATTAGGCTTTTGACAAATTACTTGCCCAATTTCTAATGCAGGATCAATCCATTATCAGTATTTCTTTGTGACTAGGTTTAAACTTATGTTCATGATCAATTTCTGGAAAGAAAATTTTATTCTAATTAGCAATTCAAAAAATATATGCAGAGTTACATATCTCGAATATCCCCGAGTTGATACTGAAGGATGTTCAAACCAACTTAGCCAAGGATTTTCCTTTGGAGTTCCTAGCTGTCACTAAAAACACTGACCTCTCAACTCTGACACGGGCAATAATTGTCTTCCGGGCCCCATGGGACATTGCTCTGGGCCAGGCCCACAGTGGTAACATCACTGTTGCCGGTGACGCGATGCACCCAATGACACCCGAAATAAGCCTTGGAGCAAGCTCTGCTCTCGTAGATGCTGTGTTCCTTGCGCGTTATTTAATTCAAGATCATGGTGTCCAACATTGGCCGGAGAAAGCATTGCAGAAGTATTTTATCTTTTACTCAATAAACTTGAATAGTGCAATTTTCATTGAACAATTGAAAAATTCAATAAAATTTACATACATATACATTTTGATGAACATAGGTATATATGGTTTGAGAATTTCTAACTGGAAGGTATGAATCTATGATTAAAGGTATGTGGAGCAAAGAAGGTGGAGGGTGGCATGGATAGCATCATGTGCATGGTACTCCGGTAGGGTGCAACACAGTGGCGGTACCGGCAAGGAGTGGTGGTCAGGTGCAGCTAGGTGGTTCCGGGACCGGATTTTCTACAAGTTCATTTTTCCAAGGATAGTAGATTCTCTCTATTTTGATTGTGGGAATATTTGATTTCGAGGGTAAAATCAGAAAATTGAGATGAATGATTATCTCAATGTAGTTATTTATTTGGTGTCAAATTCAATTGGAACTATATTTTCCACTGTGAATTGAGACTTTGGAATTGGAAGTCTGAGTGATGAAATCTCTCGAGTATCTTGACCATGCATCTGTTGAATCCAAAAAATATTGAGAATTTGTCAAAGGGATTTATCATGGCAATTCTTTGGAAATTTGATTAAATAAGTACCCTAAAACCCCAATTTCTTGAAAAGTTATAAGATTGGGCAATGATTTTCTTAAAATAAAATTATACATAAAATATATTTTCTATGGATTTTATTAGTCCTGGATACAATTGTGGCTGTAATATTAGGTTACACTTAGCAAAACCAAGTCAGAAACAGCTCAGGGTGCAACTTGGGTTCGCAAATCGCACATATAAACAGTGGGGCTAACATGTCAATGTCAGAAACTAAAATTTCAATGGGCTTTCATATAAGGGAATCTGAATGAACTCAGTTTGAAAGATTTAAACTATACATGGACCCACTGTCATGATTGTGGTCTACATAGACCGAGGCTTACCGATAATCACCCCATTTGAATTTATTTGAATCTCAGCGAATTGATATACATGAATTATATTGCTCCAATTACACATAAATAAAACTATGCAATTTTTATGTCTTCTTTATAAGAATAAAATATATGAAACAATTATTCATAAATTATGCTCATCAATGAATTTTAACAAGTTCTTGATCCTTATTTATCAAAACTACATTAGAAAAAAAATGTACATATGGCATAATTTATTGCAGGTTTGCATACAAAACTTGATCATAATGGTCACATCTGCTAATTTAATTTTGATATTTAAGTTCTAAATTCTATTTTACCGATGAACTTTTCAGTTCATATGTTCGATCCTTTTCAATTTAATATATAAAATTTTAAATTCTATCAAAATATTTTTGTAAGCAATCACATCATAAGTTTGTTTCTCTTTTTTCTTTTTTGTTTGCATTGCCCCTCATTTCACAGAAATCGTGTTATGGGATGAGATCAAATGAATCAGACAAAAGAAATTTGTTGTCAAATTCAAAATATTGGACCTTATAGAAAAAAAAAATATATAGATTTAGTGGTCTCCAAATATAGAAAAAATGCAAGGATTGTAGTGCTTATTGATCAATTCCAACTTCATGTATCCTGTCTAGTGGTTTGCTAACGGGTAGGGTACGGGTATCTCGGGTATACCCGGGTCGGGTAGTCGGGTAGGGCGGGTACGGGTAGGACGGGTAGTCGGGTAGACGGGTACGGGTAGGTTTTTAAAAGAGTGTACCCTATCCGTTTCAAACCCGTGTCCGTCTCGGGTAACGGGTACGGGTATCTCGGGTACGGGTAGTCGGGTAGGGCGGGTAGGGTACGGGTATTTTATTTTTTTTTGGGTTTTTTTCGTTTTTTAATATTGTTTTTTCTGTTTTTTAGTTTTTTTTTTTCTGTTTTTAATACTATTTTTTTTGGCGGCAAAATAATTTTGAATTTTGAATTAAAAAAAAAACGGGTAAACGAGTAAAGGTACATGGGTAAACGGGTAAAGGTACACGGGTAAACGGGTGTGGGTACGGGTAAAACGGGTGCGGGTAGGCAGGTTTCGGGTACGGGTAAGACGGGTTTTTTTCCAAATCCTTGAGTCCGGTCCGTCTCAAACCCGTACCCGTGTACCCGTTTACCCGCCTATACCCGGGCACGGGTACGGGTACCTCGGGTAACGGGTACGGGTCGGATAAAACGGGTCATACCCGTTCGGATTTTAGCAATTGTCTAATCCTGTTATACTAATAAGTGGCCCCCACAAAATGAAGCACTTTAAGTATAACGGGAACTTAATTTGTTTAATTTGGTTCACTCTCTATATCTCCTAAAGTAAACCAATTTTTTAGTTTTGATCCGCATCGTCTGATCAGAAATTCGGCCCCTTAAATTCGTGTTAGAGCAGATCGGACGGTATGGATTAAAAGTAAAAAATTGGGTTACTTGAGGGATTATAATTAATGCTCTCACAGTCACAGTGGTCGGTTGATATTCTTCGACTGATTCGGTGGAAACAAAACACGCATCTCTCTTTTCTTCTTCCCATTTCCCTTTCCCTTTCTCTCCTTCTACCGCGTCCGTGTCGCGTCGCGTACGAGAAGGTTGAAGGGAAGGCGTGTCGGATTGAACGGTGCTGTGTCGCGTACAACTCGAGAGCAGATTTCCTTCTTCTTTGGTACCCACTTCTCTTTTCGACCTTTTCTTCTAGCAATTGGGTTCTTTGCGAAGAGGAGAAATCATCGATCATTTTGCCATATTTACTTGACCATTTGGTTTATTTTTTGAAGTTGCTCTTTTTCTTTACCCCAAATTGCTGTTTTGGTTTAATTTTTAAGGTCTTGTACCAAATTATACGTACCTTCCTGTTGATTTAACCGGTTATATATACGTACCCTGCACGCTTTTGACGAATACATGCTCAACTAACATCAACTGATCTCCAGTACGTACATGTGCATGATAGTGATGCTACGTACTGCTCCATTGGAACGTACGTCCACAGTGGTATATGTGCGCACTACAACATCACAGCAACTGGATGGTCATCTGATCACACGGAGTGAGAGGTCACAAGGGGCAGGCTATGGGTGGCGGGAGTATGGGTGGGTGTTATGGAGAGAACAAAACGAGAGACTTTTCTCAAATAAGAGGATATCGGTGTCAATATTGATTAATGATACAACCTTGACTAAAAATATTTAGATCCATTTCATTTGCTTTTAATTTTTGTAATTTGCTAGAGGCCATTGATGGTAGGTGAGAATTACATGTAGTACGTACAGAGTGAGTCTGTGTTAAAAAATTTGTAAATATTTTTTTACCAATATATTGTTGGTGGCAAACTTCGCCTCCAACCTTCCAAAAAAAATAATAATAATAATAAATGTGGAATGTTTGTGCTTGCTTTGCTAGTAGTCATTATAAATTTAGCTTTTATTATTATTTTTTACTAATTTCTTAATTTGTACAAACAAATCATATCTTCCGTATAATTAAGTCTTAAATTATTTTTGATGCAAATAGCAAGTATATATGTATATATGTATATATACTTATTCAAAACTACTAGTAAGTGGCTCATATGCGCTTCTTTTAAAATTTCTGCCTCTAAACTGTTCGATCTCTATTTAGATTCGCACTGATCGATCATAAAAAAATAACAAAGCATCTTATTGCATACCGCGTGGTGGACCTTGAAACGGACTATAACAATAGAAAAACCTTTATTTTGTACTGTTGTCCTTAATGGAAACTTATATATATATTGAACTACAACACTGCCATCTAGATAGTAGAGCATGCTATTCATGCTTGCTACGAAGAAGTACAAAATAAACTAAGAGAAATATAAAAACAAATTGATATATATATAGCTACATATAATTCTTAATTAATTGATCATAATATATACACGTACGTACATTAACACAAGTGCAACTAATTCTTGTATACGTAACGAGGGCTAGCTATATATCTGTTATCTCCCCCTCTTCAACCTCCTCCTCCTCCTCCTGAAAATTATCAGGCAGCGCAGCGGCGGCATGTTCAAATCAAAATCAATGTTAGTATTATTGACGACGACCTTGGGTTTATTCTTCTTCTTAAGGGCTCCTTTGTAATACTTCCTCTGGTGACCCCCAAGTAGGGGTGAGTAATGAGCGAGCATGAGCGAGTTAGGGTATGCTCGTGCTCGCTCGTTTAATAAATGAGCGAGTTCAAGCGAGCGGATAAATGAGTATATTGCAACTTCCAAGATTTAGCAAACTTTGTATATTAGTAATATATTATTGACTAAATTTAGCAAACTTTGTATATTACAACTTCCAAGATTTCAATTCTTAGTTCTGTTTAACATGCAAAATTAGAATTAGTATTAGTGATTGACTAAATTACAATTGTTAGCATCTAATTAATCTTGCATGTTAACGATCCATCATATCACAAATTAAAGCTTTGTGAGAGAACCAACCTTTGATTTAGTGGCAAATACAATGCTCTAGTGAGAAAAGCTTTGTGAAAAATGACAAATTTCATCATATTCCATAGAAATGATAGTTTTTCAATTCTTTATACAGGGTAAATGATTAAAACAGATTTAAGATGCAACTAAAGAGAAAATTAACGTACAATAATCATTACCACACTACAAAAACAAAATATTATGAAAAGAGTATAAATACAATCACCACACAGTTACCAAACATCAATCAATCCAAAAATTACTACACTATGAGGAAATGATATTTCTTCCACTTCTGAAAAGATGCATATTATAAAAATGCTTCCTTAGCTCGTTAATGTCAACCTTAATTTTTTCATTCTTTGAACCTTTGATCTCCATAGTGCCAATCCACGGCTTATCTCCATCTTGTAATGACCTGGTGACTACATTGAAAATTTAATCAAGAGTTAGTTAATTCATCAATAAATGTCACCAATTAATTAGGAAGGACTCATAACTCATCCCTTAAATCTAGTACTGATGCAATTAACCAACAGGTTTTGGTAAGATAATTAGTTCCTTGAGCCTATATATATTTTCCATATATACTTGCTGCAATGAAATTTTAAAATTGAGTTTCAAGTAATTAATTAATAGCAATATATACAAGAATGCAAAGTAACAAAAATTAGTAATAGAAACAAAGTTAGGAATAGTAATCATACCAAGACACACGATTACCTCCAAGCTAGTACAACAGACTCGGGGTTGAGATTGATATGTCAGGAGGATCGAATTATTTCATCGGGAGAGCCCTCAACTACCAGACGCTTCAATGTGCTAGAAGATATCTCACAGGTGTTAAAATGGCAATTGGAGAGCACCATTTCTTCTAAAGCAGGCAACCGTGACAACTTTTGCATTACTCCATTTACAATTCCTACGGAATGAAGGGTTATTTTCTTGAGGCAGGGGAGGTCTACTAACCTCGGTCTTATAGCCTCTAAATCCAAGTTTAATTCCATCTCCTGCAACGACTTACAGGAGAAAATAGAATCGGGAACTTGAAAATTTTGATCCTCTGTGCAAATTTTGACGGTTAGAAACTTAGGTTTCAACTTTGCCACAGTATCAAGCCATTTAATGGCAGGAGCTGGATTGCTTTCCTCCTCATCCCACTTGAGGTTGAATGAATCCACATTTATTGATGGGTCACGGTGTTCAAAAACACCATCCACAAATTTTGTGAATTTTTCTTCAAGTGATAAATAGAGAAGCTCTTGTTCTTCAAAATCTTGCAGATTATTTATGGTATCATCATCTGGGCAGAATTCGTCAAAATTTAAGTCGAGAACAGGTACCGAAGCCCAGAGGTTTTGAAACCTTTTAGATAGCAAGGAGGTTTGGACAGCCTCCTTTGTGCTTAGCAAAGATAGAATCTCGATCAACAAATCGTCTCCCAACTCACTTATCCTATCAACAGCAACATCTGCAAATTCAATCTTTCTTCTCTTTGTTGGAGGGCATTCAATTGGATCCATGACTCCTGCTCCTGTGTATATTTAAGAAAACTAATAATTATAACAATTATGAACAACACTAGCTAGCTTTTAAACAACAACATATATAATTAATCCTCATGCTTGCTTGTTCTTTTCAAAATGGGTTACTCCATACAAAAAAAAAGTTTGGATCTAAGCCTCTAAACTAATTTAATTATCTTCTATTTGACCAGTATTATTGCACAACCCTTGCAATCCAACTCAAAGAATGGGTGAGAGACAGAGATCTTAATTACCCAAAAATGCTGACATTTAGGTGATATAAAGAACTTTAACTATCGTTTAATACAACCCTTGGGTTAAATAAGGGAGGGACGGGGTTATATTAGGAAACACCTTATCTATGCTAAAAAAACAAGAAAGCCACTTCTTGAAAATTAATGAACTGGGTTAAATAAGGGAACACCTTATCTATGCTAATAATTAAAGATATATATAAATAAGCAAAAGTTCTATTAAAAAACAAGAGAGCGATTCTAATTTGAAAATAAATGAACTGGGTTAAATAAGGGAACACCTTAATTAATTATCTATGCCAATAAAGATATATAAATAAGCAAAAGTTCTATAATTAATTAAAAACCAAGAGCTAGAGCAATTCCTTGAAAATTAATGAACTGGGTTAAATAAGGAAAGAAAAGTGACCTCGTGCATCCGTAACTGCACAAATATAATTAAATTGACCTTGTGCATTACAGCCGTGGCCGGATTGGCCGGATTTTGATCGGATGGACAGAGATTCTAATTAAACTCAAGATTTTTTAATTGATTTGAATTTGAATAATTCAAGTTAATAGGTACTTGATGCATCACAAAAATCTATCAGTTCGAAAGGTATATTTTTAATCTGATTAAAATTTTAAAATTGAACCAACTAGTACAGAACATGAGAACAATACATTATATAATAACGGTCAAAAATAGAAATCAACCACAGATTTGCTACCATGACTCATGCTAACAATTGTTAAAGTCCAGGAAATATTGCATCCACGGTTTCCGAATCGTGACTGGATTAAAATATATATCACCCATGGCTCCAATAATCTAATTGGCACCATTCGTTGAATTTTATGGTACTTAAGGCAATAGAATTTGAAAAAAAAAAAAAATTACAAGAGAAGTAGTATCAAAGGACCCAATACCATGAGCAACTAAAATTAAACCGAAAATTAGATTTCCAAATTAATAAACATCATACCTAGATTCTTGTCTTCAAACAAGAAGGAAGGTTCTTCACCTCCTTTTTTTTTATGCTTGTGGTGGTTGATGCTTCACAACAACTTAGTAGTTGATGTGTGCTTGACCAAGAACGACTTGTTAGTTGATGTGTGCATGATCTAGAACGAATAAGAGAAAAATAAATATATAAATAAATAATATATAATTTTATATATCCAAATTCTATAGAAGAGAAACTTAGCTACTCAAAGTCATAATGAAATAAAATGAATAAAATAAGAAAAACATAACCACAACCTTTGAACTTTGAAGACCCTTCTTTCTTGGATGACACCTTCTTCTTTTGCCTTGGACTTCGAGCGCTTTTCCTTCTCCAACTTTAGAATTTACACACACTATTCTACTCTAATTTTTGAACTTACACAACTAAAACGTGCACACTAAATCATATTACATGGGGGGTTTATATAGTATTCCTAAAGGGTGTAACCATGGAGATCATGGAGGCTATCTTTAGCATTTCATGGCTATTATTAGCCTTCCAATCATATATAGCAAGCCTATTATAGACTTCCTCATAACATGCCTTAAATAATGCGTCTATTATAGACTTCCAATCATAGCAAGCCTGCCACGGCTGTAGGTTTGTCATTATAGAAGGTTACTGCTCAATGACCGAGATTTAATCTAACCAAGGCAGTCCACGGATTCAATCCGTGTGCTCGTGCACCTAATTAGGCGTGAAGCCCACATACGGCCTACTCCAATCTGCATGGCATCTAACTTAGCCGAATCTTCTATGTTTTCACCATGTTGCATGTTTTACACTTCGTGTGAGGTGTTACACACTCCATATAATGCCCTATTTTAACGCTTTCTTAAGAGTTGGCAGCATAAATATGATATTTTTGCTCTGTTTTTGGTCTAAATACGCAACTTTCTTCAAAACTTGCCAAAATAGGCTAAAAACATATTTGCGGTGAATAATTCGAGAAAATAGGTACTTTGCATACGGTTTTCCGTCATTTTCCGTACTTTAGTGATTTTCACTATATAAATTGGTGTTATCATGTATTTTGTATTCATTTAAGACAAAAGTCACTATGTTTGTGGATAAAAATTAAGATAATATATTCAGGAAAAATTAACAACTATATTGATATAGGAAAAAAATCAATAATAAAAAAATTAATTTAATTAAGATTAAAGAGTCAAATTTTGATAAATAGGATTAAATTTTGTCAAATAAAAATTGACAAATCTCATTTTTTTTGGGTGAAAAGACCAAAACTTAATCTAACTATTTAATTAAAAAGGTGTTACAATTGTGAATTATTAACTTATTCTTAGTTCTTTCTGTTACTGCAAAAAGCACACAATCTTTATGATTGCATGTTAAAAAAAAGGTTAAAATGAGAGACAGACATTTTTAAAATTTAGTTAATTTACATTTTTTTTAATTTGTGTTAATTTATATTTTTTTTAACAATTCCTGGAAGCACTTTTTGTTAATATTTTCTGGAATTAATCATTATAAAATTTGAAACAAATTGGGTTAAATTGAATTCCAAATATTAGAGCCCAATTTTACTATGTATTCTAACAAATTACAATTTTCAATTTTAATTAAGAGAAAATCTTGCGCATAATGGAAACGTGATTTGTCGAAGTTGCTGTCAACCTTTTTCGTAATTGATTAATGTCAGGATGGCTGACTCTATTCAAGCACATTTATTCTCTAGGTCGGTCGTCCTTCCTCTATCTCAAGCGATTATTTAGATAATTATATTAGTAGAGCTAGAAGAGCTTGATAAATTTTAGATTTCAACTTTAAATTTTTTGTATTTAAGATTTAATAAATGTGTAAGAGCTTAAAAGTTAATAAATAATCAATTGTCGTGCATGCTTTGTTAGTAGGTGCCAAAGACTTAGCGTTTATTATTATTATTATTATTATTATTATTATTATTATTATTATTGTTGTTGTTCTTGTTTTTGTTGTTATTCTTATTCTTATTATTGTTGTTGTTATTGTTGTTGTTGTTGTTATTGTTACTATTACTATTATTCTTATTATTATTATTGTTTTTATCGTTATTGTTGTTATTGTTATTATTACTATTAGTAATATTATTGTTATTCTTATTATTATTGTTATTGTTATTATTATTATTGTTATTGATACTATTATTATTACCATTACTATTATTACTATTATTATTACTATTATTAAATGGATTGTACGACACCCAACCATAGTGACATGATTCACCACTCTTGGCTTCCATTTAAAAAATGAATCGATAATTACCATAGTTTTTCTTAATCAAAACAGCTGGCACAATCCATTTAATAAAAATCTATATTTAACACTGGTTATTTTAAAATAACCGGGGTTGAAAATAGTTTTAACAACAGTTATTTAATAAAAAAAACCGGTATTTAAATTATTTGTAACACCGGTTATATATATAATTAAAATGATAATTATAATTTCCCCCCACCTATCTATTCCCCAACTAACTTTCTATTTTAACTATAACTATAACTATTATTTCTAACAACTTTTATTTTTTTCCTCTTTCTCCCTTTCTCTTCCACCTCTATTTTCTGTTTTCACCTTCATCTTCTTCTCTCACCTCCACCTCCGTCTCCCTCTCCCACCTCCACCTCTCACCTCCCTCTCTCACCTTCACCTCCCACACCTCACCTCACCTCACCTCCGCCTCTACCTCCCTCTCCCACCTCCGCATCCCACCTCCTCCTCAGCCTCCGTTTTTCCATCGATAAGCTCCCCTCCCTTTCCCACCTCCCACCCTCTCCCATCTCGAAATGATAAATATAATAAGCACCCTTCCTCTTACACTTTCGTCTCGATTTTTTCCATGTATGCCTGCTGCTCCCGCTCCAACGAACATTCTGCTGGAGATCACCCGTCACTCCATCCCAATCAAGCATGCGTGCCAGGAATGAATACTTCAACGTGTATGAATGAATACTTCAATGTGTATGAATGAATGCTAGAGCACGTCTATACCGGGTCAGATCCGTCACTGTCAATCGTATCAAAATAATTTTGTATATGTATATGCAATTAATCATTTTCATGTTTATGTTCCCCTTCCTCATGAAGTAGCGAGTTTTAAATACTTGATATGTTAGGTATGAATACTTTATGGGTTATACATGAATACTTGATGCATTACAGATGAATACTTACGCGCACCAGTTGTAAAATCTTTCAAATATTATGTGGTCCCCAAATAGTAAGTGGTCCCCCTAGGTAGTTAGTAGTTATTGAAGTAGTTAATGACTGTGAGATGGAATGGGGGATTGTTACGGAGGGATAGCTAGATGCTCCCTAATTAAAAATCGCTGCTAAAACTATTTTTAAGTACTGCGGTTTTAAAAAAGTCCATATTTACAGCAACCCTCTATATTAGCAACGGTATATAAACGGGTGGTCGTTAATGTCAATTTTAATAGCCGATGAATGTGATTTCTGTAGAAATGACACTAATTAATTGCCACAGAAAGTTGAGAAGGAACAAATTAATTGTCAAACAGTTACCACGCAAATAAAGTGACAATTAAGGAGCAAATTAATTAATTAGTATATTACCTGAGTCACACATTACATGTCCATTGAAACTCAAAATCCCCAGTAAAATTAACTACACAAAATGGAAACTTATTATTTATTGAACTACAACACTGCCATCTAGGCTACACTAGAGCATGCATGCATGCTTGCTACGTCCGAAAGAACTACAAATTAAAAGAAAAGAGACTTATTAATTCTTAACTGATCATAATACACGTGCATTAACACAAGTACGTGCAACTAATTCTTGTATACGTAACGAGGGCTAGCTATATATCCGTTATCTCCCCCTCTTCAACCTCCTCCTCCTCCTCCTCCTTTGAATTACTTGCCTCTCCGATCTCAAAATTATCAGGCAGCGGCGGCATGTTCAAATCAAAATCAATGTTGGTATTATTGACGACGACCTTGGGTTTATTCTTCTTCTTAAGGGGTCCTTTGTAATACTTCCTCTGGTGACCGCCAAGTGCCTGACCAGAAAGAAATATTTTCATACAACGCTTGCATTGGTGCACCTTACTCTTAGAAAGCTGTACTAGAGCTTCAGCCAAAAATAGGTCTTCCTCCGAGGTGTTAACGGTGAGATCCCTTTTTGGTGGCTTGCCATCATTCGGTTGTGCTGACATAATTGAATACTTTATTTTGCTAGATCTAACTGAAGGGGGTCGTCTAGCTAGCTAGATAGGTAATTATATATATACAGGTGAAATTCAATATGCCAGAAATAAGAGACACTCTATTAAATAGAGGTGTGTGATATTAGAATGATATAAGAGACATTCATATTTAAAGAAAGATAATTTTGGCTATGCATGTATATATGTAAGTGGTTTATAAAACGGAATTGAAGGAAATAACTGCTCTGAAATCTATATATGGCGACCATTTAAGAAAACTATTTCTAAACTGTAAGGATATAGGGAATTCCGGAATTGCCTCAATTTTTTCAAAGTTAAGCAACAGTATTATTTTCTCTTATATACTATTATTAGGGTTCCATAAATTTTCTGATCTCGCACAATAAGTACAGTCAATTATAATAATTTACAACTGTTGACACTTACACTTAGTATCAGTAATTGACTAAATATAGCTATGTTTTTATATTGCGACTTCGACAATTTCAAATCTTAGTTCTATTTGGCTGCCTCTGCTACAGTTTTTAGTACGCAGTCATATATATATGTTTAAAAATGGATTATGATATTATACAATTCAAGTTGTTACATGAAATTTTAGTTGAGAGATTTATGAATTATACATGTTAATTAATGGGTGATATTCTGATTTTCTGCCCATAGACTTCATAATTTGCAGTTAATTGTTATTGAACATGTTATATTTTGTGTGAGAAGCTATTAGTTCAAAATCTGACAAAAAAATCTTATGAATATAATTAAATAATTGGAAGGCCTCATCTTCATTTTTATCGCAAAAAAACATAATTTACTACTTGTGTTTATACGTGGCCATGCATGCATGTGTATATCAGTTGTACTTATGTTGTCTCGTCATTGTAGTTGTTTGTTTTTGGTAGGTGAGATTGTCCTTAATTATTCTACTTGTAACTAATTTAGTTCTTGTGTTGTATTATATGATTGCAAATTATAATTCACAATGGTTGATAATGCTTGATAAATGTGATATTGTTATAATTTATGTTGCTTGAAAATGGCATTGTTCTGTAATGCTTCATCCCTCATAGTTGCTGGCGTGGCATTGTTATGAGCTACTTGGGTGTTTTAATATGTTATGACTGATAAAAATCTCCACAGGTTTTTGTTATGAGATAAATGTTATGAGATTAAAACCAAGACTATTTTTCAACGTAATCAAAACCATGTCTATTTCTTGGTTCAGTAACAAATTCATTATTAACAACTCATAATGCAATTAATCTTAAGCAAAGAGAAGATGAGAACCATTATAATAAGCAAGTAAAAAAAACCATAGTTACCAACCATAGTCTGCAGTTAATAATCAAGAGTTGTACTGGGTACAAGTCTCTGACTCTTAATTGTTATTACTATCTACTAACAAATGAGGTAAAAAGCTCACCAGTTTCTATTGGAAACTATAGAGTTTACAAACCGGTACCAACTTGTAAAATTACAATCTAAAGAAGAAAAAAAAACTTTTACATTTTCATCCCTAATATTTCTACATTATTACAGAGCCAAAATTTCCAAGAAAATATAACAGCACTAGGATCAGTATACCATCACAACTCTTAGTTGTTATAGAAACATGAAGTATTGAGGACAGAATAAAGTTACACCTTTGATTGAAATGTTGCAGATTATAACCTCTAATTTATGATAGTAGAAAAAATGTTGCAGATTATAACCTCTAATTTATAATAGTAGAAAAGAGCTAGTCATTACTGTTGGAAATAGTAAACTTAATTAGTTGGTTAATTAGTCAAATGTATTAGTTAATGTATAAACACTCTAGTATTGTCATGAATGTATTGGAATTCTCTATATACGTGATTACATGTTATGGTTTTCTAAGTTGTCTCGAAAGATGAAAATGTGTATAGGAAATAGAGATGGTCAATGGGAGGATTTAATGTCATTTGGTGTTAGTGGTGCGTGTAAAAAGTTCTTATGAATCTATATAATGCGTAAGGAGTCTTTTGGATGTAAAATGGTAATATAATATTGATAATAAAAGTAAATTTTCTGTCATAGTGTTATCTCTTCTACTACTAATATATTAAGTTTGCCTCTAAATTAAATCGATCCTATCAATTACAAATAGGGTTTATGTTTGCAATTCTGAAATTTAGTAGATAAAGATCTGGAAACTTACAAAATTTTATGAGCAGTCTATTTATATTAACTTTTACAAATAAATAACTTCACATCCCTTTTCATGTTACTTTTCCGCTTATAAACCTGAAATACTGAAAACTAGTCATTTATTATTCATCATTTGTCTGATTATTTTGCAATTTGTTGATTTCATTTCTCTTTACTTTTTTTTTTTTTTTGCTTTTTGAATGCATGTCAGTATTGAGGGATTAGTCAACTAGTGCAAAATCAATTGTTGATTATATCATACTTAATCTAATTGCTTGCTTATATCCTACCATGGTTGTAGCGCCAAATCAATTGTTGATTATATATTATGATCCTTAGCAAATTGTGATTTACAGAGATAGCAGAGGCATGTGAAAAAAAAAAATGATTCCAAATCAATTGTGTTTTCTTTTTTTCTTTTTTTTGTGCGGTTAATTGCTGGCAGGTAGAAGCTAGCATGTACAAAATGAAAAAAAAGAATCAGAGCTGTGGGCATTGGGTTATGTCAGATTCTCTACGGCCAAGCTCTCTACGGCGGTTTGCATTTGTACAGATTTCCAAACACGGCTCCTTGAGAGCTTTGTCATCGGTGGCAGACACAGCTGGCACCCCAAAATTGAACTACATGGAAAACAAATATTTAATTTTGGTTTAATTATGTCCTCTCTCTCTCTAATTCAACGTGACATACTGATACCACTTTTCTTTCTAAGAATTGGTTTTGGGAAGTAATTATTGACTAATTGATCCAAATTTTTGCACAAGACTAAACCAATTGATGGAGAAAGAAAGCAACAATTTTATAAATAGGGAAATGAAAATCGAGATACGGTACCTGACAGCTATAGTCCTCGAAATTTGGTTCCATGTATAGTTCCACCCCCATGTAATCTCTAAAGAATGTCTATTGCAAAATTAAATAAATGTAAGTCTATGTTATTGTGTGCATCAAAATTGAGTATATACAAATAGTACCTGTGTTGGTATTTTGCATGTGTTGATACAGATACCAATACACTTGCTTTCCTCTAGGTATTTACATTTCTCTACAAACACCTACAAAGTTCAATAGCAAGATATTATTTTTTCATGCCAGTTCAAGATTACAAATGCATGCACATTGCACAACTACCTTATGAAGTAGTAAAAATTTGTGCAATTTGCTTTTAGATCCCTTAGTTTTTAGTAATAGGTCCACTTTGGCAGGCTTACAACCTATTTTGTGTTATTTCCATCATTTTTCCCTTGTGTGAGGAGGAGAGATGTACCCCACTAGAGCAGGAGTTGCCGTCGGGAAGTACAACTGAATTCACCGAACAAGGACCCATCAGCCACTTGCATGAAAATGCGGTTGCTCTAGCTGGAAAAAAAAATAAATAACCTCTTAAACAAAAGATGTAACACCTTTGTATTTTTTTTTCCCTTGCAATATCTAAGCACCAAAATAACATTCACTGCATGAACATGAAAATAACCCCCCAATACTTTCTTCTACAAGTTTACTCATGTATCGATTTGAGTTTTAAACAAAATTTTCGTGAGTACAAAATATTTGAAATATAATAAACCAATAACAACTTACTCACCATTCATCATTGAAGCCACTTTTCCATCAGCAATTGGTGCTACAAGCATCTTAAAGAGAACAAGTAACCATGCCGGAAACAAGGATTTTAACACTCTGACCTGTCATTAAA
Source organism: Carex pumila (assembly GCA_033356055.1). Taxonomy (NCBI): domain Eukaryota; kingdom Viridiplantae; phylum Streptophyta; class Magnoliopsida; order Poales; family Cyperaceae; genus Carex; species Carex pumila. Next base: position 261,657 of record JARJHM010000118.1, on the reverse strand, counting down.
GAAAAGTAAACAGTAAAATAAAATACTAACAACAATCATAATAAACAAAGAAAAGCTACAATCTTTACTCGAAAAATTTCATACTGTTAACATCAAGATGCCTTATTCTTAGAGAGAGAGAGATATACAGCTGATAGTTGAGTCTCTTGGTTGGATTTTCCCTTCATGAGGTGATGTGCAACTTCAATTAAACCATCATATCCTGCCTTTTCTGAATCCCAACCAACCTCCTACAACTTTTGATTGTATCAGATCAAATTAAAGTTATTGTTGGGAGAAGAAAATTGAGAATCAATCCTGTCCTCAATTAAAGACTAGCTCATATCAGAATCTATGCTAAAAGATTGGGGCTTTTAAGAAATACTGATAAATTATTGGAACTAACTAGGCTGTAGAAATTATGACTGAAATTAGTGAGAAATGAAAGAAAAGAAGCATGAAATTGAGTTTGATTTGGAAAATAATAGGCAATTTATATATAAGAAGAAAAAGACCTGAACCATCTTGTTCCTGAAGAAATTGAGAAAGATATTGTCAAGTAAACATGGCTTGTATTCTATTCTCTCACCACCAACCTTCAAGACCTTGACCTTGTTGGAGGAACACCTAATAGGGGTAGGGTTTGGAAAATAATGGACAGGACGGTGGGAGGAAAACTGGAGAGAGGGAGAGCAGCAGGGAAGGGAAAGCAAAGAATTAGCAGCTCCCAATCCCATGGCCGTTAATCGTTATCCTCCTCCCCCTCAGACTTCACTTCCCCTCTTTTTCTTTCACACACACTACAATACTCTAGTCAATTAACAAAGCCCATAAAATGATCTAGTCTAATAATGGATGGGTTTGGGCTTAGTTTTGGGCTTTAGTTTCTATTAATTTCACCACGAGTACCCATGAAAGGCCTGCTGCCAGTGATATCTTATTATCTTATTATCTTTGCTTCCTTGTTTCCCCTTCAGACTAAGTTGTGGAATTCAGAAAACCATATACTATGCAAATAACTAGAGAATATGACCACCTCCTACCCGGCTCACCTCACCTAATTCCTTCTTGTTTTTTCGTCCGAGTGGTGTTTCCGATTATAGAATATGACCAAGGGAATTATATCGTTATAATTTCCTACCTTTCGCCTCTCTTTTTTAGGTTTTTTTTTGTATTTATTTATTTTTGAGTTGGACTACAATAAGAAAAGTTGTTGGAAATGTTGATCCCATACTTTTGTTTTTCAATTACAATATAATTCACCACCAACTAGTTAATGAATTCAAGTACAACATATTATCTGATTCTGATGTTATTTCATACAAGACTTCAAATCTCAGTGCATCGTTTAGTCAGTTTGTAGAAGAAAAGTACTACAATCAAGAACCTCAATTCTGTTCCACGAATCCTTATTATGTTATTCTTTCATTTTCGGTCTGTATTAACATTCTGTCAAAAATGAAAGATGATCTTTCTAGTTTCAGAATACTGAAATTTGATTAAAGAAGCTTTTAGGAAAAGCTGCTGCTGGCCTTGACTCTGATGCTTAGGATGATGAAGCTGATGTTGACAAGAGCCCATCTAAACCCGAAGAAACCGAACCCGGCAGGGAAGGTAAGAGGAAAGCCACAAATCAAGAATCTAAACCTAATACCAGTACTGTCCCTTCTAAGAAACAAAGCCTGAGCCTCCTGTAAGTCCTCCCCCCCTCGCTCTATTTTCAGCCAATACCAATAAATAGATTTTAATCTAAATACACTTGATGTACTTTTGCAGGATAAGAAGGCTTTTACATACATACTAAAGAGGATATCTCATATACAAAAGAATCCCTCTGGAACTGAACATGTTGTCTTTAAATAAAAATAACATGTTATGTAGTTTTAACTTGTAACTGTGTAGTTGTATGAGTCTTAATTACTGTTTGCTAATTGTGGAAGAAAAAAGAGCATGTTTCTTTTTTCTTTTATGTCATCAGTCATAATTTATAATTTTGTTAGAACAACTAAATGGAAAGAAGCTTGAATCCATTATCATAACTAATAATGGATGGATACATGAATTCTAGAGAACACTCAATTAAACCAATAAATCTCATCCTTAGCAACTTACAGTCCAACACATTAGTCATAAAAATACAAGTCTCTTTTCCTATGCAATATCAGTTACTTCATTGTCTTTAATGTCAACTCCAGTAGAATTGATTTCTTTCAACTTCTCCCGAAACAACTCATACTGATCAGACCTATCTGCAGATTCCTCAAAATACTTGACAAATGCATTGATTATCTCTTCCTCCGGCTTCCACTTGCCTTTCTTACCCAACTCAACCCCCTTCTCAAACCAATACCATGCCAAATCTAGCTTTGAATTCTTTAAATAATACTCCAAAAACAAATCAACAGTCCTTGAATCAACATGTCCTTTGGCCACACAACTTTCTCCTACAACTTGTGCTTCAGCGAGCATATCATTCTTCAGATAAACACCAATGACAGCATTTGGAATCCTTATGTAAAAGCTGAGGGTGCCGCTCTCCACCTCACTTTCCCAATTCTTGAAACATCTTTTAATTACATCTATGTCATCGAACTTGCTAAGAGCATTAAGGAAAATTATATATGACCCATGGGTGGTTTTGGGGAATTGTTTTTTTAAAGATTCCCAGATCCGAATAACCCCCTCCTTGTTGCCAGTACCTGTGTGTGGATAATTGACAATAATGTTATCACATTTTGTTTGTAGAATTGAATTGATTTATAAAGTACCACGTTAATTACCTGCATAGTTGGTAATGAGAATTTGGTAGGGTTTGCGTTCAGTCCTGTTCATCCTCTCCTCGAGTTTCTTGAGCTCTAACTCAGCCTGCTCAAACTTTCCAAATGAAACATAAACAGATGCAAAGGTGGCATAGAGATTCCAATCAGCCTTCAATGGTACATGATCACCTAATTCTCTAACCTCCTTGACAACACGCTCTTCAAAGGAATCAGCATCGTTCATCAAGACGTAACTCCTAGCCAGCATGGAGTAGGAATAGGTATCAGGGGAGATGCCTTTTGTCTTCATCTCAGCAAACAACTCAGGGACTTTGTGGGGCTGTTTCTGGTTCAAGAAGAGACTCAGGAGGTTGTTGTATGGAAGAGTGGCAGTGACCAAGTTGAGATCTTGCATCTTAGAGAAGAGAGACAAGGATTTCTCTACCAATTGAAGACGGACACATGCATAGAGCAAAGCACCGTAAGTGTGCCTGGTCTTGTATTGAGGTGGGAGGGAGGAGAAGTAGTCCTCAGCCTCTTCCATGCCTTTCACATAAGCAATGAGGTCGAGTCTGACAGCGTGGGTCCCTGGGGTCATGGACATTCCCCGTTGGTCCATCCAATCGATAAGCTGGAGGGCTAAAGAGTGGGAGCCATAGCGGCGAAACTCTCGGACCAAGGAGAAGAGGTGATCCTCGGAGGTGGGCTTCTTCTCCCGCAACCACGCCTCCATCACGTCCCCCACCGATCCCCCCTCCGACAGCCGCTGGAACAGCGGATCCGAACCCACCGGTCTTCCCTGACGGGGTTGAGAACGAGGCTGGGAAGGAAGTGGAGAAGGTGAAGGAGACGAGACCCGCCTTGCCACTTGCAATCTCCATGCGGTTGCGGTTGCGATCGCCGTGCGTTTCCACATTTTGTTTCTACTTTGTTGGGTTTAGGGTTTTAGACGGCAGTTCAGTTCGGAAATAAATCTGCTGTGATTCTAAAGGGATCGCAGGACCCTGTTATTCCAAATCCATCCATTTATCTGTCTAGAGATTCGTGCTTAAAAAATAAGTGTTATTGAGATTTGTGCATTCTAAAAAGTAGAAGGTTAGATTTGAAATCACAGGGTCCTGCGATCCCTTTAGAATCACAGCAGATTTATTTTCGTTCAGTTCCAGTTTCAGTACTCCCCTCCCCTTGTTAAGAATGGGGGTTCATCAGTCCGGCTTAATCCGTCTTAAACTGAACAGAATATGTTTGGTTTTTATTTTTTCAAGTCGTGTATGAAATTTTATTTATTTTCTTATCTCGTCTATTCAATGCTTCGACATGGATCATCACATATGACTTAGCAGCTTCTCACTCAGATGTGGTGTCCAACCTAAATCCAGCGTTACTTTCTGTTGCTCCGTGTCCACCCCAATTCTAATACTTTGTTAGTATCGGAGAGAGAAACCTGCTTGATTCGGATTGGGTAAAGGAAGGTTGGGTCCAGATCCGAATAGATCCGAATCCGAGTCATAAGCGGATATTAGGATGAAAACGGTCGGATACATATCGGATAGTGGTCTTATCATATCCGTATCCATTATAATTTTTTGAATTCGAATCGGATATTAAATGTTACGGATACGAATCAGATATCGGACTTATACGGATATTTTTTATAATTATCTTGTTAGTTACAAAACATCTATTATATTATTAAAATATTAGTCATTAATTATATCATAGTGTTATATTGTTCATCAAAATATATATCTATATGCAATTTAATAAATTATTCGTACAATATGTAATTTAATAAATCATTTTAAGAAGATATATCACATTTGCTGTGGTTAAAAAGTGTAAACAGTCGGATACGAATAGGTAAAAGTCTTACCGTATCCGTATCTATTAAAATTTTTTGAATACGAATATAGATATGGATAGTCTCAGATACAGATACAAACCGGATAATTTAAGTAATTTTTTAAATTCGGACAAATCGAATATTATCCGATCCGTTTACACCCCTGGTGGATACGCACCGGATGAAATACTTTAAATTACTTATTTCTCAGTTAAAATATTTGGTTTTTATTTTTTATTTTAAATTAGAGTAATTGTTGTCATACTCATTAAAAAAATTAAATATTTAATTTTTTATCAAAAATTGATAATTATTTATTTATCCACTAAAAATAAATTATCTTTCACGTTTCTTTAATCTAATTTAAACTTTTATTTAAACTTTTATTTAAACTTTTGTTATTCTTTTTATTTTTAATGTCCATCGAACAAGCCCCCACTCTCCAAAAGCCAAAACCAAACCCTTCTAGTTACGACTTATGTTTGATTGAGTTCTTACTATATTTCTTCAGATAGATTTGACTAATATGCTATGGGTAGCTAAGAAGTCTTTCATGCTACGACTCAATATTTGACTTTTTAAAATCCTAACGGTCGATTCAAACCGTTTATCTTGTTCTCCATATTAATATGTATTTGGAAACCAAATTTTACATTTTTTGAAAATTTTTTACTATTTTTTTAGATTTATTGAATATCGCTGTTTTTTATGGTCCAGATTTGTCTGAAAAACAGTGATTTTTAATAAATTTAAAAAAATAGTAAAAAATTTTCAAAAAATGTAAAATTTGGTATCCAAGCACATATTAATATAAAGAACAAGATGAACGGTTCGGATCGACAGTTAGAATTTTGAAAAGTCGAATATTAAGCCGTAGCACGGGAGGCCTCTTAGCTACCCATAGCACCGTAACCAAGTCCTTCTTCAGACATACTAACTTATTTCAAACTTATTTCACCATCATAAATATAAATTTATTCTCTAATATTTTATTTCTTCATACGGATTAATTTAAGCTCTGACTTAAATTATCAAATAAGGTGTAAAATAAAATAATTAAACAATTTAATTTTTGTTAACTTTACTCCACAATCCAACATGACTTGTGACTATGAGATAACAAGCAAGTCTAGTTGTTCCTTCTCCCCAACCAGTTTTCAGTTTACTAATTAGGAATTGGATTTTGTCCAAAGGGCTTTGAACAGAATCTCATTCAAAGCCGGGCCTTACCGTTTTATTTGCTTTATAATTTGTGCTAACATATTCAAAACTTAATAACTCTAAATGGCTCCGTAAATCTAAATCATCACTGTAAATTTGAACTCTCATCTGAGATTAAAACTTCACAGAACACTGTACTCCAGTAACAGTTCCACTGAACTCCTGTAACCAAGAAGCAAACTTTCTTGGTACTGTACCGGTCACTGCATGTACCAGGTACACACTGGTATTTTCCAATAGGATTGCAATGTGCCCCACTACCTTGAAAGCACAATTATCAAATCTGAAATGATTATGCTACATTTGATATCTTGTGAAAGCTATTCATATATCCAATTCATTTAAAAAAGGGGAAATGGGTTATTCTAAAATCTGGTCAGATGATTGACTAGAGCCATTTGATTAGCGTCAAAATTCACACAAGCTTGATCTACACAAATCTTAAAGCAGATTTAACAGCTCCTACTACTGAGCATCAGACACCTCCAGTTCCGTAAAATAGATAATTGGCCTTCTAGTCTGATATTAATCTTCTTTAAAATTAATATAAATAAGGGGGAATTTCATGTATACCGTCAAAAACTTGGAAATTATGTATTTCCTCCTCTAAAATTCATAATATCATTTTTATCCTACTAAACTTCAACAGCTTAGAAATTTACCCATTTTATTATCTTTTATATTAAAAATTATTTTAAATTTATGAAGCACCCATTTTACCTTTACCAAAAAGAATCTGTTTATTAATCTTTCTTCTCCCTTTGTGAACCTCACATGGCTTCCTCCCCACAAAAGAATCTGTTTTCAAAAGTGTTGTACTTTATTATATTATAATGTGGTAGCATAGATGAAACAGTTATATTATACTGAAAGGAACTTCCAGAACTACATAGGATCTCAGGAAGCTAACTGGTATGACATTCAGGGTACTGTTTTAGCCTTTTAAGATGAAAATTAATTTACTAATTGGCCCTGCCTTTATCTGTAAGTGTTTCTTGGTTATAGAAACTTCATGCACCAACTTGCTATAATTTAAAGAATTAGCTTAATCCCCAAAAGAGTATATGGTGCTGGTGCTTTACCAGAACCAGTATAGAATACTCATCATCAGAACTGTACCAGCACCAATACCATAATTCAGGTGGTACTGATACATTACTTTACATCATCAGTATTTGTATTTACTAAGAAACCTTAATTCAATTATATTTGTTTTCTATTTCATTAAATAAGGAAAAGAAATTCCAGGACAAGAGAAGCATGCATTGTAAAGCAAAACTGGATTTAAAATTCACCTCAAGGCTGACTGATTCTTACTAATACATGCATAAAATCAACGTTAAGGTTCAATTATTGCATCCATCACAACACTATTAGTAAGCCATCCTAAATTTAATGCATTCAATTCACCTCCCTACATAGGGATAATCGAATGGCAGCGGTTGCACGTTGCCACTAAGCAGACTAGAATGGCGAAAACCATAAATACGCAAAACCTGATCATCAGCAAAGTTCAAGGCCTTGTACATTCCCTCAGTGCAATTATCTCCAGAATACTGCTTGTTTCTATCACCGCTGCACGGCTGACATCCGGTGAAATGCGTCAAAAATGGTCGCCGCTTAATTGCCCCCTTCTCTCTCGCCAGCTGACCATCTCTTTGTTTTGCATTGGACATGAACACGCTCTCTGCATGCCTCCGCCTTAGCACTGCCGGGCCATTCATTTCCATCTCACTGTACCGTGCTGAAATATTTTCGAGCCGACCCACAATCTCAAACCAATAGCCCTCGAAGTAGTATTCATTTTCTAAATATATTTTGTCCTTCCAACCCCCTTTTCCTGTAAGGATAAGGTACACGAGCGCCGACTGGTCGTCAGAGTTTTTAAACATCTTGTCTTTGAAGGTGGAGGTAAGGATTTTGCCCCACTTCTCATAATCCGGTGAAGATGGGCTCATTGAGGCCCACTCGTCCATGAAATCAAGGGCCCACTGGCAGTTTCTGATCAGGAACACGCCGGCATTGAGGCTGACCCAGGATTTCTTCTCATAGACCAGCTCCGGCCAACCATGTACCACCATATTATGTGCCCAATACCGGTCTAGAGGTGGGAAGAAGTCCATGTCAGTAAATATGGCATCCGAATCAACCCACCAGACCCAATCTGCCTCCGGATGAGCCAGCATTGCCGCATGAATTACAGGAATCTTTGCCCAGAAAGACAGCATCGATGGATTGAGAAGTGCCGTATTGTAAAATAGTTCAATTCCGTGGAGACGACAGTAGTCGGCCTTATTTTTCAATGAACGGAGAAGAATGTGGTCACCTTCATAGCTCGGGCATGGTATTGGCTGTGAACCAGAGATCATAAGTACACGGTCTGCTTTGGCAGAGAAGGAAGGGTGGAGTTTAAGCCATGCACTGCGTTTCTGGTCCCAGTTTGATATAGGTTTGTCAATGGTGTAGGTAAGAGAAGGGTCATCATAGAAGGTTTGACTTTGATCAGTGGGAGAAGAAGAGGAGGAGGAAGAGATGGGGATAGGGATAGGATGAGGAGAGAGGAAGGAATAAAAGCCGATGAAAATGAAGAGAGCAACAAAGGCACCAGCAGTACTGAAGAGAAGGGGAGGAGAGGTTTGCATGTTGCTACATTTGGTTAAACTTTCATGTGTGAATTCTGAACTGTTCCATGAATATAACTAAGGATCAGCAACAGATTCAAACCAAATGGGGCATGGGATCTGTGCAGTATATGTAGCAACTGGATAAAATACAAATCTCAGACATGCATAAAGCCGAAAAGTAAGGTTGGAAACTGGAAAAGAGAAAGGCCATAGCGATTTTTTTTATTTTTTTATTTTAACTGGAAAACAGGAAAAGAGAAAGACCCCAAACACATCTTTTATTAGTAGGTCTAGAGGCATCTCCGCGGAGTTCCCCATAATAAAGTTATATCCATAGCGATAGCTTTAATAAAATTATATACCACAAATGAGCAAACGAACTTGCTCCACTGTACCGCAAGGAGAACCAACACCACAAGGAATATATTTATAATACGCAAATTCCACAACAAAAAAGTAATCACAGTATAATTAATGCAAGAAATTATATCTGCTGGAAGCACACGAAACCTCAATAATTAATGCGAGAAATGGGTTTGCAAGGAACAACTTTTCTAGAGAGGGTGGTAGAATCATCTTTGCATCTCTTCTTTAGATGCTCAGATGCCGTTTGGAATGTCATTTTTGCATCAACCAATTGGAGATTGTGGAAGCAAAGAAATAAGTTGCTGTTTGAAAGCTTTGTTGTGGAGTCGCTACTCGTAGTTTCATGATAACATTTTAATTTATATTTGATGTACGCACCTTTTGTATTCTGTACCACTTGACAGCCACTGTCAAGTTTTTCAAAAGACAATGCAATGCAATCAAGAAGCTTATGTGCATCACTCTTCCATCCAACCTTCTTTCCATTTACTTGTTCCCACAAAATTATTAATTACGACTGATGATATTTAAAAGAAACGAGAATAGAGAGAAAAAAAAAAACAAAAAAAAAAAATAAAAACAAGCTCATTTTTCTTCTGCTAACAAAAGGTAATCAGACTAACAATTATACAACTACATAGTTAAAATTACATAACATTTATTTTTTTTATTTAAGGACAACATATGCAATTCCAGAGGGATTCTTTTGTATTTTAGATATCCTCCTTAGTATTTCTGTAAAAGCCTTCTTATCCTGCAAAGCACCAAAGGGAAAAAAAATTGCTGTGTGTAATCGCATAGCACATAACAATGATCAAATGAAATCAGTGACTAAATTGACACCATAAATCACTATATAGATCAATTAGGGTTCAAGTTCATTATTTTAGATTTTTGTTGGTACTATAAACCTGATCTGTGGTCAATTATATCAAGTGTCCTTATTTAGATTTTTGTTTACTTTATAATGACATGTCAAGATGCTTGTATTAAAATATCTATTTATTAATATTGGCTGAGGCACTGAGCACTTCAATAAAATTGGGAAATAGAGAGAGAGAAGAGTAATACATCTTGATTCCTGAGGCGGGACCTGAATTGGCCGACTAACTCTTGGGTGGTGATATTTGTACTGGAGAGAAGAACCTTGCGAATCTCATCTTCTGTAACTGGAGAAGTTGACGCTGCAGGAGATGGCCCACCCTTTGTAGCCACAGATGATCCCTTTTGAGCCACTCCTGATTTCAAAGCCGGTGTGGGGATTTCTTCCTTCACAACCACCTTTAAAATCATTTTTTTTTTAAAGGAATAAGAAAGGAGATGTTAACCAAATTAAGAATTGGATGCTAAATCAACATTCAGCATGCCAATATGTAATTGTCAACCGATCAAAACTGGTCTAACAAAATGATACATTTATTTTTCTCAGGTACAAGCTTGTTATCATGGGGTACGTAATGGTCAACAAAAATGAAAATGAAGCCAGACCAGTACAGCTAATAATAAAACTACCTAGCAAAGCTCTTAAAGTGATAGCAAAACACTAGTTAATACCTGGATCTATTTAATTGATATCAACTATGAGGAATAAACTGGGGCTAAATTATACAGCTAGTAAAAAGATAGCAAATTACTGAGTTTGGGGGCAGAGAGAGAGAGAGACTTACAGACTCAGCCTTTGGTTTCTTAGAAGGGGCAGCGCTATTAGGTTTAGATTCTTCATTTGTGGCTTTCCTCTTGCCCTTGTTGGATTTGGAGGATACAGGAGTGCCCTTACCTCCCTTGCCGGATTTGGTATCTTCAGGTTTAGATGGGCTTTTGTCAACATCAGGTTCATCTTTCATAGCTTCCTTTTTATTCGGTGCTAGCACAGGTGATGCCTCATCTTCCTGCTGAAATAAAAAATAACAACAATAGTAATAAATATAAAAAGTCATGCTAAGCAAATTACAGAAACAATTCTACAAAATCTCCCCTAAACAAATAGAATGACATTAGCAGCCATGAGCAATTATTTCTTTAAAAAACCCTTCTACTTTGTAAATGACATTAGCATGGCAGCACAAATGGCGATCACATAAGATCTCATACAGAGAAAAAAGGGAAAGAAAGAGAAAACTAGAAAACCTCATCATCATCATCGTCATCCTCGCCATCAGACTCAAGGCCGGCAGCTTTTCCTAGAAGCTTCTTCAACTCCTTTCCAGATTTGCTTAGACCCCCATTTTCTTCCCCCTCCTCTTCCTCCTCATCCTGTTACATTTCAATGTTATTTTTCATATAGAAATTATGAGCAGACAGTACTTCTCCCCTCATGTGTTGTGCAATTTGATATCTCCATACCTGTTTAATTTCAGGTGGGGCTGGAATCTCAGGGGCCAAGAGATCTTCTCTCTCTTCAGGGTCATTCCCCACAGCCTCGTCATCATCAGTGAATATTTCTTCATGCTCCCAATCATCACCTAACAGGGGAAATCAAATTGATATGCATTAACTACTTGTACCAACTGAATAAAGTAGCCTGCTGAGTTGCTGTTGATGGCAAAATCAGACGTGCCTTTGTCATTCTGTTGCCTTTTTCTATTGATTTTTAATTATTACCTACTACGAATGTTTCTGTGATTATGTTTTCAACAAAATGAGTCCTTAACCCTAACGGATGCATAACTTGTAACTAAAAAGAAACCTGGCAGTAACACAAAACAAGAAGTATTCAAACATGTGTAAGCTTGCATCTGAAACTGACACACAGCTGTTTACAACCCTGACTTGCAAAATCCTAGTAACAGCAAGACCATGGTTCTAGTACCAGACAGTTTCAACAACACAGGTAAAATGAATATAAAAACACCTAATTTACCTTTTTCTATATCATCATCATCTAAATCTATATCTCCCTTGCCGCCATCCTCATCATCATCACCACCACCCCCCTTCTTCGTCAGACCAAGGCGGTCCCGCCTGGCAGCCTCCTCATTCTCATCTTCTTCCCCCTTCTCCTCCTCATCATCCAATCCATCTCCCTTCTTCCCCTTTTTCCCCCGGGCCCCAGGATCTGGTGGATCCTTTGTACCTGCCGCACCCTCCCCAGGCTTCTTGGTTGGTTCTGTAAGGGGCACACCAAAGGCCGCAGCGCCATTGGTTGCAGCCTTCATCATCCACCGCTCATATCCCGTTGCATTGCTACGACGCTTGTTCATTTTCTCCTCTGCTTCTTCCAAAGTTAGCTGCTTATACTGTGCTATTTTCGTGAAGTTATACCAGGAACCAGCTGGAATAGCTTGGAATTCTCTGCCTTGTAACATGAGGAGATAGTAAGTAGCAGTCCGAGAATTAGAGCCCTCCAATTGACCTTGGAACTGGTGTTGTCCAGTTTCATCTTCTAATATCCAGGGCTTGTTCTTCATCTTCTCCTTCTGGGCATCAGTGAGCTGACGGCCTTGGAGGCCATCCTTGTGTAAAGACCACTTGATCTCTGCGCTTCTCTTGCGAGAGAATGGAGGTATTCCTGAGACAAATCTACCAATGGAGAAAGTCTTGTCTGTACATGCATTTGCTGCTCTCACATTATACTCCTGTTTTAATTCCAGAACAAATAAATATATATTATATACTCCTAAACGAGAATAAAGTAGTAGTAGTAGTAATGTACTGTATTGTACTGTACTGGTACTTACCCTGATGAGCTTGGTGATGGGGGTGGTGCAGAGGTGGCAGCGCTGGCGTTCAGCAGCCATGCGCTTGCCACAAGAGAGACAGAGAGTCATGTGCTTGCAGGGGCTGCCGTACAGCTCTGACGAGTTCCCGCAAACCTCGCATGATGCCTTCAGCACCAGATCGCCGTTGTTCACGCCGCCGCCGCGATTCCCCTGAGGGTGATTTTGAGGGTTCAGGTTTGAGTTGTACGGATTGCTGACGCCGGCACCACCGCCGCCGCCGCTTCCCATCATGGTGGTGGATCTCATATTGGGGTTGTAGTTCATGGCCATGTTTGGGTTTGAGTTGGGGTTGTTATAGTTCATTCTCTTTTTCTTTTTCTCTTTGGTTTAGAGATGGAGAAGAGGGGATAAGCTCCGAATTAGGGTTGCGACGAGCTCGGAATTTGTTTTCTCTTTGGTTTCTCTTTAGTTTCCTGTTTTCTTCGTTGTTTTCTCTTTGATTTGGAGATCGCGAAGAGGAGATGGAGAAGTAGAGCTCCGAATTGGGGGTTGAAGCTAGAATGCCTTTTCCCTTTCCCCGTCGCGAAAGAAAAAGAGCCCTTTTGAGGTTCCGTATCCTCCCAGGTACCCGACTCAAGACAATTGAAACGGACGGCCCAGATTTAATCCTTGAGATTCGTGCTAAGTTAAAATAACAATCCTGGACCGTTCGTTTCAATTGTACTCAGTCAGGTAATCCCCTATTCCTTCAGGTAACTACCTGAGTACAATTATTAAATCCAGATCATTCTTTAAGCTGGCACGAATCTCAAAGTAGACATAATGGGCACCGTCTTCTTTTGACCCGGATGAGATTAAATCTGAACCGTTCCTTATGATATAGTCGGTGCAATACCTGAGGCTGAGGCTGAGGAAATACGCTTCCTTCCGGTCTTCTTCCTTAAGTCTTGGTTTCGTTTGAGCGACAAGGGTAATTTGGGAAGGCAGATCTCAATTCCCGTCAAAATCTTCTCCTTTCCGTCCGAATTCCGATCAGAAGATTATAGAAATTTTCAATTCTATGACTATTGCTCCACCTTGATCGTGATCCTGATCCTTAGGAGATCGAGGTTGAGGCTGCTACTTTTTGCCTTTAATCTTTTCTTATTTGTTTTTGCTTTTCTTACTTGTACGCGAGAGGTGAAAAATGTTGGAAAAAATAGGACTTCCAGCTAAGCCATCTATGAGAGGTGCTACATGGGTTGTTGATGCTTCTCACTGTCAGAGTTGTGCTTCTCAGTTCACCTTTATCAATCGAAAGGTACAAAATCACCCACACCCCCATTTCCATTTACATTTAATTTTCAGAATCTTTACAATATTGTTTATTAGCATCACTGCCGGAGATGCGGGGGAATCTTTTGTAGCAACTGCACTTCCCAGCGAATGGTTTTACGGGGACAAGGGGATTCTTCTGTACGTATTTGCGAGCCTTGTAAAAAGCTCGAGGAGGCCGCGAGATACGAGTTGAGACATGGTCGCAGCACTAAACCTCCTAAAGGTACATTTCCTTCTTTTGCTGTTCTGGTTTTTCTGTTCTAGTTATAACAGAAAGTCTGAAACCCGGGTTAGTGACTATTCCGAACTACTATTCTACTTTTGGATGTGTTGGTTAGCAACTAGGGACTATTATTTGTTTGTCTTTTGTGGGTTAGCATGCTATTCTGCTAATCCAACCAAAAGTTGGGTTAGTGGCTATTCTCAATTTTCGGTTGGCTCACTATTCTCACTAACCCAAGCTTTCATCCAAATGTCACCTAAGAGTGTATTTCTTGGTTAAACAGGCAACCTTAAAGCTGGCCCAAGTGAAGAAGACGAGCTTCTTGCACAGCTCCTTGGGGCCCACAAGAAACCCTCACAAAGTTTTCTTGGCACCTCATCTTCTTCGTCCGGCTCAAAAGATCCGTCTCTAAATGAAGAGAATGAAATCATTCAGAGCATTTCGATAGATATCCCCCAGAGTGTCCCTGAGGATGTCACCCCAGATGAATTACGTCAGAAGGCTGTAGAGGAGAAGAAAATGCACCGGCTATTGAAGTCTCAAGGAAAACCTGACCAGGCGCTACAGGCTTTTAAAAGAGGCCGAGACCTGGAAAGACAAGCTGATACTTTGGAAATCTTGCTGAGGAAAAACCGTAAAAGGGCTGCTGGTAAGTTGAAAAATGCTGATAGAGTCGATAAAAAGCAAGACAATAAAAGGGATGACCTGGCATCAGAGCTGAGGGATCTGGGTTGGGCAGATACCGATCTCCAATTAGATGCAAACCCGAAAACTTTGACAGTTGAAGGTGAACTGTCTCAAATTTTAGGGGAAGTTGCGAAAAAGCCTTCATCAGAAGGGAAGAAAAAGGGGGTTGATAATTCTCAGGTAATTGCCATGAAAAAACGTGCTTTGGTACTGAAGAGGGAGGGGAAATTAACCGAGGCTAAGGAGGAACTTAAAAGAGCTAAAATTTTAGAGAAAGAATTGGAAGAGCGTGCGATTTTGGGGGAATCTGATGATTCTGATGATGAATTGGCTGAATTAGTTCGAGGTTTAGATGGTCATGGTAAAACTAATGATTTCGATTTAAATGCCCCCATTGAGTTGCCCCCGATAGGATTTGACATACAGAAACTTTTATCTGGAGATGTGGAGCACTTCGGGGATTTTGAGGTCACAAATGAAGATTTGTATGATCCAGATTTGAACTCGGCTTTGAAATCCTTTGGTTGGGATGAAGAGGAGGAAGTCGAAAATGTTACTGGAGCCCACTCTTCAGGTACACTGGATAAAGAGCATTTGTCTGAGGAATCAGTAAAAGATCAGGTGTACACACTTAAAAAGGAGGCCGTAGTACAAAAGAAAGCTGGTAACCTGTCAGAGGCCATGGTCTTGCTTAAGAAAGCCAAATTACTTGAAAAAGATTTACTGGAGGTTGGTTTTAAAGAAGACTCACCTGAAATCAAGGAGAAAACCTCACAACGAAATATGGGTACAAACCTAAACCCAGCAGGTGGCAGACCTGGTTTGAGAAATAAGCTTGCTATCCAGAGAGAATTACTGGCTGTGAAAAAACAGGCACTTGCTTTGAGGCGAGCAGGTAAAATTGAAGAATCAGACAGAGAATTGGAGAGAGGAAAGCTTCTAGAGAAGGAATTAGAAGAGGTGGATAACAGATCGAAATTACCAGTAAATATGAACCCAGTAATGGAAAATACAAGTCCTTTGGAAATAGAGGATGAAATTGGGGGGGCTGAGGTGACAGAATCTGACATGCAGGACCCAGGTCTACTGTCAGTCTTACAAAACTTGGGTTGGGATGAGAAAGAAGATTCTAGCGCTGCAGCATCTGACAATTTTGTGAAGCAACCCCCAAAAAGGAATAAATTTGAGATTCAAAGAGAACTGTTAGCTGTGAAGAAACGCGCACTTGCTTTGAGAAGAGAGGGTAAAATTGAAGAGTCACAAAGAGAGTTAGAGGGTGCAAAGCTTCTAGAGAAAGAGTTGGATGATTTAAACAGCACTGCATCTGAATCAAAAGGAACTCAACAGCCCGTGATGCCAATCTCTTTTCAAAATCCTATTAAATTAGTGGAAGAACCAGCAGCAGAAACCCAGGTGACGGATACTGACATGAAGAACCCAGCTCTAATATCAGACTTGAGGAATTTAGGATGGGATGAAGATGACAGTGCTGCTGACGTGGCACCATCACCCCTGTTGCAAGAGAAAGCTCCACAAAAGGAGATTGAGAATTTCCCAAATCAACCTGCAACTGCAATCCAGTCTGGTTTTGGCAACATGGAGGGTGGAACCCAAGCAAAACTGGCAGAGACTGACAAGCAGGACCCAAAAGTAAATGAAGGTGCAGGTGAGGAACCATATAATTCAGTTCGAGAAAGGAAGGTGAGGAAGAGTAAAGGAGAAATACAGAGGGAGCTGTTGGCAGTGAAGAGGACAGCTCTCCAGTTGAGACGGCAAGGGAGAGAAGAAGAGGCTGAGTCAGAACTGGAGAAGGCCAAGGAATTGGAGAAACAGCTTGCTGAGCTGGAGTCTCATTCCATACCGGCCAGTGAACAACTCTTAATGCCTCAGCCATCTGTCGAATCTGCATCGAGTGCAATTCGTGTTACAGAAAAGCCTGTTCAAGTAACTCAACCTGAAGCTCCATTACTTGGTATCCACCTAGTGCCAGATCAAAATAGTAGTCGCAAAGATGAGATATTAATGCATAAAAGAAAAGCTTTAGCCTTAAAGAGAGAAGGAAAAATAAGTGAAGCCAAAGAGGAACTCAGACAAGCAAAACTATTAGAGAAAACCCTAGAAGAAGAATCTACTCCAACAACCCATTTGACTGCTACGGTTGAATCAGAAGTTGTTGTACCAGAGTCTAAACCAGTACAGACCCGCAAATCTATACCAACCCGTGATCGGGTTAAGATCCAGCAAGAATCTCTCTCACACAAGAGAAATGCACTCAAGCTTAGAAGAGAGGGAAAGATTGCAGAAGCGGAGGCTGAATTTGAGATCGCCAAATCACTGGAAGCACAATTGGATGATTCAACTGGAGAGGATGTTTCCTCATCCAGTGATGTGGCTGTTGAGGATTTTCTTGACCCCCAGCTCATGTCAGTGCTTAGGTCAATTGGTTGGGGGGAGTCGGATTTTGGTACAGTAAAACAAGAACCTTCTAAAAGAGTACTGGTAGAGAGAGAAACTAGTACTGCTGTTGAGAGCAACGACGAGAGGTTAAAGATGGAAGGAGAGATCAAGAGAGAGAAAATAAAAGCACTTAATCTGAAGCGCGCAGGTAGAGAGAAGGAGGCACTGGAGGTGCTTCGCAATGCAAAACTAATGGAGAAGAAGCTCGCTTCCATTAATTAAGATTTAAGAAAGTGGTTAATGCATAGTTGAAGAGTCATGAGGAATGTTTATTGGATTACATGATGAATAAAATTTCTTTTTGAATTTTATTTTTGTTGGATCTCATGTAGTAGACAGTTATTGAGAGAGTTGGATATGTAGTAGTGCCTTGCTGCTTACGTGTTGATTTACTACAGAGAAATTCTTTCTTTATTGTTTTCTATAGAAAACTAAAAATTTAAATTGTGCTTTTTTTCTGAACAGATCAATTTTTAGAATACCTTATATTGTTAATTTGCATCTTCTTCTTTCTTTTTTTTTGTTTACTAGTGGAAAAAAATTGGAAGGATAAAATTGTCTTGTTGTACCATTGGAAATTGACGAAACGTGCTGTGTAATATAAGATTCCAAATCTTTATGTATTTCCGATTTGAGTTGAACAAAAATGGAAATAAACTTTTAAGAAAGGAAGAAGAGGAGATTCGCTAGGATTTGTTAATTTCCTTCCCATTAAATTTTAATTTTTATAATTGGTAACAAATCTACTCTAATATCTCATGTCTTTTATATACAGTGTGTCACTTGAGAAATGAAGAATTTTCTTTATTCATTCTTCGTCTCTTGAGTTGCTGCTCAGATGAAGTTGCAAGCAACACCATTTGCAAGCAGCTTTTTTGTTGCTTTTCTTTTCCTTTTGTTGCAACACCATTTTCAGCAGCTCGAAGCATGCAAAGTTAAAGTCAACAAGCACATTTATGTGAGCTCGAACAGCAATGGGAATTTTCAGAGCATTCAAGCAGCTATCGACTCGATCCCCGATGGCAATTCGCAATGGGTTCGTATTCATGTCAAGAAAGGTGTATACAGGTACATATCACAATATATATTTAGTCAGGAAGCTGGTTTTTGTTTCTCCATGTATTGTTCAACTCAGAATGAATGAAACTATGTGTATGTGACTAAAAATATAAATTGTGAAATTATGTGTATACATCCAAAGCCTTGTATGTTTTACCCTTCTTTAGGTAATTTTTATTTATATATATATGTGTGTGTGTGCGCAGAGAAAAGGTGAGCATACCAAAAAGTAAAGAGTACATAATGCTGGAGGGAGAGGGATCAGATCAAACAAGGATTGAGTGGGGAGACTATGCGAATGACGGCCAGCATACGACGGCCAGCAGCGCAACATTCTCCTGCTATGCTTCCAATTTCATGGCACGGGATATATCCTTCAAGGTTCCTTTTTCTCTTCATTTTAATATAACTTCAATCAAAAAGCAATACAGAATAGAACAGCAACACTGGTGCAGTACTAATTACTGATACAACTTTCGGCAGAATACATTTAACGGAATTTTGTCTTCGATGTCACAAGCTGTGGCAGCCTTAGTGGCAGGTGACAAGTCGGCGTTTTACAGATGCAGTTTTGTCGGTATACAAGACACATTGTGTGATCTAACAGGGAGGCACTATTACCAAGATTGCTACATCGAAGGCGCCCTCGATTTCATCTTCGGTCAAGGACAGTCCATCTTTGAGGTGTTTTGTTACATATAATAATTACTCATTTCTTCATTTTTAACATACATATTATATAGTACTAATACTGGATAATAATTTGTTTATTTGATGAAGAGATGCACAATATCAACAGTAAGTGGGGTGGAAGGGATAGGGTACATAACAGCGCAAGGAAGGGACAGCAAGGATGACTGGAGCGGGTTTGTGTTCAAGTCGTGCAACATAACCGGGTCGTCACAAACCTACCTGGGCAGAGCTTGGCGGCCTTATGCGCGTGTTATATTGTATGACACCTACATGACTGATATAATCACGCCTCTTGGCTGGGACGCCTGGCAGTTTAACGGGTCTCTCTCTCTTTCTCTGTCTCAAGTTTGTTGAAGTAAAAAACTCATCTAAGTGTAATTAAATTGATGCAGATGGGACACAAGCTTTGTAGAGGCAAAGTGCAGAGGAGCAGGGGCCAAAAGAAGAGGAAGGGTCCAGTGGATGAAAACGCTCAGTGGCAAAGCGCTGAGACACTACACCAGTTTGAGATACATCAATCGCGACAGATGGATTCAAGCACAGCCAGCATAAATAATCTAATTAATTTTACTTATTTGCATCCCCATCCCCATATTCCATTCACTCAAGTGATTATAGTTAGTTGGTTAAATAATTTTATATTTTTTTTCTTTGAGCTGGATATATATATATAAAAAAAACCAAGACATTTTGATGGATATGAGAGGTTAATTTAATTGTAAGCTGAAGGGTGTATGTGTTGTGCTTGTAAAATTTTGATGGGTGCTCTATATATATGACTATATTCTATACATCCAGTTGTGATGCCGATGTTAAAGGAAGTACACATGGACTTGCTCAGTTATCTGAACAGCAAGCAGCATCTAATTAATTTGTAGCACAATCAACAACGATGGCTCAACGAGTGAAAAAGTAAGTCTCATGCAATCACATTAACATTGCCCTGATTATCTCAAACATTACAAGAAACTTAAACGGAGACGACAATAGAAAATCTGCTCACTTGAAAGCAAACACACACAAAGGGCAACCAAGAGAATTAAAGAAAGGGAGGGAGTTGGGGTGTAATAATTCTAACAAAGACCCGTACGTACCACGACTCAGACTCGACTCATGCACAATTTATGCAGCAGCTTACTAAAGGCAAGGAAACTGAGGGAAAATGACAGAGAGAGAGAGAGAGAGAGAAAGAGAAAACAAAATGGTAAATGGGGTCTGTCTCTTCGAATTTGATTTCACTTGGTGTAGAGGACATCCTCCCAAGGGTGGCGGTAGAGGGGCTGCTTGAGGCGCTTCTGATCAAAGGTGTGGCCAATGAATCCAATGGAGCGGGCAAGCACAAAGAGACCGTTGAGGTACCCGATGTTGACAATGTCGTCAATCTCAGCCTTGGTGAACATGCCCGACCCAGCCAACAGGTCAAGGAAGAGGGACCCAATGGCACCGTCAACATTCATCACCAGGTTGTTAGCCTTGGAGAGTGTGTACGTTTCCACCTGCACCGCGTACTCCATGTACTTGACTGACGGGAAGTGAGTGTGCGCATACTTTTGCAGCAGCTGCACACGCTTGTCCCTATTGTCACGGCTCTTTATCCTGTGCCCAATACCCGGCACTCTAATTCCCTTCTTTTTCATTCCTTCCACAAACTCGTAAGGCGTCAACCCCTGACATAGTCACAACATTCATTCAATCACTCATCCATTTAAACAAGTACTTGACACTGCTGCATCCACTATTTATTAAAGCAAGCATAATGAAATAAGAAACAGAAAAAAAAAAAAAAAAAAAGGCTCACTTACCCTGTCACAAGCATCTTTAAAGTATCTAGCAGCATCATCAATGGCACCACCGAATCTAGGACCAATGGTCAGCAAACCTGCACCACATCCACTCAAATTTTAATCAACTGTATTTCTGATAATACTGAGATATGTTTGACCAAGGATGATAAAAGGAAGGAGAGAAGGTGAATAAAAAAGAAAGTACCTGAGACCAAGCTGGAGACTAGGTCTTTCCCAGCCCTGGCAGTGACGATAGTGTTGTGAGCACCCGAGACACAAGGGCCATGGTCCGCACACAGCATCACACAAATCTGTCAATCAATCATTTTAGCTACTAAGCAACTCGCAGTTTGTTATTCTTCTTTTTTCTCAAAATACAACTTTATATAAATTGTTGACTCTGAGCAAGCTAGCAATTGCTCTTCAGTGTATATTCAAATAACAAAATAGCACATTTGAGGACCTTTTGAGTTCTGAAAAATTTTAAAAGTTAAAGGAGAACTTGGTAATTTGCATACAAACTTCCCAATTTTTATTATCCTTCCTTTATTGTGCTTTTATTCTTTAATATTTTGAAGCATTTTTAGCAAGAAATCTAATTTAGAACTTGACAACAAAATTCAAGATTGATTGAGATCTTAACAATTATTTTGAATCTACTAAAAAATGAAAAACAGTAATTCAATGATTGACTATTAATTGAAATTAACATAAAAAGGAAAAGACAAACCAACCTCAATGAATTGGGTGCAATAACGGGGTAGGCTACGCTTAAACCATAGAAGGGAGATGACATCACCGACACCATAACCCTTTTCAATGATGGTTGACATTGGTACACCCGCATAGCATGGCTCCTCACCTACACAGATTACAAACGGAACAAGGTAAATTACTTTTGTATCTTGATGGTATGAAGAACTCATTGAATTGCCTCAATTAACTCTCCCTTTTCCAACCCAACTTTGTAAGTTTAAACACAAAATATTCCACAAAATTTTAAGGAAATTGATAAAGGAAGATGAAAGGGAGGTGGCTTTAGTGGAGACAATTTTCGTTAAGCCACTGCAGAGTTCACATATGTTTCTTTTTTTCTTTTTTTTCTTTTTTAGGAAAAGCCCTTAGGCGTACTTGTCAGGTTAAAAAAAAGCTATGCTGAGTGATCTTAAGCACTGTGCATACTCGTCAGGTTCAACATTTAGCCAGTGCATACTTGTCAGGTTAAAAAAATGTGAATACTGAATAATCTAACCTCTGTCGTCAGAAATTGTGGAGATGATATGTGTGGGGGCCCGCACCTTCCCGCTCTTAATGGCAATGTTCAGATCCTCGGGAATCGGAGGTGGGGTAACCTCAGTCACTGGATCAATCTTCCCTTCTTCCACCTTCAGCAAAACCAAGTTTTAAATTTAGTTCAGAAATCTTTACACAATTGGCAATTTGATTGAACAGAATGACAAGTCAATGACTTACGAGCTTTTGGAAGGTCTCCTTGATGACAGCCTCAAAGGCTTCGAATGAATCGGGGACCACAGCTCCGGCATCTTTCAAGGCTTGGTTCTTCCCTTGTGCTGACTCCATGTCACCGCCACTCTTGGCACCCTGTTTCATTTCAAATATGGCTCAGACATAGAAAGCATAGAATAACATTAAAAGTATAGAAAAAGAAGCAAAATTTGCATGAAGGGTTCTTGCAATGAACGAAATCAAATTTCCCTTTCATCATCCACCATATTTTAATGAAGCATTTGGGACAATGGTGTAACCTAGATGCACATTTGCCTTCATATGACTTTGTTTACGATAAAATTCTTGATTCTATAATTTTTAATTGCCTTTATTGTCGCAACCTTTTTCTGATAAACAATCTACAGCATCATATGAAGGATATCAAATATGCATGGAAAAACTCATTTTTAAAATAGTAAATATAGTAGGAAGTTTTTTTCTTTTGACAAATCATGAAAAATGGAGACTTTCTGCAACTCATTGCTACTTTAGAATTCTCTTGACCAAAGACAAAAGAAAATGTGAATAATTATTGAACTATAAGTAACGACTCACAGCGTGGCCGAATTGCACTTCAGACTTGAAGAGGCGTGCACATGTACCACTGACCCAGGCAACAACAGGTTTGTTCACCTTCCCTTCTTTCAATGCCTCAACTAGGGAGTACTCATCAGTACCACCAAGTTCACCAAGTACAACCATCATTTTTACCTAGAAACAAAGGATTCAATGTGATATTATTAACTGAAGAATGCAGGTTTGACTGACATGCCATATATTATACCATTAGTGCATCAGATAGGAAGCAAATATGCAACAAATACTATAGGTGCACCAGAAAAGTTGTCTTTATTTGTGCATGTTTCTTTAAAATTAAAGATAGGATAGTGGACTCCATGATTTGATTCATTGCAGTAAGCATGGATATATAAATTACCTGAGGGATGTTGTTGAACCGAAGCACATGGTCAGAAAGAGTGGAGCCCGGGAAAACATCACCACCAATAGCAATACCTGGTTAGATTAATGCTCTCATTATTTAACTGGAACAAAAGGTTATAAAAAGGAGTACAATTCTTTCCTCTTATACCCCTTTATAATATGGGTTCGGGTGTTTCTAAGGTTACCTTCATAAATTCCATTAGTCACACGTGCAATGGTGTTGTACATCTCATTTGACATGCCACCCTGTCATTAAAAAACACTATGACCATCAAATGATAAGCTATGAAAAGTTTAACAGAACTAAATGAGCCAATAATATGCTATTACAATGCTCTAATTATTAATTCAACGTACTTTGCACCAGCAAGTTTCTTGATTTATAGTGTTCTAAATTATCCTTTTATTCTGGCAAGGAGCTTTCCATGTATGTTAACATAGTCATATAAAAAGAGGTCAACATGCCAATTGAACACTGAGAATTTCAATGAGTAAAATTGGT
Organism: Carex pumila; assembly: GCA_033356055.1. NCBI lineage: Eukaryota > Viridiplantae > Streptophyta > Magnoliopsida > Poales > Cyperaceae > Carex > Carex pumila. The sequence goes on along the minus strand of JARJHM010000118.1, from coordinate 238,033 downwards.
TTTGCATCTGATTTGAGTATAAAGTTACCGATTTGGAGACGAATCCGACAGATCCAGGCCGGTAAAGCTTGCAGGCAATAATGTTGTCAATGGTTCCAGCAGTGTCACCGATCTTGAAAGCACCAGCTTGGATTCCTCCAACTGTTGCCGGGCCAAGAATCACCTGTTCGCACCAAAAAAAAACTTTTCCATTATTGCTTGTCTTTAGATAAAAACTTCATGTTGGCTACTGGGAACCTCAGTGCCAGAAAATCAATAATATAATAAAAAAGAGCACCCCACCATATATACAGATCTTATTACCTTGTTGTTGGACCTGGCATAACCAATGAGCTGCTTTGTGTCTGATTCAGGGACACCCTCAGCAATAATAGCCACCACTCTGATTGTCGGCTGTTTCAAAGCAGACATAGACGAGGCTGCCGCACTGTAGATTCAAAAAAAAGAGTTGATGGATAAGTGAAATTTACCGTATTTATCTTTTAAGTCCATGTAAAGGGAAATTGAGGTGATCAAACATGAACATTCTATCTGTGATAATAGGCAACTTTAGAGACATGTATCAAACCCCTCAAATAGCAGTATTAAAAGACGCAAAGTTACTAACCTTCTAAAAGATGCGAAGTTGATGAAAACATCAGCAGTGGGATGTGCAGCACAAGCAGCTTCAATGCTACAATTGCAGGAAAAGACAAAAAAGTTTTAGGAAAATTAAATATAAGATTGATGGTTGTTTACTTGGATTATGCTAGTATTGCATAAGTACTTTACAGATGTTCCATTTTGTTGACAAAGGTTTCAAGCAATTCACTTGATCCTCCAAGTTAACAAGTTATATTTCAAGAAATTCATTTTGCCGTTAGCCAATTTTTAAGATGGTACAGGAAAATGCTGCTCACTAATTTGTTTAAGGCTGACTGGAAAATATATTTGAAATGCTGTCAGCAGACCAGCACTGATGGAACAGTATGACATTATTATTTATTTTTTTGGATCAGAACAGGGAATTTATATATTTGCAAGGACAATTCTGGAATTTTCTTCTTTCCAATTAGTATACCTTGAGTGGACGGGTATGGCAATTTCTTCCTGACCGAAGAAAAGCTTCTGAAATCCCTCAGACCCAGGATTTATGATTCCAGCAACAGAAGGAGTTTCCCTACCTATAAACACACCATAACCAAGGAATATTTAATTATAAATAAACAAAGTTCTTTGCTTTGCCTTAAAACTTCCCAAACAACCAATTTCAGTTGGCCTTTTATAGGTATGGTAGATGATGATTACCCAATTGATCAATTGAAACCAAATATGAACCCAATTTAAATGTCAGTGACCTTGACTGTGCCATAGTTAACCCTCATTTCCCTTGGTTCCGTAATTTAGCCTCGGTTTAGCATAAAAGTCTTAGTTTACCCACAATTAAAAAAATTAGGCATCAAAAAGAACATGATTGAATTTAGAGTGGTATTTTGGAAGGATGGCACGTACCACAGAGGAAGTCAAAGTCAAGCATGCGCTGGATGGGGAGCTGCTTGTAGTTATAGAACAAAGCCTGTGTTGTCTTAGAGAAAATATTCCCAGTCGCCATCGCTCACCACTCTGCATGTTAATTTTCATTTTGGTTTATTCTAATCAATATATCATTATGTTGTAAAATGATAAAGGTAAGTACAGTTACTTTGCATAAACACCCTTTAGTAATCATTCTTTGCAAAAGACGCACAGGCTTGATAGTGTTGGTTGATAGTTTGTAACACGAACATTAACTGGTCAAAATGATTCAGAACAAGCAAGATCAATTTACACATTCATGACCCGATGGGAACTCCTAATGGGGCCAAAGAAAACTGTTCTCCTAATTGGCAAAATGAAGATAATTACTGTGGTTTTTGAAAATAATCAAGACCAAACATATAGCATTGTGTTCCTCTGACAAACACCACCAAGAAAACTCCACACAGACATTGCAAATTGGTAAATCAATTGTACCCAAGTTAACCTAAATTGAAATCAATTAAATCAACAAATAGGAAAAGATGCAAGCCAAGAAAAAATTGCAGGATATTTGTAAGAAAGGATATTGACTAATGAATGCCAGTGCCATTCCGACCAGTGTAGCCTTATAATTTCATTTGAAACAGTACCAAGTAACATTTTGACAATTCAATCCCTGTCCTATCCTAGTTAGGTGAGAGCAACAACCACCAACTGCATACGGTGGGTAAAACTAACATTGTCAATTTGGTGCAACAAAACAGAAACATTACAGCAACCAAAATTCTGTAAAAAAATTCTCAATTAAGTAAAGGGCCTATATATGGGTGCTCAATGGAGTTAGGAAATTGTACGACAGAATCATCTGAATAGAAAATATCTCTTCACAAGCTCACATGGAGAGTCAGAGGCATGACTAATAATTAGTAACCAACAAGCAGGAAAAAAATCTCTTAAAAATGCTGTGCGAAGCATCGAATCAGCTGAAAACCAGTGTATCTGACAAAATGGTTTGGAGATCTATGAAAAAGCGAACATGAATCGATGAATCAGATCGGATCACAGATCTCTCGATCCGATTCGCGCTAGAAATTTAAAAGCACACAGCTACATCGTCATCAAACTGATCGTATTGGAACGAAGAGAGAAGGGGCCGGAGTAGGAAATGCACACCAACTGGTCGACGAAATGACGAGCATGATATGAAGAAACTAAAGCTCAGTTTGTTTAATTTTTCCAAGTTGTTACCTTTGATCCAAGGAGAGACAGGCAGCGAAGAAATCGAGGAGTGAATCCGAAAGAGGAGAGGAGAGAGAAAGATGCAGATAATCCCGAGGTGTAACAAACAAAACGTAGGTGCTCTCTGCTCTTCTTGCTCTCCTCTCCATTTTATAGACAGCCATAGTTGCCTTCCAACTACTCCCGCTCTTCACAACGGGCCCACGCATTTAATTTGTGAGCCGTCACCCATACTGCCTGATTCCCTGATTCCTACCTGGCAACAGCGACTAGCTTTCGTGGGTCTACGGTTCAGACGGAGCAAGTGCGAAATTGGTCTACGCAGTAATTTGCGCGGTCAAATCCGTGGAATTCCGTCGAGCCTTTTTAACTTACTCCGTCGTAAATATTGACGGGTCTATACATTAAATTAAGACCGTGGAATAAGAATAAAATAACATTGTGAATTCACTGGATTATGTATGAGTTGGAGCCGCCGGTGTTTGCATTTAATGCTGGATTTGGTCGCAGGGGGTAGGGGTTTGGGCTGCGGGGCATGCGAAGCACGTGCGGGGTAGTTGGGTCACAGTACTGCTGGTCCTGGTGCTGTCCATTCTATATTTGATATTTCTATTTAAATTCAATCCAAAGTCCAAACAAATAAAAAAAAAAAATCAAATATCAAATTTTAATACGCAGACAAGGTCATATTTTTCACTTCCAAAATGGACACAAGTCCTCGTCGCCCATAATAATTACAAAATTTAACATTACGTTTAGACTTTTATGAAAATACTTTAGGCATATATAAATAATTCCAAAATAAATGGAGGATCAAATAAGTCAAATTTTATTCTTTTTTTTTATCATGTTTTTATATAAATGAATAAATTTTAAAAAATTCAAATAACGAAATGAAATTGTATGCAACATATATCATATTTTCCAACGAAGACAAAATGGTGGTTATTGTATTTAGTGATTTTTTTATAGATTATTAGTCCTTAATTTTATAAAAGGGAAGACATAAAAATTGGTAACTTATGATATATGACATTTACTTCTGCACCTAAAAAATATATTGAATTTATTTTGACAAGTCGAATAGGCATTTTTTTTTTTTTTTTTTTTTGCAATAATAAGAGAAGACTGTTTTGGAGAAGAAGCATGCCAAATAGATTAATGGCAAGCAAATAAATAACCAAGCAAAGATTAATTAATTAATTAATTAAAAAAGCAGAAAGAAAATTTACACTAAATGACTCCACTATAGTTTTGGTGTTGAGTGATGGAAAAGACATTTTTATAATTAATTTTTAATTAATAAAAGCACATGCGAGTGCAACAGTTGATATATGTATTTTGATTTGCAACATAAATTGATAATTGTTGATGGTACGTAGTTCCCTATGATCAAGGCTAAATGTAAAAAAGCAAGTAAAAGGAAAGGATCCTTTCCTTCCTTCCTAGTTATTTGGTGTTGAAGAGAAATGAAAGCAAGTAAAAGGAGATAATTTGACTTGGATCTTGCTTTAACCAACCAACCAAACAACGAACCAACCATTGGTTATTTCATTTCATATTTGGGAGGTTGGTGAGGGTTGATTTGGATAAATAGATATTCTGTTGAGAGTAGAAAAACAGCTGCGCGTGCAGTGTCACAATAAAACACACAATCCATGTCCAAGCGAGTCGCTACAATTTTGACAGTGGAATTTATGTCACATAAAATTAAATATTCAGTGTACGATCGAGGCGACCAATAGATTGAAAAGACGAAGCTCAAACGTTTCGTTTCTTTGACGCTTCTTCCTTGTATTTTTATTTCATTTTAGGATTTAGTTAGCCAACAGAGTGACAGACAGAGGCACAGAGCTCTTCGTAAATTAAAAAAATGGCTTAAATGGGAGCAGATATATAGCTACCAATTGGGGTACCTGAGCTGAGATGTTGCGTGCGTGGGGACAATTAAAAATGAAGCACAAAGAAAGATTGGAATAATTAAGGTACCAATAAATATTATTTGATAGGTGCACCGGTAAAAGTTACCAACCCATCAACACTCCCACCTTGCTACACTACTCCTACTACTCCTACTCCATCTCCATCTATATATTTTAGATGAATTTCATGTATGCCCCTCAAAAATATCAAAATTACATACTCTCCTCTAAACTTCAAAATTACCTATTTCCTCCTCTGAATTTTCCAATACTCACAAATTTACCATTTTAATGTCTTTTACATTAAAACTCATGTTAAATATGTAAAATATCCATTTTACTCTTTATTAAAAGCATACAAATATTAACTCTTCTTAAAGAAAATTGTCAGTCTTATGTTTGATCGGTTTTCAAGGGCAAAATGGAAATTTTATAGAGATAAAGGGTATAATGAATATCCGGTTTTCGAGGACACAATGGGTATTTATAAGGGTAAAGGATATAATGGGTATCTTATGAGATTGACATTTTTCTTAAACAACCTACAAAAATTTTATGCTTTAATGAAGGGTAAAATGAGTTTTAATACAAAGAACATTAAAATGGGTAAATTTATAAGTTTTGAAAGCTTAGAGAGGAATATACGTAATTTTCAAGTTTTTAAGGGGAATATGTGAAATTCTCCACATGTTTACTTATATATGATACATCTAAAAGTACCATGTAAGCATGCCTAGATTTTCACGCCGTGTCAACAAATAAATAACATGCACTTGGTGACTTGGATTCTTGGAATCTTTAAAAATCCCACACATGATTTGTGATGGCGAAATGACAAATGCACAGTTTTTTGATGCAATATTCCGCAAACCGTTGCAAATCTACTTTACAAAATTATGACTATGGTGACACCCATAATCCATTTGTCAGTGACTTGTAACAAAAAAAATATCCAACAATTTGAAACAAATTAAGAATGTTCATTCTATTTCTTTGTCTGAATTTTGATGCTCAAGAATTATTATGTTTTGCAAATTATATACCACTGGTTTATAATCATTGGTGTGTATAATTATTTGATTGAAATCATTTAATTCAATTGGACTTAAGCAAGATATATGATCATGTGGGGAGGATTTGACAGAAAGAAATTAAGATGTAGTTCACATGTATATAATATAGTTAATTAATTATGAGTATCTGCTAAAGCTAAATTAAAATCATTGGAATATACTAATTGTGATTCTAGAAAACATAATAGCAACAAAGTTATAAAATGTATATCCATCTAAGAAATCCTTCTCTCAAAATCAAAATCAACAAAGGATGAAAAGATGGAATTAATTATTTAATGGCGGAGGTCCCTAAGATAGCTAATTCCCATTTTTTAAGACACTTTATATATATATATATATATATATATATTTGCCGTGCTCACCTAAAAGTGCATCCAGAAATTAGCACCCAAATACAGGAAAAATAAATATTTACATGTAAACATAGCTACACATTATTGGAAATAATATGTAAATTTCAATATCAACAAAATTCTTTTTAATAATATCTTTTTCGGGAATTAATTTTTAATTTAGTGATAAAGATAATGACCTCTGTGTGAAAGGTCGAAAGTTCAAAAACCGGATCGAGAATTTTTGTGGATATTAAATAGTTGAATGGCTTGACCTCCAGCCTTTACTCAAAAAAAAAAAAATAATATCCTTCTCGTTTCGGTACAATAATTTGAAATAAGACTATGCTTCATAACACAAGTATTAAAGGAAAAGAAATAAAGGGAAGAGGAGGGGCGTCGTGACTGGACCTGACTGAGAAATTTACTTGCTCCAAAATCGAAAAATTTGAGAAATGAAAAGAGTGGAGAAGAAGAGAGCGAAAGTAAGATCTCTCTATAAACTTTCTGATTTTTCTCACCTCACACCTTGTTTGGATGGAGAGTAGAGGAAGGAAGGGAATGGAAAGGAACAAAAACTTTTTGTTGAATCGTGTTTAGTTGATAAAATTATGTTGGAGATGAAGGGTACAGGAGGTGAAAGGTTTAACCTTATATCATTATAATTAGTAGAATCGGTTTTCCTCACAAATTGGGGTGTAACGGATGGAAATAAATGTTGTTATAAATATTTTTAGAAAAAATCATACAAATATCTAACCCTATATCTTACATATATAATTCTCATATAAGATTTTTTTTCTCAAACCTACAACAGTCACCGAATTTCTCATTAACCTCCTAAATTTTAATCAACCAAACAAGAAATAAAACGGAAAGGAAAGTTAAATTTATTTTCTCTCATTAATCATCCAAACAGGAAGAAGTTAAATATATTAATCTTCTTTTCTATTCCATTTCATTCCCTTATATTATTTACCTCTCATTTCTTCCTTTGCTCTCCATCCAAACAGGTAGCTAAGGTGAAGTTTTGCGTGCTTCTTTCCTTCCCTTTATACAGACTGTTTGGAGCATAGTATCATACTTTTATGACAAAGTCTTAGTTTAACAACCAATATTTTTTCTAAATACGACAAATTTTTTTTTTTAAGTATAAATATATTATTTATATTTATTTTTATATAATTCTAAAATAATTTGATGTTCCATCACTAGTTAATATAGACCGTTAAATTTCATTTTGATAAGTGGTAAAACTTTTCATCAATTTGCGTACGTATATGATTTATGTAAAGTAGGAATTTTATTTTACTTGCCGAATTTATAAATTATAAGTTGTTTTTAACGGTCATCAAGATTATCAAAATTTTTATAAACTTCATTGATTAATTTGATGTAAAAAAAAAGAAGAAACAAAATCTTTAAAAATATCATAGACTTACTGTACGGCTGTACAGTTTTTTTTTTTACCAACAACAGATTGGGAGATCCAACACACAAACAAGAAGCAAAAGCAAAAGACGTCTCTCTTTTACTAGAGGGGTGATAATGCTTAATGTTCATAAAAAGAAGATAGTTTAAATATCTCTATTTTTTTACTTATTGTGTCTTCATTTTATAATTATTAATAACTTAAAATTTAAAAGTCAAATCTCTATTCTTATATTAAGCATGTAGATGTTCTGATTCATCGACAACTTTGATTAAAAGATTAAATTTCTAATTGAATATCAGCTCCCTGATCGAATATTTTGATTCTATGTATATTTTTTTACGTGTAAAAGTTTAAATTTATTTAGGCACGTATTCGCCACATGTACAGAGTCGTATGCAAATTGTATCATCTTTCTAATTAGTCTGAATTTCTTTCTATTTTTCAAATATTGGTAGAAGCTTCTATTTTATTAAATGTTATAAAAGAAATTTTTAAATTGATTGATTATGTCTTAATTTTCTTTCTATTTTTATATCACTTAAAAAATATTATTTGTCATTTTGTTTGAGATTTTTTATGAAAATATATCAAATCGATAAATGTGTGTGTGTGTGATTATGCTATTTAATATGTCATTTAAGAAATATTATTTCTCATTTAGTCTAATTTTTTATGAAAATATATTATTTTGTATGAGATTTATTTTGTTCTCTTATAATATAACTCATTGCAACACACAGGCACGGTACTAGTAATATAACAAAACCATTAGATTTGATATATAATATTTTTTCTATGAACATATAAAAGATTACAACATTTCGACTTTATTTTGATCAATATGAAAAGCTTGCAAAAATATCTTAATATGAATAAATTATAGACGTTGATTATTCAACTTATTATTTTATATGAAATTAAAATCGAAAAATGATAAAAAAAAAACAAATTATACGTGTGTAGACAAATAATATAGAACACATCTGACAGTTTTATTTTAACATATAAGTTGTAAAAAAATGTTATTAGAAAATAAAAATCACAAAAAATAGAAGCATTTGAAATCTTCTCTAATTTAAAAAAATAGAAAAAGTGTGGAGGAAAAAAATAAAACTAAATTTATGGTCAATCGGACGGTCAGGACATGATCCTGTAATGAAGTTAAGTAATCGATCTCTTCCTTATCTCCAGCGGCGCTTCTTTTCGTTTTCTATTCATATCATTCTATTTGTAGTAACAAAAAGAAAGAGAAGAAGTATCTATCTATCTATCTTAGTATATAGAAATAGAAATGGCGGTAGCATTTGAATTGAATAAGCAATATCACCTGTTACTGTTGCCGCTCTTTTCACTCACTAATCGATATCGCTCGCCTTCTCTCCCGCTCTCCCGAGGCAGTACCAGTACCAGGTCCAGGTAGGTACATTACTAGCTACTTGTTTTACTATTTAATAGATTTATGATTACTCAAATCCCATACACCCAGCTTAATTCTTAATTTTCTTTTTAATTCATTTGAGGTTGAACGACTACTTGATCAGCTACAAGTGCTCGCTCAGGCTCAGGCTCAGGCTCAGCCATGTCCATTGCAAATCTCATAATTATACACCATTTCTTCCTAACAGTAACAGTAACAATACCAGTAACGCCACCTCTCTCCTAAACCTACAACATGTATTATTTAATTATATACTTATATGTATTATTTTCATTTTCCATTTTAGAAATGGCTCCAGTACGCCATGATACTTTTAATTATTAACTTCTCTTTATTATCTCAAGTGAATTCTTAATTTCAGATTACCGAATTGGAGGAGCCTGCTCACCCTCATGCCTTATTTGGTACCATATATACCCAATTAATAACATTCTAATTCACATTCTTAATTCTTCTCTTTGCATTTCTTCTATTAATGTTGACTTCTTCTTAGACATGTCCATATGCAAGTCAATTTCACTACAAATTTACTCATTTCATTAGGTGCCTAAAGGAGGTGAATTCTGCTCAATTCACCGATTTAACCCAATTTATCTGCAATTGCACAATCAACCAAAAAATGAGGTAGCAAACAAGTACAAAGAAACAAATATATATGAATTATATTAGTTGGGTATACATTAATTTACCTCTATTGTCAGACTATATATGTTCCCTGTCACAATATATATATTTTTTAACTATATTAAAATATGACACAGTTTTCTATTTGAGTTGCTTTGTTGGGAACATCAAGGAAAAGCTTTGGAACTTCACATGGCCGTGTGCCATAGCCATGCTCCATCCAACTCTTATGCCTGTCGCTTGTGTTGCTTTCTTTTCTAAGGTATATATAGGCTGACTCGTATTTTTTCTCCCTTTTCTAACTCTCTCTTCTTTTAGTATATGTATGGTATATCTTGTGCATCCAATTGCATATGGCCTGTAATCTCATAATTTTTCTCTTTGAAGCAGGAGGAGAATGGTATTTTGGTACTCTTTTGAGCACCGCATAAGGTGCCAGTTATGGAAAAAAAAAAAAAAATGTTGGTATTATAGTTCCGTATCTTGTTAACATTTATGCCTCAATTAACCTCTCAAATTGTGTCTTAAGAAATTAGAACAGTAATTATCCTAATTGTTATTGAAGAACACACAACATTGCAATCATTTTATATATAGCCATCAATTGCTGAATTCTATATTATAGAAAACAACTGTACCCACATACGTTTCTTTAAATTAAAATTTCCTGTTATGGAATATTTACATACTTTGAATCTAAATATTTGCAGCTTGCAATCTTTATAGGTGGACCATTAATTGGGAACCTTATGGATTATTTTCCTAGAATGCATTCCTACAATTTTCTTAATCAAGTGAAGGTACTCTTTCAGGTTTTTTTTTTTCTTTTCACTCTCAATTTTTTTTTTTATACAAAAGCAATCTATAAGGCTACCAAGTACCAACATGGCTACAAACTTCCTTTTAGTTTTGTTTATTATTTTTAACTTCATTTGAGAAATATTGTCAAGTTAATTCATTGTCAATGAATCCCAACCCTATTATATATAAGAAAAAAATAGCAACAGTTCTTTGTGTTTCTCTTTTTTAAAATGTCTTTATAATTCTTTTTGTCAGACAGTTGCTCAGGTGATCTCTGGTGTTATGATGATACATGCCCTTGGTGCAGCAGACTTTTGTGTCTCATCTTTGCAAACACAAACTTGGTTTTTTGTACTACTACTGGCCATGTCAGCTGACAAGCTCGCGAGCTTGGCACTTGGTGTCTCAGTGGAACGAGACTGGGTTGTCATGGTAAATTCAAACATATAGTATATTGTTTTCTTTCTTGTTTAGTTTGTTTTGGATTTTGGTAGATATTAATCAATATCATTTATTTAATAATTGATGCCAGTTCAATATAATTTGTATTTTTTGCCCTTTCTTGTTTTTAATGATTGCTTTTGTATCATGTTGAAAGCTCATAAGGTACTTTGTTAGCTGAATTGGCTCTTACTAGGGTTAAATATTAGATTTTAGTTCCCTTGTTACTTTTACCAGTAATAGTATGTACTTATTGTAGTTCCATTTCTTTATCTTTTATGCTAAGAAAGGGAACTGTTTCAGATCCTACCAGTATGTACCACCCAAATTGCAACCAATAATCTTGATGAGATATGATCAAATACAAAAACTAAAGAGGACAGTTTGCTGGTACAGAATCGTATGGGCAATATTGCATTATTAATAAAAAAAGATTTGTGTTTTTTTTTTCTTGTTTGAAGTTAGCAGGAGCAAAGAGAGAAATTGCACTTGCTCATGCAAATGCAACACTTAGTAGAGTTGACCTTCTTTGTGAGGTTTGCACTATAATTTAAATTGTACTTTTGGAGGTTCAGGCTATTAATTCCTGCACTGCAAATGAAAAAGATTCTTTGAATTAAGTATGGATTGTGTTTTATTAGTTTTAAGTTTTGTTTTCAATAGACAGGCGGTGCATGGCTTTTTGCAGTTCTGTTGTCAAAGTATGACCGTGTGACATGCATTAAGATTGCTTGTGGCATTTCTGCATGCACACTACCTCTTCTGGTAATTACATTTTTATTATTATTTTCTACAGACATGCCACAAATCAAGATAATATAGAAAGGAAATTGGCATGTATTATTGTACATATGGTATTTTTAATTTAACTTGTAATTTTTTTGCTAAACTGTTATTGGAGTAATGCATATAAAGTAGCATTTTGGGAAACAAAATGAATTAAACCAGAGTTTAATGTATTGTGTGATTATTCATTAATATCAATCTAAAGCACAAAGGACAAAAGTTTGTTGACAATCATGCCCTGCCTTATTATAATACATTTTTCCTTGCTTTCACTATTTTTATATACATCTCAATATATATATATTTTTACAGTTGGTGCTGAACAAAGCAGCAAATCATCTCTCTCTAGGAGTTCTTGAACAATCCCCTTCCAGGTCTTCCCCTCGGTCCTGTGAAAAATCACACAGCTCTGACTGGTTTCTTAATCCAAAGAAAATAGGTAAGCTATTTGAAAAGACTTAAAAGTTTATAAAAGCCTTCTATTAAACAGCAACCCTTAATTTACAAGGAAACCCAAGATAACCAAATTTAAGCTTCAGTTAGGTATTCCAAACAAGAAATCATCTATTTAATCTCAGTTCAAACTAATACGTCTTCAAACATACCTCAAGTGTGCCATTGAATAGCAAGCAAGTTTGAAAAACAAAAAAGAAGCAATCCAAAATGGTTAAGAAGTGTGGTTAAAATGATATTCTGACCAGAATCAGAACTGAAGTCCAGTATCATGACCTGTGCTCATTGCCAACAAACTTTGATTTTTGCCCCCTTTCTATAACAGTAAAGGATGGCTTGATGGCAATAAAACAAGGATGGAATGAGTATGTCAACATGCCAGTACTTCCTGCAAGTGTAACTTATGTTCTTCTCTGCTTCAACATTGCTCTCGCTCCCGGCTCTCTCATGACTACTTTTCTTACACATCAAGGTACATCTTTCTAATTTCTGAACACAACCCTTTCTATTTTATTTATTGGAAATAAATTTCTCATGCACATTTTTTTTTACTGCTGTTGATGTTCAAGATCACATTCTTTAAACCTCATTCTGCAATTAAGACTCAATTGAATTGCATATCGCAAGACGAAAGAATTCGATAAATTCTGGGAATATGTTGGACTGTTTTTTCCTGCTTGCTCGTTAGCCACTAAGTTATGAAATTAATTTATGGTGTATTTTTGTGAATACCAAAAGCAGGATTGAACCCATATGTGCTTGGTTTGTTTAGTGGGTCTTCAGCTCTATTTGGAATTCTTGCAACTTTCGTATCTGCAAGTCTTGTGAGAAGACTTGGTATCTTTAAGGTTATTCTCTTTTTCACTCCTTTATGCTACATTTTAGATTGCTGTTTTCTTTTTAGCATATTCCTTTATATAAAAAAAAAAAAAAGCACAAGTACACCATCTCTTACATATATAGTAAATGTGCATTTGTACTTTGTATCTGCAATTTGTTTGTGATTTTTTTTTAATATGTTTTCATTCCATGGAAACCAGGCAGGGGCAGTTGGATTATTATCTCAGGCTTTGCCCCTGATAACAGCTGCTTTGATCTACTGGACTGAGCCTATGTCACAGGGGACTTCTCTAGCTTCATTCTTAGCTTTGATAGTAAGCACATCATGGTTATACAAAATGAAATTAAATAAATGAAATATGTGATTTCATTCTCAATCTCGGTTTTATGTGAAACAATGAAGGTACTGTCAAGGTGAGGCCAGATGTCATACAGTGTAATAGGACTACAAATAATTCAGACTACAGTACACCCATCAAAAGCAAATCTTATCGGGACGACAGAGAATTCTATCGCTAGTTTAGCTGAACTTGTAATGATGGGTGTGGCTATGCTTGCTAGTGATGTCTCTCATTTTGGTTTGCTTACAGTTCTCTCTGTATGTTCTGTGGTTGCAGCAACTGGGTTTTACTGTCATTGGTTGGAAAGCACTACCTCAATCATTTGACCAATGATCTAAAATTTGTCATTGAATTTTTTTTTAGGCTTTTGTTTTCAACTTCCCATTTATCTGTTAAATAGAAGTGCTTCCATCTTATAACAATGTATATGAGGCAAAACAAAAATCTATCGAGTGAAGTAATGGGTAATTAACCAGATCAAAAGATACATATTAACAATGTACTTCGTAGTTTTTGTTGAAAAATTATTACAGACCCAAAAGAAGAGAAATAAAAAAAATATCATCGATACTGACCAAGTCCTGGTGACTTTTAGTTGCTGCTGCAAGACCATGCTTTGCCTCTCACAACAGCAGTTTATGGTATAGCAGACCTTAAATCACTAACAGCATTGGTTTTCTTTTATTTAAATAAAGAAAGAGGCTCAAAAAAGATTTTACATGTACCATGTTACAAAAATTTGCCGTCTATTTGTTGCATCAAGCACCATTTTCAGTTCCTATATTTATATTCTTCCTTCACCAAGCAAAACAGCAAACTCAATAGTAAATAATCTCAACTCTACCTAGTAACTACTCAACCAATAAAGAAAACTGTAAATTGCATTGAAGAAAAAGGGGGTGACTAAATAATGACACAAACAAAACTAATCTAAAAGTCTACTCTGCAGAAAACATACTAAAAAAATTTCTAAGCTCTCTTCCTTAATCCAGGTCTGCGTGGAGCTGCTTCTTTTTTACTCGTCAGAGAACTGGAGGCTCCATTAGTCATCCCCACAACCATTTGATATAAACCACTTAATCTGTATTAAGATAGGATAGTTGATTATAATTACACCAAGGTAAAAGAAAGTGCAAAAGATGAAGAAGCAAGGAGAAGTTTGATTGATTGCGTTGTAAGTATACCTTGGCATACTGATAAAGAGGATAACAACAGAAACCCCGACCACGAGAGGTAACACAGGAGCCGCCGTTAGATCCTGCTCAGTCCAAAAAATAAACAAATCTCTCATTCATCTTTAATTTTCACACAACTCAACCATGTAACAGTACCCAAAATTCAAATACCCTAAACACAACCCACCTGTCTGTGATGACGCTCTTGGATCTTATATCTGAGAGGCCCGACATGAACCTGAGATTGTTTCTCCAAATCAATTTCAAAAGGCTCTGAATCGAAAACAAAACTGTTTGAGGGTAGCCCTGATCTCAGCTGTATCAAGTGTCGGCCTTTGGATAGGTCTCGGATCTCAAAGTAGCCTGAAAGAGGTAGCGAGATTACAGTTTCAACACTGGAAGGCTCATTGGCTGACCTCACCTCCACAGAGAGGTGCTTCAGTGCTGTGTCAAGATCGTCTCCTTCCACATGGCCAGTCACCAGGGGCGTTTCAGGCATTTCAAAAGCTATAAAGTCAACACCCTTTGTGTCTCTGTATCCAACCTAATTTGTCATAGAATTTTGAATAGGTAAGTCTGAAAGTAAAATGGAACAATAGTTTCATGCAATGGAAGAGACACTGGTATGGTGAGCAAATATAGTAAGTTCTACAATACTCTGAAGTCTAAACATAGCAAGGCCATTATTGGTATAACTTTTTGCTGAGTTGTCAAAACCATTATGCCCCTCTGGGTACTTTTGGATTTTAAAATGCACCAGTATACCAGTACAGAGACAATACCAGTTGGTACTATCAATATAATTTTATTTGTTACAAAGAGAGCACTGGTTGTCCCTAAAGTTGCATGCAGTTGTTTTTTGTGTTTTTTTTTTTTTTTTTTTTTTTTTTTTTTTTTTTTTTTGCAGTGGTTCACTTCCAACATAGCATTACAAGGTACAATCTATACATACATGAATGGAAACGTATTCAGGGGAGGAGCGTTCAATGGGAGCAACACCAGGCGTCTCCTTTGATACCACCCTTACTAAGTAAGTGGTGTCAGGTATAAGGCCCCTAAGCCGAAAATTGCCTATTTTATCAGTTGTAGCCTCCTCATAAAACCCTTCACTTTCAGATCGGGCCTCAATCAATACATCTTCCTTTGGCTGACCAGAGAGCAATGTAACCTTACCCATTGCACTACACAAAACAAAACTTAAAACATTTTAGAGAGAGGGAGAGAGATACAATGCGAATGGATTATATAACAGGTCAACCCAGCATAAGAATGGAACTACAGATGTTGCAGCTTTGATCATGCTCCAAAATAGAAGGAAAACTCTTACAAACCTGAAAGCAACACGAGTTGCATGAAAATCAATCACTTTAGTCTCCCCGGACTCCAAATCAATTGCCATTGCCCGAGGTGAAAAGGAATACTCCTTGAGTACAGGTCGGAGATAGAAGCTGCCAGGAAACAAGTTGGCGAAGGTGAATGCACCACCAGCACCACCAACAGTATTGTTTCTGTATCCATTGTCACTGCTCAGAGACAGCAACACAGCTGGAACTGTTCCTGTTTCTGAGTCTGCTTCCCCATGGATTCTGACCTCAATCTGTCCCAGTTTGTGGCACTCGAATGAGGAGTCACCAGCTTGTCGAATGTGGTATCCAGACTTTGAAGCTTCAATTTTGTAATTGATGTCATCATATAATGGTCCTGCTGAGAAAACCCCATCTGAATTTGTCTCTGTTTCAGCCGCCAAATCACCTTCTTGCAATTGAGCATAACTGCTCTTGCCTGAGGATATGATCTGGATTTTGACTCCTGATAGAGGTGGTGTAACAGACCCCTGAAGGTATAGACCAGCTTTGCCCACAATAGGAGCAACAGGTTTTTGGCAACCACTTGTGGCAACTGAAAACTGAAAATAATAAAATGTTTAAGTACATAGTAAAGCCCCCTCTTTTTCTGAATATTTCTGTATCCTTAGAATTCTCGAAACCTCAAATTTTTTTTACCCAACACCTCCAAATCAAGAAGCATAAAAAATAGCTATACAAAGGATAAGAAGCATCACTGAGACTCTTGTTCTCTTGATTATTCATAAGTTGATCATACTGCCCAAATTCACTATTCACTTAATGCAGATAGATAAGGAGAGTTTGAGGAACTTCTAGAAAATGTAGAACTTGAGAGTGTTAGCTACTGGAATACAAGATTTCCTATGCTTTAGGACTAAACATCACATTTCTCAGTATTAAGGAGCATGCATACATAGTCTTTATTTTAATTATGAAAAGACAAGCAAGAAAACTTTCCTTTGTTTTTATTTCTCTAGCTTATCTTTTTATGCTTTTTGACAGGAATAGTTTTTTTTTTTTTTATCCTTTTTGGCAGGAAATAGAATGCTATAAAAATTTAAGAGCTTGCTTACCTGACGCTGTGTTGGATAGAAAAGGATTTTCTCTTCCCTTGTAGCACTGCAATTTTAGTAAAGGAAATACATATTAAAATAAAAGTCATAGTTCAAAAAGTATGAAGTAAACATGAGATCAAGCAAGTAAACATGGGGCGACATCACATGACAAGGATTTGATTGAGATATAAAACAGGTTATAGCAACTACATAGTTAGTAATTGATGTGTCAGCAAAATTTGAGCTTTATTTATTAATTTTCTCAGCAAAATTTAAACTTTATTTTTTATTAAAACATGTAATTGCTGTCCTTGGCAAAAAATTTAAACTTATTCTTTAAAACCAGTAGAAGCATTATGCAAAGTACCTTGAATCGTGCGGAATGAAGACCAGGTCATCTCCAAGCCCTGCCCAGATCGAGTACTCATAAGTTGCCTTTCCATCCCCATCTTTTGCAACAAATTTAGCTGAGATTGATACTTTATGGGTATTTTCTCTGTTCAACACATCCACACTTATTTCTTCTCCTCCATCCAAGCCTTTCTCCAACTGGATCTCTCCAGTAACCAGGTACTTCTGACCTTGCACATGTATAAGCTACAAAAGGGCAGGGAAGAAAAAATTAAACATTTTTTAAAAAACTACAACTCATTGGTAAATGTACCAGATTACGAGGCTGACTCAAATGAAATACATGTGCATACAAAGTTCCTCTGAATGTCCTTTTTATCTTAGAGACAAAAATCTTAACGATTTATTCAGATACCATCACGATTCATTTTCTAGCAATTTCTGGTGAGCTTTGCTTTAAGCACATGGCTAACTTAAATATTGGATTCTTAATTAGAACTGAATTCAACTAGAGAAACCCATAAACAAAACCATGCAAGGGGAAAAACAGAGATATAGCTCTTTACAAGCAGTTCAAAATACAGAAAAAGATGGTGCATGGTGTATAAGGTATACCTCAGGGCTTCTTGTATCGAAGAGATGAGGTGCATCTCCAAACTTAATGCAAGGGTTGACAAAATGGAGCTCGTGCTGTCCCGGAGACTCTATATATATTTTTTGTGAGCCTTTCTGCATTTGTTAAATTATAAAGAATTTAGTTTACTTTTTACCTCTTCTTTTAAGCAATGGAATAATGTCAAAAGTTCAAGTGTTAGTTTCATATGCAGCCCTAAATAAAATTCAAAATATCAAAAGAGGCCTTTCTAAACATCATAAAATGAAATTTAATGCCCTAAAAACATGCCCCGTAATTCATAACCATTTCCCTATGATCACAAGGGAAAGTGAGCAACTATTTCACAATTTTTTTAATTTTTGAATGAAATGAGAACCAACTCTTTAGACATGCATTGTATTCTCATATGCAGGTATAAGGTTTCACTTGAAATATGTTTAAGGCCATGCTTCCTAATTCAAATCACCTTTGACTGATTTGTGAAACTACAACATGAAAGTCCTCATTGGTTCACACAAATCGTTAATTCAGCCAAAAAGTTTAACTTGATTACTTGAATTAGCCCTCAATTTCTCATAAAGTAAACCCGATTTACCTTAAATCACCATCTTCAATTAATATTAAGCAACTGGGAAGATAAAAAAAAGAATCCAGTGCTAAGTACAAAACAAAGTACATTCAGTACTCAGCCTAAGAAAATAGTATCTGGTTTATTTAACCTTAAATCCTAAATTTAACTCTAGTGTCACTTCTTCATTTTAAACCAACCACTAGAAGCTTATCAGTGGAACTTGCCAGTTGCCACCCCAAATTAAAAATATTTTAAATATTATTCTTCTGATGTTTATATAAATCATACCACGATTGACAAGTCAAACTTAGAGGAGTCAGGCAGTTTTATAAAGGCATCAGTCTGATGCGACGAAACTATGTCGATCCAATAACCAGTTTGGGTGAAGACAACTCCATTCATATCTACTGGGCCAACATCCAACTCTATGCTGTTACGGTCCCAGCACCATTTATTTTCTGTATGTGTGATCTGATAAAAGAAAAAAATCATGCCAAATTAACCAAAAATGAAAGTAACGTAAATGATAGTGATTCTAGAAGGGGCAACAGCTGGATCAAATTAAGACTGTTCAGGTCAGCTTGCACCAAATGATAGTATTCTTATTTAATTACATGATTCATTTTCTATTTTTTTTTCTCCATGTATTTCCATGAAATATATCTTTCATTAAAAACATATTGTCTGTATTTGATTTAAGCAAGTCTAGTTGCAATAAAAATGGATCTGTCAATACATAAATCCACTATCATTTATAGAAGTGGTTGAATACCTCCAGAGTGTATTTTCCTGGAAGAACCTTGGAAAACACAAATTCACCACTGTCAGATCCCAACTTGACAATCTTTCTGTCTTGCCCCGACCCATCAGTCCGACTCACCAGTGACAACAAAACATCCGAACTGCATTTCTCCTTGCAAAGTACTTCACCGTGGATGCCAACTTGCGACTGTTTTCATTTAAGTTTTGCAAATGTCAATAAATAAAATACAGGGAAGGTAAATTCCTCTTTGAGATGTTTCCGCATTCAGTTTAGGATAATTCAAATGTATATACCACAAACACCATAGTATTTGACATTATCAATTCATACAAACCAAGGACAAGGTCTCCAATGACCTTGTTGTATCTTAACTTTCCGAAAATTGACCAAACTGCTATACTTTTCTCAGTTATACATGAAGTGGGAATTTGTGGATATATGTAACACAGGCATTGATGAAGGCAGGAAATTGTGAAAGGATGGATATAGCACAGACATCTCTTAACACAAATGTGAAGGTGAACAATATTTGGTAGTTCTCCTTTCATAGAGACATTTTGATATTTCATTGTACTTACTATGGGCAAGTAATGCATGTTTACAATTCTGATTTGCAATGAGATATATGAAAACATGAGAACCCTTCCGATTTAAATTTGTGGTTGCTTTTACAGGAAAACAGCAATATGTTTGGAAGTACCTGAGAAAACTCCAGATCGAGCAGAGGACTTTCGACTTTTACATCAATATATACTGGTGCAAATACAGGAGAGGGGGAGCTGCCTGAGGAAGCTACTGGTACAGCAGCCAATTGGTATTCACCTGGTGGCACCTATTCCAAATTTCCAATGTCAATTCAATAAACTTAACAATGGTGCAGCCAGTGCTGCGTTTGACCAAAACAGTATCAAAACAGTACTGCACTTTTATTAACAACACTTCTTGATCGATCACACACACAGTTACCTCCAAATAACTATCGGATTAGTAGAAAAGTATTAACCAACTTAAAGAGAACATAATTACCTCAAAACAAAACCTGCCATTTTGATCTACGAGCTTCTTCTGAGGCTTCACGTTTTCAGGTCCATGAGTCAAGGCCACCTAATTACCAAATATTATGTTATAACTACAAACTGAAAGAAAGCAAATAAGCAAAAACACAAGACATCTTAAGAGAGTTTACCATGGCCTTTGTGTTTGTACTTATCATGCGAACAACACCACATACATCATAGGAGATGGCCTTTATGTCTTCAACAGAAGCCATGTTAGGTAAAACCTGTCCAAGGAAAAAAGGAAACACCTCATAATTATATACAAAGTGATCACTGCTATTTTAGGCCAGTACTACCTATACCAGTGCATTGAGGTACCTATATGGGTATTTGTTTTTTATTTATTTTTTAAGGTCACATAACAATAGCATGACTGCTAAGCCTTAACTGAGCTTGAAGTACTAATGTAATGCGGTACCATGAAATTCTAACAAGGCAAATTAAATGGTGACAGTCCATAAATGTAATGTGGTACCATGAAATTCTCTAGAGAGCTAAATTTGTAGTGATCCTTCTCAGCGGCAATTGAGTATTGCTTCGATGTAACCTACAAAAAGAATAGCAAAAGTATTGCATAAAGTTGACAAAGCGAACTTACAAAAATTCACGAGAAATAAGAACTTCATATTATTAAAATGGTTTGAAGTTATGGTTCGTACAAAATGACTTGTCATTATATGGTTATTCCAAGCTAAACAAAAAAGAACATGAAAGCAACGATTTAACCATTAATTCTGTTTTATTGTTTCCAGCCAACCAATTCCTTGAATTTCTTAGTCATTGCCCAGAACATACCTGATCAAGCTTGTAGTATCCACGACTATCAGTTACAACTTTTAGTTGGCCATCCAATATCACTTTAGCATTCTCAATACCAACACCACTACTGTCGACAACACGTCCCGAAACAGAGAAGCCTGTCACCTGCAATCAAGAACATGAGTTAAATCAACAAGGTTATTTGTATAGTAAGCTCATCTCTGTAAAATACATGCATACAACAATGCTAAAGATATTTATAAAAAGTAAAAAGAGATGATAGTTACGTAAATCATACTATGTTGTTAACTAATTAATTCTTCAACATAGTCCTTTCAATAAATGCAAGGAGTGTAAGATTGAGGAAGGAGATGAGAGCGAGAGGAGCCTGCACCTCAAACTTTTGAAGAATTGTCAGGTGCTGATGCACGACAGAAACAACTACAGAAGAAGGTGAGACATCAAAAATTGTGTTCTCTCCTTTGTAGTATGGCAATAACTCATAAGCACCTATATTGATAAAAGAAACATACAATAGTAAATCAACAATGCACCACATATTAGTTGAAGCCTCTATGTATTCCCATTCAGGTATAGCTTTGATACTGTACAACATTATGTGGTAAGAACAATGGCACAATGAATACTTAATTAACCATCGACCTTTTGAGGGACAAAAAGACTATAATATCCATCAAATTTACAATTCAGCATGCTCGATTGTATAAGCCTCAAGTAAACAGCTCCTCAGTGAACCTTCAAGTGTGTATTAATTTAGCAGTATAAAAGGCAGCCACAAAAAAAAAATGAGACATAAATCGTAATACCAAGTGATGATAACAGAAATAACAACAGAAAATTATAAATAAAAGAAATTACCGCAAGGGACTGATTTAAAAGCAAAGTTCCCATTAGCATCAGAGACTGCATGGCAAAGTGCACCTGGTCTCGGCCCATCCCCAAAGTCTTTTGGACAGCGCACCTCCGATACATCATTTGAATACAGGTATACATTAACCCCCAAAATCGGATTTCCCTACACCAACACAGTACCAAAGTCTGAGTTCAGAGCATATTAAAGAAAATAATTCAAGGTTTACAATACCCCCCTGCTACTCCTTTGTATTAAAATAATGTAATGACAATCTATCTCAGCCCTTGTCCTCTTTGACTGGTATTCAAAATTCGATAACATTTCTGTTTAGTTATTTTACAAAAGATGCTTAGTTACGAAAACTAATATGGTAGAACAAAGACAAGATCCATTAATTTTACCTTTGAAACTATAGACCCGTGAATATTGTAACCGGACACGAAGAAGAGATCATCAACTTTTGCATTTCCAAACCCCAGCTTCACCTGCACACAAAATTAACAAGTGTAACTTCAAAATAATAACAATATATAAAGTTTGTTTCAGGGAATAAGTGTGCAAGAACAAATTATCTAACCTCCGTTGAACCTCTCGTCTCAATTTCATAATCAGGATGTGAAGCGCTTAATATGTAGTTCCCTACATCAAAACAATCAAGCAAAATTGTCAAAAACTATCAATGTTATTATATGTCTACAGGAAAGATAAGAAGATAGAAACATTTAAAAGGAATTGTGCAATGCTGATGAATAAAACGGATTATGCATGAGATTACCTCTATGTGTTAAGAGGATTACTATGCATATAAGTGTAAATGAATTGTATATTTATGAATGGAGGTATGTATCAAGCAATACTAAACAGCCATCATTGTAATGAGGATGCATCTAAAACATGTTTGTTTCTTGATTAAAGAAGTAAAATGTTTAACCTGGAATCACATTTGGAAAAGAATAATCGCCCGTGTCAGAGGTCAAGACATGAGAGATAAGGTCACCAGACGTTGTTAGTAGCTCAACTCTCACCCCAGATGGGCCACTTTTCTTCAATTGGCAGCTCTTACCACCAACTGCCCCCACAACCCGGCCTGATATCATGAACCTACAAAATTAAGCATCACACACAAACAACAATATATCAGAAAAGCAAAAGACAGAAAGTAGCTAAGTTTGAAAATGCTATGACATCATAAGAAGAGACTGCCATTCAAGATTTTGTACCACTTCTGTCAGGTTTGATACTGGTAAGAAGTCACAATATTCAACCAATGCTAGATTGGCTCCCTGGTTGACCAATTAGTCATTTTCCGAAACAGTTTTTGCCTTCTATTGGTATATTCAATTCAGATGCTTACTTTCACATGACAGCCACATTAAGCATATGTAGTTAACACAGGGAAAATTAAGGCCAGGTTAATTTGAGGGATAGTTCTGCCATTGGTTCAGCTATAAGATGGTTTGATAAGATAATCCGGGGAGAAGTTAAATAACCCTCTACTAACCCTGTGAACTTGAAGTTGATATCAGCATTTCCATTGCAGCCATTGTGGTCAATTACAACTGGTACCTACATTATATTATACATGAAGAAGATGATAAGGAAAAAGAAACTGAAAAAAAAAAAAAAAGCTTTACAGGCAGAGGTCCAGAGTAGTATAGTCTCACCTTTTCTGGGTCCCAGGACCAACCACCGGGCCCCTTTACTCGGACAATGAAAGATCCCTTGTCATAGACTGGGATAAAGTAGTAGCCATTAGGAGCACAGTGGGTTCTCTCTTTAACGAGGCCATCTTTTGTACATAGCTCCACCTGAATTTCACTTACTATTAGCTACGATCCGATCCATATACAAACAAGTTACTCGTACTGGTAGTGTGCTATTCCTATTCAGTTTGAGAAAAAAAAAACAAAAAGAATAGAGGATAGAAACCGTGATATCAGAGAAGTCAAACTTGGAATCTGAGGTCTTCCTCCCTTGGGCTAATCCCGAGCTTGCCTGGACGAATCCGCCGCAACCATGGATCTCATCGGAAACGGCTAACTCAGCGAAGAGAGAGATCCATGAGATCCACAGGCAAACCAAGAAGACAGATAATCTCGCCATTTTTACTTTCGACGAGACAAATCTAAACAAATCTCTCTCTCGCCTCTTCGAGACTTCGACTCTTCTCCGAGTCCTCCCGATAATAAAACAAGAACTGTTAATAGAGCTACAAAGCTTTTTTTTCTTTCTGAGCGGAGACTTCTTTGGATGAATCCTCTAAAGTAACTCAATTTTTTAGTTTAGATCCGGACCGTTCGATCAGAATCCGGATCAATCCAGGTCTCTTTAATTCGTGCAAGATAAGATCGGACGGATCGGATCTAAACTCAAAATTTGAGTTAATTCAGGTGATTTAATTCATCAAAACACCGGTCCAGATTATTTGTTTTATGTTTAGTTTCACCTATTTTTGCACTCCCAAATTTGGCCGTTCCCAAAAAAACCAAGTGTTCTCCTTTTCATTTTTGAACTCCCAAACTTGGTTGTTTCCTTTTCTTTGTAAGTTTCCAAAAAGATAAAAACAACTTCATTAATTCTTAGATATCTTTTTTTCTTCTGGCAAGAGAAGAGAAGAGAAGAGCCAAAATCGTGATTCTTATTCCTCCTTGTACCAATTTACATAAAGCAAGTCAATACACACACATTACAAAACAAAGAAATTAGAAACATCCAACTAAAGCTATTATTTTATATCAGTTCAGTTCAGTTGCCGGCTCCAGGGCCACCTAGTGTTAAAACTACATCTTTCAGGTCGCTATTCATCCTCTCCGATTTAGCAGCTCTCAGGACTTGACCGTTATGCGGGTGCCGTGCGAATTGGTGACCCCAATTTGGTACTGAATTTGTAGAATGAATCGGCGGCCTGGTATGGGCTGCTCCGGCCGGGCGGTGCTGTGGGGAAATAGTAGAACCGGTCAAGACTTGAGGATGGATCACTGGTCTCGGAGCATTTACTCCTGGACCCTGTATATATATATATGCACACACATACAAGCAGTTAGTGATTCTTCAAAATATCAAATAAAAAAAATTGTAACACAAGTTGTAAATATTTGAGATAGAATTCCATACAGGTGCAAATAAGACTCCTCTAAATATCTGCCCATTGACAATGGCAGTCATAAGATATCCCGAGTCGAATGCCCCATCTACCGTTCCGCGAACCTCAGTACCAATCTACATTCATTACACCAAAATTAGCATTCGTCCAGTTACTTAACATCTATATAAATTGTTGATTGATTGTCAAAATTGTGGTTAAGAAAACATCTTACAAAATGAGACCCACACGGTCGGAACAATGGTTTGGGATCAACTGGTACAAATGGCTCGTGACGTCTCATACAAAGCTTGGTGCAATCCGAATTCAGAAAAGGCAGTCCTTTCTGTGTAGCAGCACTTTGGGGACTATTAGCAATTTCCTTTTCTTGATGTGATTTGATAGGGATGAACAGATGTGCAGCCGAAAGAGTTGAACCATTGGGAGATGCCGATAGTTTGCGAAGATTGTTTGGTTCTTGATCAGATTGAGAAGGAGAAGAGCGCTGAGAAATGGTCAGAGAATGCTCCTCCTGTTCATTCTCAACCTCAGATGCCTTTGTCATTGTATCACCCGTTCTTCTTATTTTTGCATTGATGTTATCTTAAATTATAAAAGTGAAAACCCATTATGAAATGTTACTAAAGTAGTCGACTGCAAGGATAGATGACAGAACTGGCACCAACCTAAGCTTTGTATGGTGGGGCTTCTTGCTTCTGATTCGACAACACCCGTTCTCTCGAGAAACTCCCTTTTCTTAGTCATAGCATCTCGTTGCTGCAATTAATAATTCACCAAAATTCATCAGCTGCCAAGCATATAATTGCAAGATCATAATATCACAGTTTTAGCAAATTCAGAGCAATTTTGAGTATAACAGTTGGGTACTATATACCTCACTTTCTGATCTCAAGAACTTGCGTTTCTCCTGGCTCCAATGGTTACTAAAAACCTTGCACATTGACACATTGTAGCGGCCATTTGGGTGCTCAGATCCTAACTGCAGAATCAATAGCTCATTCAAAGGCCGTTCATCCTCCCCACATCTGAAAATCACACCCAATTATCGGCAAGCTGTGGATTAATATGACTTAGTTTCACTCACAGAAGAAGAGGTACTGTAACTTACCCTCCATAAATGGAGATATCAGTATTGGTAACGACTGCAGTATGTGCAAATCGGCCTTGAGGTGGGGGCCCACATATATCAAGCTGGTACCATGTCCGGCAAGAAACATCTAGAACCCATACATCGCTATAGTATTGCTTATCACCCACTCCACCTATTACGTAAATCTACATCAAATCAAGTTCAGTCCAGGATTAGATATTTGATGCTTGAGGATGATCAAATTTTAAAAAATTTGAACAATGATTTCATGTAATCCAATCTCATCATGCTAATATCATAACCAAAGTTTTACTTGAATTTCATTCGTTCTTTTTTTTTTTCCTTTTTCTTTCGAGTATAGTGTAGAGACAGAGTCATTGTGAGCAACCCAACGGCCAATTGAGACTAATTAGGGTTTAAATATAAAAAATGTCAAACTTAGTAAGGCTTAATTGAGGATTGACTGAGGCCTGCCTAAGTAAACCTTGGGTCAACTCTCATAAAAGAAAAGCTTAAAAGGGTTAAAATCAGCCGGAATCGTATATTTGGGGAACCGGTGCCATGCATTTTTCCCCTTTCTATATAGATGGACCAAGTAAATTGAACTCGTTAATGATCTGGTACCGTTCACCAGGCAAAAGTGAATACCTTAGATCCAATTGAGGCTGCTGCATGACCAGCCCTTACACCAGGCGAGGGTCCTTTCGCTGCCAGCTACCAGAATAATAATAATAAAATATTAGCTTGTTCACAACTTCACATCACATTGCATCTTTTGCTATTGTACCAGTAATTTAATTGTAACACACAGGTGCCAACTTCACTAGAAAGGTAACGACTGGTCTAAACCTGAAGCAAATTAATTATATAGAACGGAACAGATAGAAAAATACCCGTGACCAAGTCATGGTATCCATATCAAGCACATCGACCTCACCATGATATCGATCCCCACAATCTCCCCCAAAAATAAACATCTTGTTTCCAATTGCAACAGCCACATGGCTATCTCTTGGGGCCGGCACCTCTCCCTTGACCTCAGGAGAAGACCAAGTCATAGTCTTGACATCCAAAACATGAACATCATTTAAATAATTTCCATCTCCATCGCCGCTGCCCCCAAAAATGACAATTTTGCCCTCCCCAACCACAGTTGCAGTGTGGCTTTCGCGAGGTGTGGGCGGAACCCCCTAGTATTACATACATAACAGAATCTCAGTAATCACATTACCAGTGCCAGTACCAGTACCAGTACCAGTAGCATATATAGCACAATATATGAATATATATATAACCTTGCAAATAGGCTTGGTCCATTCTCTGGTTCTGAAATCGAGCACATGAAGATGGTTGACCTTGTTGGAACCGTCGGTGCCTCCAAATACAATCATCTTTTGGGCGACGACGGTGGCGCTGTGGCTGTCGCGGGTGCCGGGTTGGTGACCGGTGGTGACGAGGGAAGTCCATGCCATGGTGTCCAAATTGAGGGTGAGGATGTCACTGAAATGCAGCCCCCCACAACAACCCTGCGTTAAGAAAGAATGAATGAATTAGGAAAGTAATAAGTAAAATGAATGAGATGGATTATAGCTAGGTAGGTATGTAGGTAGGTACCCCAAAAACATAAAGAGAGCGATCAAAGAAGCAGGCAGAATGACCCCATCTCTCAGAAAAAGGAGGATTAAAGGCTGAAAGTTTGGGATAAAGCCACATTGCCTTCTTAGTCCTTCTCCCTCCTTCCATTTCCTAGCTCCTTCCTAGTTACTAACGATCGTTACAACTACTTGGAACTTGATGACTAGTTAGAAGAGAAGAAGTAAGGAGAGGAGGAGAGGTTGGGTGTTTTAATTTGAAGAAAGAAGAGAAGAGAGTGAAAGGAAAGGTCCTTTTTCATTCAGTCACAACCCAACATAATAAGTTAGTCTACAGTCTACACTCTACACATAAACATAAACATGAACAACACTTGCTATTGCTAGTAAATGAGCAGTCTCTAGACTGGCACAGTGCCACTCACTGTAACTGTTTGTTTTTTGTTTTTTGTTTAAGAAAGAAAGAAAGAAAGAAAGAAAGAGTGATGAGTGATGAGTGATGAGGATTGATGGAAAAGGATGAAAGAGAAATAGAGAGAATGATAAGAAAGCGAAATATAAGAAAAAGACCCCTGACCAAAACTTTAATTACACCAACAAACAAACTATCGTTGTAGTTGGCTGTTGCCTGTTGCCTGTTGGCATCTCATCTCATCTCATCTGAGATCTGACGGTGAAGGGAAGAGTGCATGGAGATGTGTGCGACGTCACACACCCCAACTTCTGTCTCTCTTGTCTCGGTCTCTGTCTCCAATATTTATTATATATATTATTAATTTTAGGAGTAGAGGAGAGTTGCGTTTGTTCCTGGGGAATGATTCCCTCTGCAATCTCGCTACGTTCGATACTCTTTTGTCATTTTCTTAATTCTTAATTCTTATTCTTATTCTTATTATTACGCCGCAGCCGCACCACTAACACTAATGACAACACATATGTATATGTTTACACTTTACATCAATACATTACTCGTATGACGTATCGTATGCCAGTCTTTACACCCAAATCAAATTTAATTGCTCAACAGTCAACACCTACTACAAACTTCTTTTTCAAAACCCAACTATCTATTCAACTCATCAACGAACACATCATTTTTCTTTTATTTTCTTCATAACAAGTTTTGTCCGATTCTGTTCCAGATATTGTTGTCAAAATCACATCTCCCTTTTTCTTTCTTATTCTCTGCTCCTACGTCTCATGTCGTCCGCCCTTTTTATCATCTTTCTTTCTCACGTTAAATTTAAAACCTCAATTATATATATATATATATATATATATATATATATATATATATATGAGATAGGCTAATGTGCATTCGAATGTATATGGTCCGAAGTACTTACGGTCCAAATTTGAAATTTCAAAATCCAAACAGTCGATCCGAACCGTTCATCTTGTTCTCCATATTAATATGTGCTTGGAAGCCAAATTTTACATTTTTCTGAATTTTTTTACTATTTATTAAGCCACTTTGAAAATCGGTTTCACTGTTTTGTGCAGCCACCGTTGGATCAACGATTTTGTAAAATACTTAATAAATAGTAAAAAAATTCAGAAAAATGTAAAATTTGGTCTCCAAACACATATTAATATGGAGAACAAGATGAACGGTTCGGAATAACCATTTGGATTTTGAAATTTTAAATTTGGACCATAAGCACTTCAGACCATATGCATTCGAATGCACATTAGCCTATATATATAGAGAGAGAGAGATGGGCTATGGTGCATTGCAATGCATGGACTCCTTTGTGCATTGCACTATAAATTACGGATTCAAAGTCTAAACGACCGATCTGAACCATTAGATGTTTAATCCATATTGAAATGTGCTTGGAGATCAAATTTTACATTTTTTGGAATTTTTTTACTATTTATTAAGCATTTTTTTAAATTGTTGTTTTGCTGTGAATAATAAAAAATAGTAAAATTTTCTGGACCATCAGATTAGCGACTTTTAAAATTACTTAATAAATAGTAAAAAAATTCTAAAAAATGTAAAATTTGGTCCCCAAGCAAATATTAATATGGAAAATAAGATGAACGATTCGAATCGGTTGTTTGGACTTTGAATCCGTGATTTGTAGTGCAATGCACAGAGGGGTCCATGCATTGCAATGCACCATAGCCCATCTCTCTCTCTCTCTCTCTCTCTATATATATATATATATGATTTGGCTAATATGCTATGGGTTGCATAGAGGCCTCCCATGCTACAGCTTAATATTCGATTTTTCAAAATCCTAACGGTCAATCCAAACCGTTCATCTTATTCTCCATCTTGTTCATCTTGACTTTATACTAAATAAATTCGAATGTTTAAAAATTTCATATGTAGATGCATCACGCGTAAGATAGAGGGGTTCCAACGGTTTGGATTCATCATTTGAAACCGATTTGATGAGTTTTGGAGTTAAGCTCACCAAATAATTTGGTGAGCTTAAGAGCACCCTGGTTCTACTCCTGTATATATATAACTCATCAAATCGGTTTCAAATGACAAATCCAAACCGTTGGAACCCCTCTATCTTACGAATGATGTGTTTACATGTAAAAATTTTAAACATTCGAATTAATTTAGTATAAAGTCAAGTGGTTAAAATTAAAAGGTTAATAAATTAATTTTAGTGCATTCATTTTTTGAACGTTTTTGACCGCTTGACTTTATACTAAATTAATTCGAATGTTTAAAAATTTCACATGTAGATGCATCACACGTAAGGTAGGTGGGTTTCAACAATTCGGATTCGTCATTTGAAATCAATTTGATGAGTTTTAGAGTTAAGCTCACCAAAACTTTGGTAAGCTTAAGAGAGCCCTAGTTCTACTATATATATATATATATATAAGGCTTGGGTGCTATGGATAGCATAGAGGGCTACGGTGTTACGGCTTAATATTCGAGTTTTTAAAATCCTAACGGTTGATCTGAACCGTTCATCTTATTCTCCATATTAATAAGTGTTTGGAGACCAAATTTTACATTAAATTAAATATCTGAATGGTGCAGAATTTTTAGATCAAGTGATTTTCTACCTAGCTAAAAAAATAGTAAAAAAATTCAATACCAAAATAGCCGAATTTTTATATATTATGAATTTGGTCCCAACTGCCTCAGTTTATTTCTTAATAAATTATTTTAAATACTTCAGTTTATTTCTTAATATCCCGGTTTATTTCTTAATGTACTTTGGTCTATTGATAAGCCGAAATTTTATCTATTGAAATCTAGGGTTAGGTATGTATATTAAGCCAAGTTTTGATTAAATTAGGTTTAATTAGGTTAGAAATGTCCAAAAGTTCAAGTTACTTCCCTAGTTATGTTTATTTTACAGGTAATCAAGTATTTGGAGCTTAACGAAGCAAAACGGGTGAGTTAGCACGAAGATTAGAGCAACTGCCAACATCCATTGTGGCCCGCAACCAAACAAGCTAGAGCATCTTCATTCCAGCACAGTTATTGCGCCCTGTAGCCATATTCATTGCGGCCTGCAATTAACTCTCCAGTTTCTTCTGCACAGCCTGCTAATTGCCTCCACTCATTGCGGCCTGCAAATAGGTCGGTTTAAAGCCCGAATTTGCTATTTTTAGTTAGTTATTTCTAAGTTTTAGAGAGGGGGGGTATAAAAGGGGACCTGTAGAACATATTAAGGACATTTTTAGAGAGAGAATTTATGGTTTTGAACAAGGAAAAGCAAGAAGAGAGAAGAAGGGAGAAGAGATCATCATGGATCAATCGGTTTTATTATTTTCTTTCCTTTGGAACTATTTCACTTTTTTAATTTCATTTGTGCTTTAGCCATGACTGGCTAAAGGCTTTTCTATGGTTGTTTAGGGTTGTACTTGAAACTTTTGTTATGATTTAGTTGGTTTTATTTTATATATTCTTGTTCTTTGTTATGATCTATTCTTTATTTTAATTGATTGTAAAGACTTAATCGAAATCAGGGTATTTGATAGGCTAAGTATTGAGAGGTGATGCTTGTCTTATACGGGCTTTACCTAATAGTTTAGACAAATTGTGCCAAGTACCGAGAGGTGAAAGACGGTTTTCTAAATCAATTGGGACACTAAGAACTTAATAACTTTAGATTAGTGTAGCCAAGTACCGAGAGGTGACGTTTATTCTAATTTAAAGATGGTATTAATATAGAGATATCACTTTGTACTTGCAATATCCAACTGTGGCTTCATAAATATAAGACCAAAATTTATAAAACAATTAGTCGTAACATTAGTGGATAGGAACCTTAAGAAACCCTAGTTTCTCATATTTGTTAAAAATCATATTTTGCTTTAAAAACTTGAGCCTAATTTAGTTTAATCACAATCAAACCAACCCTCTGAACAAACAAAGAACATTTTTATTTTCTTTTACTAAATTAAATTGTTAGGTTAGATTTAATATTCCAACTTATCCATGTCGAGACGATCCCTAAGTAATACTCGACTAGGTTGTATACTTGCAACTAGATTGAGTGCAATTTAGGATTTATTACTTGCATTGCAAACAACACATCATCTATTATAAATCAATTGTTTTAAATAAAAAATTAATATATTTTGATTTTAACCGAACAAACTAAAACAAAACTCTAGTTCGGTTCGATTTGATTTGATTATATTTTTGAAACCAAATTATAAATTTAATTTGCCCAGTTCAGTTTGATTTTAACTGAACTGAACTGAACTGATGAACACCCCTAATTGAAACCTCCTGAATTCAAAGGGATGTTATAATTTTTGTAAGTTATACTCAAAAGGCAGAATAATTTCCTTTTAAAAATGTACTGTTTGGTTACTTTGTACAGTTGCAATTGAAATAAAGTAGAAAGGGAGTTGAGGTCTTGAGGGGACCAAGTGACCAGCCTTGAAAAACAAGGATATGTTATATATATTGTTGGTTATTAATTGCAGGACCGTTGACACTATTTTTTTTATTAATTTTGTAGGGTATAAATTATAGATGTAATGTGATGTGATGTAATATGATGATTATGGTGGTGTTGTGTTGTTGAGTGAACTACAATTTTGCCAGAAAATAAAAAATAAAAAAAGTAGGTAGATAATTAAGGTTGCTTTCATGAAAAAGGCACTTCATTTAATTAATTATTCCATCTTACTAATTATATTAGTTACTTGTATAATAATAATAATAATAAATTAATTAATTATCAGTAGGGAGAATTTTTATATTATTCAATAATATAAAAATCTAGCTAGTGTTGCCATTTGTTTATATTATTCAATAATATATATATATATAGCTTAGTTTGAAGTTTGAAGTATTGTGTGGAGATTGCCTTGGGAAGGGTGAAGGCAAATACTACATCACAAGGCACTAGGCAGTAGGTAGCAGCATAAATATTAAATAATTTATATAAACGATGGGGCCATGGGGGTGTTTACGGAGAGGTGTATCGTTTTCCGAGAGGGCTGAGGCTCCATCAAATTTAGGTCTCGTAACTCGGAATGCATCCCTCTTCTCTCTTCCCCATTTCATTCCCTCACCTCGATGCAGATTGGCGTTGCACCAAAACCAAACCAACTACTTTTTCATTTTTATTTTACTTTACTTTCCCCTCTCCTCTCCTCTCCTCGTAAAAGAATTTTGGCTTCATATTTTATTACTTAATTACGAGACAGTGAAAACTGAAAACTGAAAACATTAACTTTGTTTGTTAGTGGCCTAGTGGGTACTGGGTACTCGGTAGTAGTGGCGCCTCGCATTTAGGTGCTTTCTGTTACAGCGAACTTAATTTGTATTTCGTTTCATGGGAATGTTTAATATATTGTAAAATACAATCGCCTCGGATCAAATCGTTACGAATAGATTTGACGGGTGTGTTTGTTATTTTTCTCATTAAACAACCAATTAATCTTGATTATTCTTATTTATTTCCACTCTTTTTTTATTTAATCAGCCGTTTATTCTCGTTTAGTTGATTTTTTTTTTTTTAATTACGAGAATGGTAGGCATTTTAGTCGGTTGTTTATTCGACATGGTCCATTATATATTGGATCTTTAGTCCGTTTCAAATGGGTCGATTTGTTCAATTAATCTATGGCATTATTTATCTTCTCTTATTTCAATTTTTTTTTCCAAAAGACAATTTAATAAAACTTTATTTATTAATAAAGAAATCAAGTTAAAATAAATTTATTTGATATGTTTGATGAATTAAATTAATATTTTTTAACATATTTTGAGTATATCTACATAACTTTAATAAAAATGAAAAATTATTGGTAAAATTTTGATTAATCAGTCGCATGCTGAGTTAACACTTAGCGTTATCCTGTTTGTCCGATGAGCGCGTACCATTATTTACAACACTGGTAAAATGAATGAGGCTATAAATCTATGGTACTATACATAACACATGTTCAAGTCCGGCTCAGATGCTGTGCAAGGGACTTCGAAAAAAAATTGTATATAGTTATATACTAAAAATAAATACAATATTAAAGCTCAAATTTTGTATATATATAAAGGGCTCATATTTCTTTGTCAATATGTATGATCTATTGGCATATCAATAAAATACTAGACCAGCTAATCACTTCTAAGGGTGTTCATTGGGTTCGATTTAGTCGATTTTGAACCAAACCGAATTAGTTTGGACTAAACAATTTGTTTTTTTTTCGGTTTAATGGTTTGGTTCGGTTTTATTTTCAAAACTGAATTATCTCTTCGGTTCAGTTTGTTTTGGAAATTTTCAAAACCAAAATAATCGAACCGACCAAATTTTTATATATTATGAATTTGGTACGGACTGCCCCGGTTTATTTCTTAATCAATTGTTTTAAAATACTTTGGTTTATTTCTTAATACCCGAGTTTATCTCTTAATATACTTCGGTTTACTATAAATCAATGGTATTAAATCAGTATTTTCATAACCGGACCGGACTGGCGGTTTAGTTTTTCAAACCCGGAGGTCATTCCGAGTTGGTTCAATAATAGGATCGGAAATGCATTGAAACCGTTCAAAACCGGATTTATTGACTGGTATTTTAAAAATCCAGTAAATTATTCGGTAAAAACAACGGCTTGGGTTAAGATTTTTTTTTTTTCGCTTTATGGCTTCTTCGAATCTCTCCCTTCTCTTCTCGCACGAAACTAACAAAAATACAAAAACATTTTAGAGAGATTGATGGAATTGTGCAACCTTTCCATCAGTTATCTCTGGAATTAGCTGCGATCGAGGCACATCTTCAAAAGGTTCTAGCTTGTTTATATTCTCACGTCCAGTTTTATTTTTCATCATCTAGTATGTTTGTAACGGAAGCTGAAATGCTAATATTTGATTTACATTTGTTGAATAGTGCATTGCCCTCAAGGTGTCTGATCAAATAATTAAATCAACATTTCTCTTCTATTTTGTGGAATAATGAGTTTATTATTATTTGTACGCTAAACATGAACTTAAGTAGAAGTCTACATGAGAATTTGGAATGCTTTTCAGATTTATCATGGGCAAGTTGGAATTAAAGTATATATGTGCCATTGTTTGTCTCTTTTTGTAACTTGTATGTAGAAGTATAAAGTTTTTCAACTATGCAATTAAAAATACATGCAGTGTAGTGTAGGCGTGTAGCCCAATTTATTCAATTGATTTAAAGATTAACTATTTTTTTCAAATTCAATCGAATCATTGATTTCTACCGTCATCGTATAGTATATTACTTATTGTATGTGTGAATTTTCGTCAAAAGTATGTAACGTTATGTTTAATTGTATATATATTTCATATCTAATAAATATCTATCCAATACATAATTGTTTTAAAAATCAGCGATCAAACCAGTTGACCTATTGATTCGACCAGTAAACCATTGACCCGAAGCTTTACCGGGTCGATGTCCGGTCCATTTTTTATAACATTGTTCTAAATAAACAAATTAATATATTTCGGTTTGA
The DNA here is from genome assembly GCA_033356055.1 of Carex pumila. NCBI lineage: Eukaryota > Viridiplantae > Streptophyta > Magnoliopsida > Poales > Cyperaceae > Carex > Carex pumila. The sequence continues at coordinate 202,529 of JARJHM010000118.1, read as the reverse complement.
ACCGAAGAAACTAAACAAATCAAAATAAAACTTTAGTTCGGTTCGGTTCAATTGCAATGCTAAATCGGTTCGGTTCGGTTTGATTCTATTTTTGAAACCAAATTAAAACTTTGGTTTGCCTAGTTCGGTTCAATTGAAACCAAACCGAACCAATGAACACCTCTAATCGCTTCTATAAATACTTCAACACCATATGCTTATAAGTAGTTTTTGTGTTTTAAAAGTCCAAATAATCGATCCAAACCGTTCATGATATCCATATTAAAATGTGTTTGGAGATCTAATTTTACATTTTTTTTGAATTTTTTTAAGGTAAGTAGAAAATCATTATTTTTTTATGGTTTAGAATCTTCTGAATCAATGGATTTTCTACCTATCTTAAAAATAGTAAAAATATTCCAAAAAAATATAAAATTTGGTCTCTAAGCACGTTTTAATATGGATATTATATTGAATAGTTCAAACTGACTGTTTGGACTTTGAAAATGCAAAAATGACCCGGGTCCAAATTTTCTTTTGCCCCGGACCCCAAATCTTCAGGATTGGCCCTGCACACATTGGTCCGTATTATGGTTTGATATTTTTATTTAAATAGTTGATGCAAACCATTCAACATGATCTCTATTTGAAAATGTATTCGGAAGCTGCAATGCTGTTTTAAAAAAAAATACTATTTTTTTTTAAATAAGTAGAAAATCACTTGATCTAAGATTCCGGGCCATTCAAAAGTAGTAATTTTCTATCTATTTAAAAAAATAGTAAAAATATTATGAGAAATATAAAAATTAGTCACCAAATCTATTTTCTGGAGATGATGTTAAAATCATTCGTTTAGACTTTTAAAACAGAGACATGGGCCATAATACATACTGGTATACATTTGTGTGCTGCATCAGAGAGTTGATTTATAGCAGGTAGTTTATTTAATAGAATAGAAAGTAGTGCCGTGTAGAAAATATAGCCTTGTAATTATTAATAATAGGAAATAGTGCAACGGTTAGTTGTTGTCTTGTAAGTATAAATAATGACACTGGTAAAAAAAAAAAATATAAAATTACAACATAATTTATTTTTTTAATCACTTCTCTCCATATCTTAGAAAAACAAACAGTTAAGTTTAGATAACCGAAATAGTTGAGAAATTTGCAACTAGTTTAATTTTGAACTGAGACGAGGGAGAAAGGAAAACTATATAAAAAAAAAAAAAAAAAAAAAAATGAATGAAGGAGGGGAGTGATTGGTGATTGGAGGGAGGAGATGTGATGTGACCTGAAAGAAGGAAACTGATTGAAGATGGATGGATGGATGGATGGATGGATGGAATAGAATAGATTAGATGTGAGGTGTGGTGTTGACGTGTTGTGATGTGTTGTGTTGTGTTGTGTTGTGTTGGGAGACTGCAGTGCTGTCACATCCTTACTCCTCCTCAATCCATTCATCCCACGGTTCCCACCCATTTCTGTCACCTTTCCATATTCCATAAAAGATGAATGGCTTCATAATTTTGTATAGTATACAATTTGGGCCCAAAATGCAAATGGGTTGGTTGGGTTCTTTTGCTCAATGGGCCGATGGAATAAGCAAATGCAGCTTGACTTGACCGCATTATTACTTTTGTTCTTGTATGACCACATTACTTGTACTTTCCGGTTCAAAAATTGACTGACTGAATTGAGAATTGATGGTTGATTCCATTTTGACCATCAAGTATATATAATATATGATATTGATATGTACATGTGTATATGTATATGTATGGTGGTTAATGTTAAGCTACGTAGTCATCAAAGACTGCTTCTTCCTTCTCACTGCAGCTCCAACCATTTCATACTAAATTTTGACCCTTCGATCCTCCTACTCCTAGTCGCAGTACACCTACCAATTCAAACTCATCCAAGTTCCAATACTAACAATAAACATAAAATATATAAATTAATATAAACTAACAGGAGCAGTAGAATTGATGATGTAATACTTTCAGACTTTTCATTGATTCATTGATTCCTTGTACGCTCAAATTCTATTCCACACGTGCTTCGCATGCCCTCTGGCGGCTTCGGATCTCACAAACCCATCCCATCCCATCCCATCCCGGATAGACACGCCTCACCATTAAATTCTTACATCGCTCTTTTTCTCAAAGCTGGCTAGTGGCTACACATCGCATATTCGCATTCGCAAAGGAACTCATTTCTGAAATTAATTGCATGAGCCAGACTGCGACAGAGCGGGGGAGGGGGTAGTTGGGAGCTACAACCATATCATCTCTAAATCTTACTAACTATAAATCATCAAATCCTCCTCCTCCTCCTCCTCCTCCTCCTCCGTAGTATCTAATCATAAACAATTCTTTCTGATCAAGATCAAGGTTAGAAACAACTCTTTCTATCTTTTATTTTCATTTCATTTCTATATACAAATTATAAATTATCACTGCTCCTCTCCTCTCCTCTCCTCTCCTCTTCTTCTCTCCCATTCGGATCTGTAAGTTACAATGCAGTCTCTCATCCGATCTCTTTTCTTCAATCACTGTCGCTTAGATCTCAACTTCTCTACTGCTGCAATTCACCCCAATCACTTCAAAATTTAACTTAATTATCCCAATTATATCCACATCCAAACACTTGCACTTCAAAATTAAAATCAAACTATCTTCAAATTGATCCCCTCACCAGTCACCTGAGAACACCATTCATCCCCAATTGAACCCCCATTTATCTTAATATAATCAATTCCTCTTTCACAATCAAATACATTCATATGACTCAGCCTCAACTTAATTTCAAATCACTAATTATCATACTCCTATTGCTTTCAACATATTCTCTTGTTATTGCTCTACTGACAATCTGACATACCGAAGCATAAATATAGGCAGTACATCCAACAATTGTATTTAATTGATATTGATTTACAATTAAAATCACCACTCACTGTTTCAATTAAAGATAAGTGGTATGAGGAGTAGAATTGTATAGAATAAATTTGCACCTAAGTTGGGTATATGGAAATCAGGAAGCCACAAGTTAAAGAGTCTCCATGCAAACTATAAATGCAGATATGACGAAAAATATTATACTATGTTATATCAGAAGATATAAGGTCACTTATGCAATTCTACTGCTTATGGTTCATTCAGTTCTTGCTACAAGGAAATTGTGACAGAGAGAAATGGCAAGAAAGAAGATCCGAGAGTATGATTCCAAGAGGTTGCTGAAGGAGCACCTCAAACGCCTTGCTGGCATTGACCTTAAGATGCTGTCTGCTCAGGTATAGTATCCTCTGTACTCTTCTTCTTAAAAATTTGTCTTCGAATCATCCTTTTTGTTCAATTTAATCAAATTTTAAGGTTAAAGTAAACAATTCCTGTGTTTGTGTAGATCACTGAATCGACCGACTTCACAGAGATCCTAGATAAGGAGCCATGGTTGTCGTCAATGAAGTTGGTTGTCAAACCCGATATGCTTTTTGGGAAGAGAGGCAAGAGTGGCCTTGTTGCACTCAACCTCGATTTTGCTCAGGTTGTTGAGTTTGTGAAGAAGCGTCTGGGTGTTGAGGTAAATTATTTCATTCTGTTTCACTTCTTGAATTCACATGAACCGAAAACATCTTAAAATCTAATGCATGTAAAAATAATAGGTGGAGATGGGAGGATGCAAGGCACCAATAACAACTTTCATAGTGGAGCCATTCATGCCGCATGAGAATGAGTACTACCTGAACATTGTATCTGAGAGGCTGGGGTCCAGCATCAGTTTCTCAGAATGCGGGGGAATGGAGATAGAGGAGAACTGGGATAAGGTCAAAACCATCTTCCTCCCCTCTGACAAGTCCCTCTCCCTTGACACTTGTGCCCCCCTTGTAGCCACTCTTCCCCTCGAGGTCAGTACACTCACTGTACAATGCATCTTCCTTCCTCCTACTACCTCTTTCTATTGCTTACATACTGATTGTCTTGTTGCCATGCTTGCTTCTAGGTTCGTGCCAAAATCGCCAACTTCATACAAGGCGCCTTTGCTGTTTTCCAAGGTCTCTTATCTCTCTATTTTATCTGTCCTTCAGTACATATTGACTTTGGTGCTTGTGCATTATAACATTTTTGTATCAGTGAGAATGGGTTTTCATATCATTAGTTAGGATATGACTTTCATCTTCTTTTGTAATTTGATCACAAATATTCACTTTTTTTTTCTTTTCTTTTTCTTGTAATAGATTTGGATTTCTCATTTATTGAGATGAACCCATTCACCCTTGTTAATGGTGAGCCCTTCCCCCTTGACATGAGGGGAGAATTGGATGACACTGCTGCTTTCAAGAACTTTAAAAAGTATGTAACAATATCTTCCTATTCTTTTTAACATAAGAGAGATATTCTTCTGACCACTGTTATTGACTAAATAGTACAAGCTTCCCCTGTATTGCTGTTTTTTTAGATTTAACCCAATTAATTCTATAACTAAATAGTATAAGCCTCAGTTGTATGATTACCTTAAATCATGCCTTTTAGAGAATATATGATCAAAGGTATCCTTTGTACACTGCTATATGAGGTATGGTAGCAGAATGTTAGTTTCAGTGTGCTGGGTTTTTCTAGCTTGTTTGTCTATGGGACTAGTTGAGTCAGGGTTGAACAATAAACATTTAACTGAAACTTAATTGAGCTTAATTTAAGGTCAGCTGGCCCTTTGTTGGTACAGGTACCATACCACACCAGTACTGTTATCTAGCATACTGGCAAAGATTTTGAGTTACACTGGTTGAATTAATAGCCCTTGGTTTAATATAAGCCATCAGTACTCTTTCAACCTTTTGATCAGTGTTCTATTACTCATTTGTGTATAGGTGGGGAGGAGTAGAGTTCCCACTTCCTTTTGGAAGAGTGCTGAACCCCGCTGAAAGTTTCATCCATCGATTGGATGAGAAGGTAGTTACTCAGACCTAGAATATGTTTTGAAAAAAATAAAGTTGAATAATTTATTTTTAATTTCTTTTTGTACTGTTGCTCAGTTTATAATCTTCTTTTTTGTGTGATTAGACAAGTGCATCTCTGAAGTTTACAGTCCTGAACCCCCAAGGCCGCATTTGGACCATGGTTGCTGGTGGTGGTGCTAGTGTTATCTATGCTGATACAGTAATGAAAATACCCCAACTTCTTTTTTTTTTTTTTTTTTTTTTTTATCTTTTTGCTAATTTTCTCACTTAAACTGCTTTTTTTTTAATGCCATGCCACTTTGGTCTGGTACTAAGACAGATTAATCCAATATGAAGTATCAGCCAAGTGTGTTAGAAAATTGAGTGAGGCAACCTGATTAATTTATAGGTACCAGATAGATACAGGAGAAGTACTGTCTAGTGTTATCCTATTTGAGCAATACAGTTATATTAATCTAAGTAATTAACTTTACCAGGTGGGAGATCTGGGTTATGCATCAGAGCTTGGCAATTATGCAGAGTACAGTGGAGCCCCTAATGAAGAAGAGGTTCTGCAATATGCTAGAGTTGTTCTTGATGTAAGTCTTTTTTGTACTTCTTTTAACAAAATTAATGACTCTTTTACTGAAAAATAGAATGTGATAATGCACATATTGAAAGGTTCATTTTCATGAGAACCATATTGGTATTTGTGGTATCATTTCATAAGTGAGTCACTCTAGTCAAGTGCCGTTGTAGGTTATTTTCTTCTGTTGGCATTGTTATATTGTTTTTCTTGGCCTTTTCTTATAATTGATATACCAAATAATACCATAAGACGAAAAAACTAAGCTTGTACCATGTTGTACCTTTTTATACCAGTGAGGTATGGTGTAATTATCTACCTAGTGAGACTTCTGTGGAGTTGATCTTTGTTTGCAGCTGTTTATTGTTCACCAGTTTTGATCAACTTACCTATTTTTCACCTCAAGCTCATATAATACTTATCTATTATTTATTTTGTAAAGTATGTTAAAGTGTTTTGATTATGAATTAATTTAAATTATATTTAATCATTTTATAGTGTGCAACTGCTAATCCTGATGGCCGGAAGAGAGCACTGTTAATTGGAGGGGGTATCGCTAATTTTACTGACGTGGCAGCTACATTCAATGGCATCATTCGTGCCTTGAGGGAGAAGGTTTTTTTTTTTTATTTATTTATTTTTTTATCCTTTTTGTTCAAATGTATTATCGTGCAGGAATTGCCACCTTATTTTGTTTGTGTCAGGAAACAATACCATCTCCTCCCTACCCTCCTGGAATTCACATCCCTGAGATATCTCAAACTATTGAGTTGATCTGTGGAAAATCTGGACCATTGAAACCCTCTCTGCATGAATCTCGATCTCGAAGTACAATAATACTGACCCCTTGCATTCTGAATAGGCACCGAAAAAAATTTGGCCCGGCTTTAGATGAACTGAAAATTTGAGATATCTTAGAGGATACGGACTCACCCTCCTGAGTCCTGACCCAAAAATAATGTAACATAAAAGTAAACCTCCCTTGTTCTTCAAATAAAAGTCCAAATTGTACTTGCTTCTGTTGTGGGGTATTTGTGATATTAAGAAGAGCTTAAATGAGGAGGATGTTCACAAAAAGAAGAAATTTAAATTATTTATAGATTTAAAAAAAGAGTGCCTAGCCTGAACAAATTAACCATGTATATATATATAGGAATCAAAACTAAAAGCTGCAAGGATGCACATATATGTGAGAAGAGGAGGCCCGAACTATCAGACTGGTCTTGCTAAAATGCGCACGCTTGGTGCCGAACTCGGTGTGCCCATTGAGGTATGTTTATGTACCACCATTATTTCTGTATCTAACTTGAAATAACCATTATCTATTATCTTGTTTGTTTAATTTTGAATTAAATGGAAAAATGAAAATGTAGGTATATGGACCGGAGGCTACAATGACGGGCATATGCAAGCAGGCAATCGACGACTGCATCATGGGTGCTGCTGCATCTGCATAAACATTGATTGTTGTTTGTTATTCAATTCTGAAAGCAATCATTAGAAATCATTCATTCCTCTTTTATTCATCGGACAAAATTGTCAAGTGTTTGATTTGAATGAGAGATACAAGCATAACAATTTTTGAATTTGTTACAAACTGTTATGTGTTATCGATGGATCGATTGATTAATTATATTTTAGTTTCCTTTCCTTTCCTGTGATTGTCTTTTATTAATTAAATGTAAGTGTCACTTGCGCTGGCTGGATATGAATACGACGAGTTTTTTCTTCAAGATTCGTGCAAGATTCTTAATTTTTTTTTTCCTTTCTTTCCGTGAGAGTGTTGCGCAAGTTGCAAGGAAAGATTCTTAATTCCAGTCCGGATTTAGTGCTTGAATGTATGTATGTATGTATGTATGTATGTATGTATGTATGTATGTATGAATTCATCCGAACAATGAATGGGATGGTACAATGGTAGATGCATCATGCATGGTAGAAGAGAAAACAAAGGGGAATGACTAAGAATAAGACTAAGAGTATGACGGGGGGATTCGTGACCGGAGATGAGGTGGAAGTCATCTCTGAAGAGGAGGGCTTCGCTGGTGCCTACTTCGCCGCCTCCGTGGCCCGCTCCCTCCCCATTGTCAAGCGCTACACCGTCTCCCACCACTCCCTCCTCTCTGACCGTGGAGGCCCTCTCCGAGAGACCGTCGATGCTCGACTCGTGCGCCCCCGTCCTCCCTCTTCCTCCTCTCCTCCCCCTAACTTCCTCCTCCACGACTGCGTCGACGCCTTCCACAGCGACGCCTGGTGGTCCGGCGTCGTCGTCTCTCCTCCTGAATCAGCATCAGCATCATCCAAGGTTGTGGTGGTCTGCTTCCCTTTCTACCGGGAGGTGCTTTCCTTCGACCCCTCTCAGATCCGACCCCACCTCGAATGGCTCTCTGACCGCTGGGTCCCGCCCTCTCTCCTGGTTCCTTTTTTTCTCCTCTCTCCTCTCTCCTCTCTGCTCTCTTTTGGGAATTAATTAATTCATTTCATCTTTTGGCCATGAATGATAAACCAAAATGTTTTCCCAGGAAATGCCGGCATCTATTTACAAGGAAGGCTCCAGAGTACAAGTAGCTCCACTCAAAGACGACGACTCTACAACTTCCGTTTCCTGGTCTCCTGCTGTTGTTGCCAAAAGAATTTGGAAGAACAACTACCTCGTCCACTATTCCCATTTCCCTTCTACTAAAACTGATCATCAGCCTGTGCAAGAGATTGTTGATATACAGCATCTCAGGCTCTGCCCCAGCCATACCACTGTTGATCACCCTTCACTGGTATCCCCATTTTCTTTTCTTTTCTTTTCTTTTCTTTTCATTGCAATTAATTAGTTGTAATTCCCCAACATGATTGTACAAACTAACTCTTGTTTTTTTGTTAAAAATAATCATAATTTTTTTGTGAATCTGTATCTCAGAAGAACGCTGATTGTAGTGTGAAGTTTCAAAAAGGTATGGTTGTGGAGGTAAGCAGTGACGAGGATGGTTTTAAGGGCGCCTGGTTTACAGCCACCATAATAAGGCCAGTTGGTACAAGGTTTTGTGTAGAGTACCACGACCTCAGAACTGATGATGGAACAGCTTTGTTGCAAGAAACTGTAGATCCAATTCACATCCGACCTATCCCACCTGAGACCCGCTGTGGGCCTGACCCTTTAAGACTTCTAGAAGAGGTGGATGCATATCATAATGACGGATGGTGGGCAGGTGTTGTGTCCAAGGTTGTAGGGAAGAATCGATACGTGGTGTATTTCAGGCAGTGGAAAGAGGAAATGGAATTCGGGCATGATGTATTGAGGCCCCATTTTGATTGGGTCGGTGGCAGATGGGTACGGCTCTCACTGGTACGCCTTCTCATTTATCTTTTCTTTTTTCAAGTGTGCATTCTTAATAGTTTCTTGTTATGGACAGCATCAAATGGTATGGTACTAAGCACGAGGTCATGGTTTCTCTTTTGCACAATTACTGTGGGCATGCATCTTTTCCCCAAAGCAAACACAAAAAAACTCTATATTAGTTTTAGCTGAGTTGGGAACAATGTGATTTTGCACTTTACCTCAATGATACCAGTACACAAATGTTTAGCAATCGAGCTCAAAATTAGCCTTATTAAACCGCGGTAACTCTTGATTGAGAAAATGAAGCTGTCTATTGAGCCCAAAATTATGAGTTTGCAGTTAGACCTAGATGCTCCTTGTGGGAATTGAACCCGTGTCTCTCCATAGAGAGGCGAGGTCCATCACAATCTGTGTTAGGCTTAGTTATAGGTCAAGATTTTCATATTTTTATCTTCTTAACTAATTGATTAGTGAATGTGATAATAAATTGACTTTATATTTCTCCTGTGACAAGGCTCTGGAGTTGTAGATTTTCCATGTTTGGATGATTTATCATGGCAATGCAGGTTAATGGGGGCAGTTTGGTAACATCATCTGGCTGTATATAGGCAGGGAAAAAAAAGTAAAAAGAAAGAAAGAAATTGCATTCCTTGGCTGTTTTTGTTTGTTTTTCTGGAGCAGGATGCTAACTTGGAAGGAATGCTATATTATGTAGTCTATTTACCTTTAGCTAAACTCACTCTTTATGTAGTTGCTCCCTTCTGGAAAGATATGCAAGTTAATGGCTGGTTTCTTAGTTGGATATTAAGCTCCTATGTGTTTCTCTCTTGTTCCATTATTTTCATTCCACTTGTCGAAAATTAAATCTTACAATAGTCACATGAAAGAAAATGGATTCTCTCAATTCCACATTCCAAAATATGAACATTTCTAACTTAGAGAACCTGTTCATGCATGATATTTGTTTTCATACAAATGCATCCTTTATGTTCAAATAAATATAAGTAACTGGATAAATGATTAAGTACAACAATAAATATATTTTTTTCAATGTACAAGTTGTGTATATGAGTTGATTTGCGATGATCGATGTGACGTGATAGATCATCATTCATCTTCATGAGTAAGGTTGAAAGCAGCAGCAGGAAAAGAGCGGACAATGCCAGATGGGGTTCGACATGTCAGCAGCCTGGTATCAGAATTGTCAATGGAGATATCGGATAGGGTAAGCCACATCATGAGCTCCTTGCCCTTCACCCCGGTCAGCTTCCTTATCCTCTGCTTCTCCACGTAACCTGTTATCTCTTTCCTGTATGACACCCATCTCCCCACCTGCAGTGTTTTTTTAAAATATATGACTCATACAATATTATATACATACGGGGTAAATGCTTTGTATGTTATGTTATATTACATTGTGAAAGTAGTGGTCAATTTTGTTCTTTTGACGGAGCCAGACAAAGCCAGTGTCCTCAATGTAACCGCACTCGATAATGTCTTGGAGGGGTGACAAGCCCTTGGGCAACCCTACTTGCTGCAGCAGCTCTCTTGACTTCTCTCTGCATATCTCGTCACCGTGATACACTTCCGCCTTTGCCTTTAACTCATCATCCCTTACCATCACTGACTAACTCTTATCTATCTGCATATTATGAATGAATGAATTTAATTTGGATGGATGGATGGATGGATGGATGGATGGGATTAGTGCAACTGCTAACAAATTAATTAACAGGTGAGGGTGAGGGTGAGGGTGAGAGTGAGAACAAGTCCTGTGTGCTGAAGCAAATGACACCTCGTGTAACTTGTGATTTGATTGTTAGCGGACAACTACATTGCATACAATATATATGCATGCATATGTAATAATCACTAGTCTAGTACGTAATGTAGTTGAATCATGCAAGTTCAATTAAGTGCATGTGGTTGTGCAATTGCAATTCTGCTAGGTGCCGGGCTACATACATATCTTCCTTCTCTACCAATAAATTAATAAAGCAGTTCCACGTCCATTTCTACTATCTTCTCTGAAAGTGAAATCCATCAAAGATAGGAGACCACATCTCCTCAAGGATTTTTTTGATAAACCATAATTAAAAAAATGATTTTTACTAATGCAGCATGATTGCTTTTTTTTTTTCAAAAACCACAAAGACCGGAGGGCTCCTCCGGTCTCACTTTTTTCCTTTCCTCAAGACCGGAGGAGCCATCCGGTCTCAAAATTTTTCTTTTTTTTTACTTTTTTCACTTTTTTTCCGTGCGGCGATCTGTGTAGCATCTCTATTTTTATGTATATATAATATATGTATATGTGTATGTGTATGTATATCTATATATAATATATGTGTATGTGTATATATATGTATATATAATATAATATAATATATGTATATAAGTATATAAGTATATATGTATATATGTATATATGTATATATAATATATGTGTGTATATATTAAAATCGCTATATCCAGACTGTTGAATTTTGTACTCATTTTAAAAAATAGTAAAAAAATTTCAGAAAATATAAAATTTTATCTACATGCATATTTTAGCATAAAAATTATGTTGAACGGTTCGGATCGACAATTTGAACTTTGAAAGGAAAGATATAAAATATGAAATATGAAAAATAAAAAATGCTACACAGATAGCCGCACAGAAAAAAAAATGAAAAAGTAAAAAAAAAAAAAAAAAAAAAAAAATGAGACCGGACCAAGGCTCCGGTCTTGATTAAAATATTCGAATTCACATCCTATGAGATATCTCATATTTTGTGTGACTTATTTGGAAAATCTTAACCATTCAAATACATTCTGCACGAATCTCAAAGCTCTAATAATACTGGGCCCTGCACTATCCCCCAATAAGCACCAGACGCATCAGTCACACAAAATATGAGATATCTTAGAGGATACGCAAAATATGAGATATCTCAGAGGGTACGCCGGCATCATATTCAGACCAAAGGGAGAGACCGGACCGGCCATCCGGTCTCGATTTATTTTAAATTTTAGATCTTCTGTAACACCTCCGAATTAAATCGTTAAAATTATGGGAGACCGGAGGGCTACTCCGGTCTTGAGAAAAGGCAAAATTTGAGACCGGAGGGCTCCTCCGGTCCTTCTGGTTTTTGAAAAAAAAAAAACAATCATGCTGGATCAGTAAAAAATATTTTCTTAATTATGGTTTATCAAAAAAATCCTCTCCTCAAGCTCAAAATTAATTAATTAATGTTGTAGGTCTCCTGAGAAAAACTGTTGGCGTATGGATCTTGTCTGCTTGTGCAGGCATTCAATTGTTGTTAAGGTATTTATAGTACATGACACTATTTACAAATAGTATCATGTTAAACGCATAGAAGTGCTTTTAGATGCATAAAGTGCTTTTAGATACACAAGTGTCAAGCTGTGCTAAAAATTTAATATTGAGGAAAAATATTTTAGGTGTAGGGAAATAAAATTGTTTTTTTTTTTTTGGTTCTTACATGGCCCGTAGGCCTGGAAATAAAATTGTTAATACATACATACATACATATACATATATATATATATATATATATATATATATATATATATATATATATATATATATATATATATACATATATACATATATAGATATATACATATATACATATAGATAGATAGAGGTAGACTAATAAATAATCGATTGTTTCTAGCCTCCCGTACAATCAAGTCATTTTCTGATTTTTAAAATCTAAATGATTGATTCAAATCATTAGATGTGATCTCCATATTAAAATATGCTACAAGACCAAATTTTACATTTTTTTGAATTTTTTTACTATTTATTAAGCCACTTTGAAAATCGCTAATCCAATGGTGGCTTAACCAAACAGTAAAATCAGAAGCTACCATTGGATCAGTGATTTTTAAAGTGGCTTAATAAATAGTAAAAAAAAAATCCAAAAAATGTAAAATTTGGTCTCCTAGCATATTTTAATATGGAGATCACATCTAACGATTTGGATCGATCATTTAGACTTTAAAAATTAAAAAACAACTTGGTTGCACGGGAGACTAGGAACAATCGATTGTTTATTAGCCTATCTATCTATATATATATATATATATATAAACTATCAATGTAAATACAAATATAAATTAACCTTTAATCAACAACCGAATGACCAAATAAAAAAGAAGAAAAAAAATATCAATGCAAAAAAAAAAAAAACATTAATTCAATTCATGAGCTGGATGTTTCATGCATCTCGAGACCACAATATGGTTGAGCTCTGACAAGTCATTATCATATCATTCATTCTAAATATTCATTCTAGCACAAACATTCTATTATATTGAGGAACATGTTCCCCATTTAATTCCTTGATGTGCTGCAATTATTTAATTTGTAATCACTCTGCAGTGCATTCATAACGTTTTTTATTTAATTAATTTACTGATTTATTTTGAGAAATTGTTGGGCATTGCATATTTGCATTGATATATAATTGATAAGAAAGTAAATTTGGTGGTGCACACTGCACAACATCAGCATGAATGCATTTTGATTTATGGTGGACTGGATGGACCAATTAATTAATGTCCAGTGATCATTGATTATTTGTCCTGGAAGTATAATTAAGTAGCACTACTTCGTAGCAGTAGCAGTAGCAGTAGCAGTCGGGCAGCTGCCTGATCAGATTAGTTGGTCCGTGTCATTAATAAATTGGTACTGGCAGCGTTAACTTTCTTTCACCTTTTTGGTAACGGTTTCATCTTCACTGTTTTGTATTTATTTACTTTACTGTACTTTACTTGCTTTCTGTACCCTCCAACTTTTTGCTAATTAATTCCATTTATTGCTTACAGCAGCCTATATATGCTGCCCTTCACCTCGGGTGTGCGTGTCGAATTCACATCCTCTCCAATACCTGATAAGGGAATATTTTACAATTACTAGATCTGAACCGTACTTTTTAACTTGGCACGAATCTCAAAGCCCAAAAATGGGGTCCCCTACAGTGATCTGAATCCCAAGCCGGTTGAGATTTAATCTCAAACCGTAAAGTAAGTGATCCTCTGCAATAATGGTGCAATACCTGAGAGGATACGGGTTCGTGGGTGACGGTGTGGAACTTATCCAAACCCCTTTGGACCATCCATTGTTCCTCCAACGAGTTACAAATAATTAATGGAATTCAATCGTTTTGCAATAAAAAGAAAAACACTTTACTGCTTCATGAAAGAGCAATTGATTTGATTTGCAGTATGAATCGATTAGCATCACACGGTGCTTATCACCCTTTGGACAAAGATGGTCCAAAGGGCTTCGGACAAGTCCCGCACCCTTTCACCTCAGACTCAGAGGATTATTTATTTTTTTATTTTTTATTTTTTAAAAAGCTCTATCAAACCAATGCAGAAACTTTGTATTTTTCATAATTGAGCAAGAAAACAGCAAATCAATGTTGTACAAATCAATTTTTTTAAAAATTCTATAAAATTACTAAATTTAAAAAATTATTGAAAATGTTGTACCAATCAATGTAATAATAATAATAAAAAAATTATGTAGTCATACATACTAATAAAAATTATAAATTATTTTATATTTATTAATTTTCTTATAGAATGACAAGTACAAAATAACTCTTACTCATATTTTTACCTCATAGGGTAACATATATAATTTTATTTTCTTTTTCACGCATACCTACACTACACATGATAAGCTAACAAGAAATTAAGAATATGAGTAAAACTAGAGTGTTCTTTAAGCTCACCAACTTTCTTGGTAAGCTTACCTCCAAAACAAATCGAATTGGCTTCAAATCTTAATTATTACTATAGTGGTGGATGGTATATGGTATATACATTAATTGTAGGCATCCATCTCGGCATATTAGATCCCAATATAATTTTCTAGCTATATCGCCTCTCCTACAAATAATATCCAGAGACCAGAGATTCGAGCTAGGCCAATATCATGCCGTCTCCCTCAAATGTCAATTTGAGGATATAATGAGATGTAATGTTTTTTTTGTTTTGTTTTACTAATTTTGTACAGTTGAGAATGGAAATATGGAATGATGACACGACAGCATACGTAATATAATAATGAAGTAGTTGGGGGTTGGTTGAAAGATGAAAGGTGATATAATATTTAACCTAAAGAACAATTATATTACTCCCCCCCATTCCATCCCCCCACCATCCCCCCACTCTATCTCTTTCCAAATTAGTTTAATCTCATTTTAATTTCATTCACATTTCTCATAATTTATGAGAAATTTTGCGAATCTAAAATCACGAATATTTTTTACGTAATTTTCTCTTTCAAACGAGATCCATGATGACATACTTTTGGATAAGTCGTTACAGAAGTATTTATCTTTCATCGTGCAAGTATTTATACCTATACAAACATATGAAAGTATTACTATCAATTAATATAAGTATTTATACTGATATATGAAAGTATTAATATCAAGTATTATAAGTATTTATACTGACATATGAAAGTATTAATTCATGTATTATAAGTATTTATATTGACATATGAAAGTATTAATATCAAGTATTATAAGTATTATATGCAAAAAAATACTTTCAAGTATAGATATAAATACTTGTATGATGAGAGATAAATACTTCTGTAACGACTTGCTCGAAAGTATGTCATCATGGATCTCATTTGAAAGATAAAATTACGTAGAAAACGTTAGTGGTTTTAGATTCGCAAAATTTCTCATAGATTATGAGAAATGTGGACGAGATTGAAATGAGATAAAAAAAAACCTACCTCTAAAAACGTGCATGGTCCCCCATGTGATTTGATATTCCCCCCACCCTCCATGAAAAAAACTTGCATGGTCCCTTAAATACTTTCGTGCTTAGAGATAAATACTTTCGTTCTTAGAGATAAATACTTCTGTACGTAAGTATTAATACCTTATGAAAAAAAAATGACAGCTGGAGTTTTTTGACATTTTGTGCGGGGTTAATTGCGGGGTGGGAGGTGCGGGGTTAATTATCAGCCTCCTAACCTAAAAGGGGTGATCGAGAATGATAGAATTCACATCGTCTGAGATATCTCATATTAATTTTGCGTGACTTTTTGGAAAATCTCAACCGTTGCAATTAATACGTTCTGCACGAATCTGAAAGGTCAAATAATAATACTGGCCCCCCTACGTCACCCCCGAATAGGCACCGGACACATCGCCAAAAGATGAGATATACAACATCTCAGAGGATTTGGCGGAGTCAAAGGATGGATACGTAACGCATGCACTCAGAATGATATTATTGCTTTAGGAGAGCCGCAGATCCTGTTGCTTAAAATATCAAATATCTCCACGGTAGATTTAATTAGAGTATTTAAATTTTAATTAGAAGACATGCATACATGTATATATAATTCATTTTTTAATTATAAATGGATGGACAGATAGATAAACCATGCACGCGCGTTTGTTTGACTAGCTAGATCGACTGTATTTACCCGCGCGCTATAGCTAGCTCACTTGTGAATGTATAAGAGATTTATCGGTTCCAAAAAGAAGATAAAGATACTAATAATAGATAATTAATTCATTTAACCATATATATAAATAAGAGAGACGTACGCTAGCTAGCTGTCATCGATCGATCTGTGCTTAGTATGTGATTGCTACCATTAATAATAGTAATTAATTAATTAATTAATTAACAGTACTTACAATCTATATATTGTAGCGATGTAATTAATTATGTAAAAGTAAAAAAAATGTTGATTTTTTATTTGACGCTGAATGGTACGGAAACTGTACCGGAAACAACGTAACCCGGCCAACAGATTTTGGCGCCATCTCTTGTGTCTCTCTCGTCAATTCCCTTCTTCATAGATCGAATTGCATGCATTGCATCTCTTATCTCTCTCTCCGCATTTAATGGTGTGTACTTCTCCAACGCCACGCCCTTGTTCTCACCTCTTGCCTAATACTCACCTCTCTCACCTCTCTCGATCGAGACGTACGCCTTCCGCTACTACAAATTGCACCTCGACCTTAATTTCCACCACACTCAATCGCCATCTCCATCTCCATCTCCACCTCCACCTCCACCTCCATCTCTTTGTAAGATCGATCTTTAATTCTCCCCTCCTCTCAGTTACTACGTACTTACTAGTTTTAATTTGGTACTAATTAATTAAGTTAAGCAAAAGGAAAATAATTAAACTAATTAATTTATGATGCATGCATTTCATGCTTAATTGCTTCAGGCATTAAAATTTACAAACACACAAAATCATTTTGGGTCTCAAGTCCACACGCAATGCAATATTCTAATTTCAATCACTTTATGCATGCATGCATGTATTCTGCTCTGGTACCTCACAATTCCCGCATGGCCCGCTTAATTAAACTGCTGTTTAATTATATATGAATTTCTCTACTTTAAGCAACTGCTTAGCCTTAAGTATCTCTCTAGCTACAAACCAAGTTAATTTACTACTTTAATTTCTTATTCAAATAATTAATCTTTGCCAAAATGAAAATAGCATGGTCTCCCACAACACCCAATAATGTTGTATCATTCCGAAAACCTTACCGGAACCGGCCACCTGTTGTTTATTTCAAAAAGGAACCATCGGGCAACTATCCTCCTCTTAGTATGATGATATGATATTTTATATTAATTTTACCCACTATTTTTCACTATTTGGGATCAATTATATATATATATAGTAAATGTGCCCCTGAAACTTTTCTTAATTATATTACAACTTAATTTCATCATTAGTCTTAATTAATTTGTCACACTAGCTCTTGTCTAAAAATTAAGCCTGAAATATGAATTAAAAAGAAAATGAGAAAATAATATAATTCTAGATACCAACCGTCATTGCTAGCTGATATACTAGCTTTCTGTGGCAACAACCAAAAGGTGGTTAAATCAAATGTCCCCTATTTTATTTGTAATTTTTTTACCTTAATTATTTTTATTAATTTGTTTGTTTTATGACTGACTAGGGATTGAAATTGAAAAGAAAACAAACATGGAGAAGTTATATACAGTGGAAGTAGAAGAGGGTAGACCCGGTAAGGATGGAAACCCATCAGTAGGACCCGTTTACCGAAATGCATTAGCAAAGGATGGTTTCCCGCCATTACAACCCGACATGACAACATCTTGGGATTGTTTCAGGTACTGTCTGTGTCTGTGTGCTTGTCAGTGTACGTATGGCATTATTTATTATGGTTTTTATCATTTTTTTCTACTTGATTGTTTAATTTTCTAAATTTTATTTTAGGGTTGCAGCGGAGAAATATTCAGGAAATAGGATGCTCGGATGGCGTGAATTTATTCAAGGAAAAGTATAATAAAAATTTAATTAAAATCTAACAATAACAGATTTTCTCTAGTTTAATTATTCTCAATAAGTTGTGGTGAATTTCACAGGCAGGTCCCTACATATGGAAATCTTACAAGGAGGTGTATGAGGAAGTGTTGCAAATTGGCTCTGCTTTGCGGCAGCTCGGTGTTCAACCCGTAATAGAATTAATTACTTGTCAATAAATTTCTGGATCTAATTTTATTCTTTACATGAATAATTTGATTTTTCTACCAATTAAATTCTTCTATATTACTTTTCCTTCTACTGTAGGGGTCACGCATAGGGATTTATGGTATTAATTGCCCTCAATGGGTGATAGCAATGCAGGTACTATTTAATAGTTTCTTTTTTAATTACAGACAAGCACACAAATAATATTAAATTATTCACTTAAATAATTTGTGCTTACTCCTTATAAAAACGTAACATACAGCAACACTGACAACATTTACAGAGCATAAAAAGTGTACATAATGTGATTTTTGGTCACTTTTAGGGACCACAAAATAATTCCTTACTGACTTGTCAAAATAACAGGCTTGTAACGGGTTCAACCTCATATGCGTACCGCTATATGACACTTTAGGTACGTCAACAGCAATTTGATACAAATACTATGTCTATACTTCAGTTTAAAATACTTGTACTATTTTTTTATTTGTCCTTTAATTGTTATTTTTTTTAATTTTAGGTGCTGGTGCTATCGATTTCATAGTAGACCATGCCGAAATTGATATAGTTTTTGTACATGAGAAGAA
Organism: Carex pumila; assembly: GCA_033356055.1. Classification (NCBI taxonomy): domain Eukaryota; kingdom Viridiplantae; phylum Streptophyta; class Magnoliopsida; order Poales; family Cyperaceae; genus Carex; species Carex pumila. Next base: position 183,597 of record JARJHM010000118.1, on the reverse strand, counting down.
ACTCAACGTAAGTCCAAAAAAATGCATAAATGATTTTACTTTGTTTGAAGAGAAAAAATTAGGTATTTAAAAGAACAGGAATTGCATTTCTTTTTGTGCAGATACTGTTCTCTGATTGTGCATGTTCTCAGAGGCTCAGAGGTGTGTTCTTCTTCTTGTTGAACTGAGATTCTATACATATTTTTCTCTAATAATATTCATAAGTTTGAACAAACTTAACTAGATTAAGCCACTGTTAGCTCTAAGAAGTACATTTTACCTCCATTTTAATCCAATTTTAACTTAAATGTAGAATACTAATACAAGTAAACCTTCAAAAGTGCAAAAGAAGAAAGACGGTTATAATTGTGAGACTAGCAGTCAGACCTGTTTAATTAATATCAACTCTTATTTTCCTTTGATTCAGTAAAAACTAACTTTCACCTTTCTTACATCATCAAAACAGCAATTGTATCATTTGGTTCAGCAACAAGAGGTGATGTAGAAGATGGCAGTAAAGAGGGCTTGAATCTATACTCATGGAATGAGTTACTTAAAATGGTTGCATATATGCTTCTTCTTTTTATCTAAATTATCATTATAAATTAAGTACATATTATAATTATATTGTAAGGGGTCTTAATTGATGAACTTATTAAATTTTTTTTTGTGGTTACAGGGAAAAGAGCATCCATCAGAGTCATGTTCTCCAAAACCTAATGACTTATGCACAATAATGTATACAAGTGGCACAAGTGGTACACCTAAAGGCGTGATGATAACTCATGAAGTCCTGGCCACATATGTGCAAGGGGTTGATCTCTACATGGACCTTTTTGAAGATAAGGTACTCTTGCTGTTATCTGGGTACTGGTACTGACATGACTGGTACATACAGTTTTTTTATGATGGGTAGGAATTGGTACCAAAGTCTACGGTAAGACCTGGTACAGTTTTTAGTTGTACCTAATGCTATTTAAACTTGACATAACTTTTAAACAAATTTCAGATGACAGTGGATGACGTGTTTCTATCATTTCTGCCCCTGGCACACATCCTTGACCGAGTGATTGAAGAATACTTTTTCCACAAGGGTGCTTCTGTTGGCTATTACCAAGGGGTACTTTGCAATTTACATCTCCTATATATTCCTAGTTATCATTCAATCTCATGCTCGTGTAAAAGTGGTGCTTGATATATATGAACATTTTAGCTAAAATAATACCTTCTCCGTAGTAGTATCGATACCCAGGCCTAGGGATCTGATCATGGCCAAACAAGAACTGACTCGGCACTAAATGCTTATGGAACCATTTCGATTGTGTGCTCAAAAGAGATTACTCAATGCAATCAGACAAATAAATTTTATTATTTTAATTTCCCCCAATTTTTAGGATCTAAATGCCTTGAGGGATGATCTAATGGAACTAAAGCCAACACTTTTCGTTGGGGTCCCTCGAGTTTTTGAGAGAATTCATGAAGGTACATTTTTTTTATTATTAACGAAACCTGTCTCCACACTTGCAAAGCCTCTAAATACAAGAAAAATTATCCTTTTTCAACCATATCGGATAGAAATAGTGATCTCCTAAAAAAAAAGATAGAAATAGTGATGAAAATGGGGATATTTTATATTTGCATTTGTTGGTGTAGTATAATTTAAGATGCTTTGAAGGAGCATATGCAGTATAAACTTTTGGCAACTTTTTATAATTTTATATGGAAAATAGGTATACAGAAGGCATTGTCAGAACTACGACCATTGAGAAGGATGATTTTTAATGCTTTGTATAACCAGTAAGTTACCCGTATTAGTTATTATTTCTATATGTAACCTTGTACCCTTTATTGAAACAATAATTTTCCGTTTATTACGTCATTCCTTTTTTTTTTTATTTATGTCATATGACCCAAGGTTACAGATGAAAGGGTGTCCTTAGAAGCTCATGTAAGAAAATTAGCAAATGAGTACTTCAGCAGTTTTGCAATTCTCTAATTCTAACTATCATTATTGAAGCAAACTTTCATGGATGAGATCTGGATATGCACAAAACAAAGCTTCACCTTTTGCCGATTTCCTAGCCTTCCGTAAGGTACGCTTTTTGCTCTCTACAATCCCATGCCCCCAAAAGAGTAATATAATAACTCAATAACTAGATATGATCTAGAAACCATCTCACATGTTGTAGGGATATTTCGGCTTAGTACCCTGAACAATAGAAGAGTATCATGTACATTTATGCAAAAATGAGAAATCCAAAAGTATCATCCTCCTTTTGGATTAATTTATGTTAAAAAAAAATTGGGTAGTTGGACTTGATCTGTACATTTCTTGGTTTACAAGGTTACAGAGAGACAATTCTCAACTTGTAGGTTATACATTGATATTTAGGATTTTGTGAGAGTAAACAAGAAAATTATCTCTATGATAGTAATTATGAAAATTTCAGGTAAAAGCAAGACTTGGAGGTCGTATTCGGCTCTTGATAACAGGTGGCGCCCCATTAAGTAATGATATCGAGGAGTTTCTTCGTGTCACCGGCTGTGCCCACTTTTGTCAAGGCTATGGTATTATCTAATTTTGAATCATCATTTTTTTCCTCCTTAATTTGTGGAATCAATCTCTAATAAAGGCTATTATGTACCTCATGGTGGGGCAGGGATGACAGAGACATGCGGGGTGAGCACGATAGGGTACCCAGATGACATGTCACTTCTAGGGACAGTGGGAGTAGCTGCAACCTACACCGAGCTACGGCTGGAGGAAGTGCCGGAGATGGGCTACGATCCTCTGGAGAAGCCCTCGCGTGGTGAAATATGTGTCAGAGGGAAAACCCTCTTCACTGGCTACTATAAGGATCCCGACTTGACCAATCAGGTCATCATCAATGGCTGGTTTCACACAGGGGATATAGGAGAGATGAGGTCAGATGGAGTGCTTAAGATAATTGACAGAAAGAAAAATATATTTAAATTATCTCAAGGCGAGTATGTAGCAGCTGAGTATTTGGAGAAAGTTTATGGCTTTTGTTCCATTCTTGAAGATGTAAGCACAAGTTACTTTTACTTTTTTCAATTAGGAAAGGTTTATCATTTTTAAGAGGTTACTTCCAAACAGTGGTCAATAGACAGTGCATGCGACCATTACTTACTAACTATAAACACTTTTTGGGGTTGTCAGATATGGGTATATGGGGATAGTTATAGATCAATGTTGATAGCAGTGGTTGCACCGCATGAAGGCAACACGATGAAATGGGCTGAGAAAAATGGCCACAAGGGTGATTTCCTCCAAATCTGCGCTCTTCATGATTTCAAAAGTTACATTCTTCAGGAGTTGAGAGCTATTGCTGACAAGAATAAGGTACTTTTGTTTTTGTTTTTGTTTTTTTGTTTTCCTTCTAAGTTAACTGATAATGGTAATAATCCTTGGCACCGATTCAATTGTAGCTGCGAGGATTTGAGATGATAAGAGGAGTTGTGGTGGAACCGGTGCCTTTTGACATAGAAAGAGATTTGGTCACACCAACAATGAAAAAGAAGCGATCCCGAATGCTTAAATACTACCAGGTATTAACTCACACAAAGTAAATAAACAAACAACAACCGGGCAATTGCGACAATTAAAAAAAAAATGATCGTAAAATATTGGCACTTCTCATGATCCAATCTCATTTTAATTTATTGTTTGGCATTTGTCTTTTTGGGCTTTAGTTGGTGACTAATTGTACAACTAAGGTCAAAATGTAGGCTGGTTTAATTATGTTAAACTATTTTATCTGTCTCTCTTACTCCCCCTCTGTGACTCAGCTGCCTTGAATTTTTGATACGTTAATTGAAATTTGATGTTATAATTAATGTGAAGGTGGAGATTGACAAACTTTACCAAGGGCTAGAGAGGAAATATTAAGAAATCACATTTTGTACCTTCAAACAAGGTGTGTATATACTGTACTGTTGTTCTTCTTTCAAAATTTAGCGTAAGTTGACCTGATAAAAACAACGAGTATAATTAACTTGTTTGAATGAAACTCTCAATCAATTTTAGATTTTCAGATATGCAAGAAATATATCATGCTCCTGAGAAGTTGGAGGTTACGGACTGTAAGATGAAGATAATTCTGGTCCTAATTGAGTGGAGGGTTTTCATGTATTATATATATATATTGGTGTATTAATTCATATGTCGTATGTCGTATGTTGTTCCTTGTTTTATGTTTGTAGAATTAAGTCGAACATTTAGGCGCTCCTGTGTGAATTATTTTGTTGTTTGATCTGTCATTAATTATTGTCTTATTACCCTGCTTAGGTATGATTTTTTTATGTAACCTCCAATTAAGAACTCTTTCGTGCCTTATATATGTATCCTTAAATGTTTCAATTTATCTTATTTAACTTGTAACTCTCACAATTTATTATATATATTGATTATTATTATTTATTTATTTTTTCCAAATTTAACAATTCAGTCCAGCACTCTGTAGTAATGGCTCCTAGTTCAACCCTCTTTCAAGTTTCAACTTCTCATATCCAACCAAACTGATGATGCTCATTATCTCAAAAAAGCACTTTATTTTGCTCCAGGGTACAATATTTGATTACTGATTCATCTAATTAAGAACGTAATTAATATACATTAGGCAAGAGAATGATACTGGTACAAGCATGACTTGCTAATTTTTTGTTGTTGTTTGGTCTGTCATGATTTATTATCTTATTAATTTAAAGAAGAAAACATGATTCTGGTTTGTTACTGTGAAAGTTAGGTTGTGATTACTAGTCAACTATACACACACACACACACACACACACACACATATAGTAGGTACAATTAATGGAAGTGTTTAGAACAAGAAGACAAGTGAAGAGAAATAAATTCGACAATCCATAAAAGAGGTGAAGTGTGCAGCGTTTTAGTGTGAGAATTATTCCTCTTTAATATGAGGCCCATATTGCAAAGGAAAGCCTCTGGGCCTTGGGCCCAATCCATAAACTTGGTCTTCTTAAGTTAGATAAGTGGAGGGGAGGGTTTTCACTTTTCATGTATCCAAAATTCCAAATCGAAATGCAACGGAGTAGTTTTAATTACCTGAAGCGACTCCTCAGATCGGGCGGAGGCGGAGGCAGCGGAGGAGTTGGAAATGGAGGCGGAGTGAGATGGTACCGGCGCAGCGAGTACGAGGTGAAGGTGGGGGTGTCGGAGTTCTTGCGCGGGATCGGACGAGGCGTGGAAGGACACGTGGCGAAAATAGAGGCGGAGGTCGGAGACGTGAACAAGCTTCTTCAGACTCGCACGCTGCGCCTCAAGAAGCTTGGAATCCCTTGCAACCACGTATGGATACTATTTACTCTTTCTTTTTCCTTTTAATTTATATCCCAAAATGAAATGATCAAATGTATTTTCTTTCTCTTTGGTGTTTGTTGATGCAGAGAAAGTTGATCCTGAGTTATGCACACAAGTATAGACTTGGCCTTTGGAAGCCTCTTGCTCAACCTCACAAACCCTAGCTAGTTTCTGTTTCTATCTATGGATGCTGTTGATTGTTGCTTGCTTCTCAACCAAACCAAACCAAACCCTAGTTTTGTTTGCTCATTCATTTATTAGCTAGCTCTCAAACTCTTCCCTTTGTTTTCTAGCTCCAATGCTTTTTTGGTTAATAATTAGCAACTTCAAATAATATACATAATTTCTTCTTTCTTAACTGCTTACTTATTGTTGCCCGTAATGCTCACCATCAGCATCACAATCTACCACTTTGGTACATTGTCAATCATGGTTGGTACCCGCTAAAGATACCTATTTGATCTCGTTATTTGTTCCTTTAGTTTCAGTTTCTCTGTTATAATGCTTTGTTCAGGTAATACACAAAACTGGTATATATAGATATAACAAACTGGAAGATGGTGCTCTTTTTTAGTCACAAGTCCATAGTTTACACTAATTCTTATATTGTGCTTCAAAATATTAATTTCAGTGAGGCTATGGTATATTGGTATTATTCATAATGCAGATTGGTCTGTACTGCAGATCAATATTTTCGTTTTCAAAGTAAAACAGTCAATCTGAACCATTCATCGTAATTTCCATATAAATATACTTGCAGACTAAATTTTACATTTCTTTAGGATTTCTTTACTTTTTTGATAGATTGGTAGAAAATCACTTCTTTTGAATGGTCTGGAAACTTTTTTTTTTATGGTTGGCATAAATGGTGGTCTAGATACTTGACATCAAGTGATTTTCTACCTAACAAAAAAAAGAGTAAACAAATTATACTTTTTAAAAAAAAAAAATTGGTCTACAAGTAAATTTTTACATGGTAATTTTGTTAAATGGTTTAGATCTGGACTTCGGAAATGAAGATATTGATCCATAGTGGGGACCAATATGTGCTATGCATAGTAACGTAGCCTCACTTTGATTAATTTGATGCTTTCATGCTGTGCTCTTATGATTTTTATGATTACAACGAGTCTGCCAGTACGTGTTAAGTATATTAATGATATCTAGTTACAATTTAAAAAAAGAAAGAAAGAAAGATATGGTGTAGACACATGGGATTGGGAACGGGCTTGGAATATGATCCAAATTAAACTATCTGTTACTGTGTGTGGAAAAGAAAAATTCAGTTGGCACAGTAACTGCGCTGAACAGGGCTTAAACGGAATGGAATTTCATATTAGATATGGCGAATTTTTTCACAGAAAGATTTGGAACATTTGAGATAAGCAGGACGATTTGCTAGGTACAAAATCATTGGATAGATTTAATCTCATCAAACTTAAACAAGATCGGATGGAATGCGATAGAAAATTGATTCCTTGATTTGTCGGCGCTTTGTAGCTTATACGGAACGTAAAATTTGGGCTTGAAATTCAAACCATTTGATCAAAATTGGATCCAATTCAGACCAATTTTAAAACTCACGGGACGTTTTAGAATCATGTCTTGTGCAAACTCAAATTTTGAATTACTTTAGGAGATGAATTCTGACTTGTTGAGCACTTATCTAGTTTTTATGGTTTATAATCAACGACAATGGATAATTGGAAAGGAATATGACCTCTTCCCCTTCCCCTTGTTTTACATTCATTTTTAGTATATTGAATCAATCTTTCGGTTGGTGCCGTCTTATCCACTATTAGACTACACTACCAAATTGGATACTATCATTATTATTGTTAATATCTACATTCTATATATATTACTAAATAAATTATCAGCTGAGCTTAGGTTTAGCACAATTAATAGCTTCCTATCTCATGATTTGTTAGGTTTCTACCCACTAAATTAAAAAAAAAGGAAAAAAAAAAGGGGACCATCGTAAGCAATGTGATAAAAGATGGATGCCGACTGCTGAACAATTTCTACCCCCGAGCTCCTAATTGAATAGATAAATTCTATCCCAATTTAAATCTAAATAGCAAGTCTTAAATCGACCCATAAATAATTGTCTTGTCTTTACTTGGAATAAGAATTAAAAAAGAATAGGGAGATCTAAATCTAGGTCCCGGACAACATGCACTAACATGTCAGTGAAATCTTATTAGTTATATAATATGAATAATTCAAGTTAACTGAGGCACCATGAGTTGACTCACACACACACACACACACACATCAAGGTTAAGAGTTAATAGTGGGAGAATCATGCCAGCAAACCATGGAAATATTTACAAGGAATAATGTCACAACCAAAAAAGAAAACCTCATGCATTTTATACAGACCCGAACCGTTCAGAGTTCAAAATAGTAGTCGAAGAAGAACCACGTCACAAATTAATTAAATCTAGATAACAATTAGGCATGATGAGCTTTATTTATTTATTTATTTCTACTTTTTCTCTCACACTCTACCGATGCAAAATTCAAGCTTTACGGGAGGCTGCATTAACCCACAACCTGGTTCTTTTCGCCATGTATTTCCAGCCCCGACTCTGGTTCCACCGTTCTACAAAATTGCAACATCCAAACATTTAAAATTGGCACAAAAATTATGGTCGATTCAGCCTCAATTATGTTAAAACCATTGAGTTTATAATTTGAGCATCAGTTAAAACCAAATTTTCACTCTTTGTACCTCAATTGAGCACTACAAATAACATAATAAGAACCAACAAAGGTTAGTTCATACTTTGGGGATACAGGGGCCAATACCTAAATTGCTAGCAGAAAGAGAGAGAAGTATTCATACTTTGGGGATGAAGAACCAGTGGAACTGCCGGGACTGATAGTTGGAGAGGCGTTGTTGTTTTTGTAAGTTTGAACAGAGACAAAAGATGCCTCAGGGGAGCCGTGAAACCCCATTATGCCCCCACTACCCCTCGAAAATAAACCTGCATTGAATTGCAAACTGAAACTAAAATGCATTTGAACACTGTAACAAGCAGCAAACTTCTTATAAATGCATTTGAATGATGTATCATAACATTTACATACCATGCCAGAAAATCACGATACAGAAAATAACAGTAACAAGCAATGGACACCAGTTGCTGTTCCCTGAAGCCTGTTTTGAATTCTTGAGCTTTTTTAGCGCCTTCATCCTCTCAATTCGGGCCTTCTTTAGCATGGCTATTTCGGTCAATTCGTTTACCAGTTTCTGATCAGACAGGTCTAGAGGCACCGGCCGTGGAGGCCGAGGTGGCTTCGGTGGCTTCTTCAGCCGCTGCTGCTGCTGCTGCTTCTTCTTCTTCTCTGAGTTCTCCAGATCATCTTCATTGGGATTGGTCGATTTCAAATTGGGGCTATTAGAGTTGCCGATTTCCAAATCAATCAAAGTGTCTCTATCTGGTGAGTTGGTTTTCTCCATTTCATGCTAATATTTATCTAATTTGATGCCATCAAGTTAGAAAAGACAAAGGGGATAAATGCAAACTGAACCTGCCCCTCTACTCCTCTTCTTCTTCCTCTGGTGAAGGAAGGAAAGACCGTTTCTTTTTTTCTTTTTCCTTTATATAAATAGAATAATTAATGGAATGAATGAACGAACGACCTAGCGACCAAGCGTGTCTCCTAACTGAAAAGAAAAAGCAAGCAGTAGAATGAGATGGAATGAAATCAATTTGTAGAGAAAGAAAAATCAATCATAAAATCACAGTAGAGTAGGCAGTGGGGAAAAGGGAAGAGAAGCAAAGAATCAATCTGCGATTTAATTGAATTTGATTTGATTAGATTTGGTTGTGGAAAAGGAAACTTACCGAATCGAACAAAGCGACGAAATAAATCTCGGAGAAGAAGAGAAGGAGAGAGAGAGAGAGAGAGAGGGGGGGGGATGAATGAATGAATTTTTGAAATAAAAGGAGGAGAGAAGGAGAGAGAAAGGGAAGAAGAGAGGTAATTAATGTTGGTTATTAGGGTTTTCTCTTTCTTATTGGAATTGGAGAGAAGAAAAGAGAAGAGAAGAAGCATCAAGAAAGAAAGAGACCTCACATGGCAGGTCCACAAATAAATAATATATTATGTTATTAATGTATGATTTGAGCTGACTATCAGTATCATCAATGTTATTTCAATTTATATAATATTAATTTAAAATTTTTATTAAATTTAATTTAAATAATAAATTCAAACTGTTCAAACTAATTTACTTTATGAGTAATACATTTATATGCAAACATTTTATATTTTCGAGTTATTTTAATATCAAATTAATTAAAAATAAATATATTAAAATTAACTTAAAAACTCACACATTTAACCACTTGACTTGATATCAAATAAAATAAAAAATTTATAAATTTTTCATATAAATACACAACTAATGAAGTACATTGGTTTAAACAATTTAAATTCATCATTTCAATTCGATTTAATAGATTTTGAAATTAGTATTATATAAACTGAAATGACGCCGATATTATATTAGCCATACTCATCATAAATTGAAATGACGCCGATATTATAAACTAAAATGACGCCGATATTATATTAGCCATGGCAGGAGAAGGAGGTGAAGAAGAAGAAGGGAGGGCATTTTAGTCATTAATTATTTGAAGTGGCAAAATTACAAATTAATAAAGTTTGGAGTGGCATTTTTACAATTTTGAAGTTTGGAATGGCATTTTGACATTTTGAAGGTTTTGAAGTGGCATTTTCACAATTTTCCCAATAAAAAAACTTATAAATTTTACATGTAAACACACAACTAATGAAGTATATTGATTTAAACGATTTGAATTCATTATTTCAATTCGATTTGATAAATTTTGAAGTTGGTATTATATAAACTGAAATGACGCCGATATTATATTAGCTACACTCATCATAAATTGCTGCTACTTAAATAATACATTTTACCATAAATTACCTAATTTCTATTTTACGGTAAATAAAAAAGATAAATAATTAGTTAATGGGTTTGTGCAACGAAAGTTGAAGAGATGGAATGGAACAGGTAGGTCCATTTGACCTCGCACGCGCTCATCATTTAATCACGACCGTCCGTTTAATTGGGGATACCATATCTACGTCTCAGCAAGAGAGATCCAATGACGCATATCAGAATATGCCGTCCCAATTTTTCTTTTTCTTCAAATATATATATATATATTTTCAAGTTCATCAGAGACTCAATCAATCGGTCAAATTCATATTAATTTTCAAACTTGTGAGTTTTTTAAATAATTATTAATATTAACAAAACTCATCTATAATATATTTTTTTTATCTAAATAATTGAAAACACAACTATAATTTTTAATTTGAATAATAATTTTAAAATATAGGCACCATAAGAATGAAATTAAATGTACTATAAAATAAAATTATATGAAAAGAGGGGATGAGGTGTTTAAAAACAATGTGTCGGTGAAATAGAAATAATGTCCAAAAGGAATAGCATGCAATGCAATTTAAGGTGATATATAGAAGTATAGAACTGTGTGTGTATGCATTGGTTGCATCATTAATTAATAGCACCCTCCAGGCTCCAGCTAGCATTTGTGTATTAACTATTAACTAATTAATTAATTAATCAATCATGTAACTCAGCTTTCTCTCTCACTCTCTAATTAATGCGCATCGCACCACACGTACGCTACAGCTTCTCTTCTCTTCTCTTCACCACTTGCATTTCTTTTCCACTTTTTACTCTCTTTTTTTTTATTTTTATTTTTATTTTTATTTTTATTTTTATTTGAGTTCAGCATATTCATATACTTCAAAATACATATATGATTTCCATTTCTAAATTAAGGACATATAATTGCTCATCAGAAGGCCATTTCTATTCTAAAATAATTCAACAATTAGTTGCATGATAAAATAAAAATCCTCTATATTCGTCCTCCTCATGCAACTAAGTGCTATAAATCTAAACTTGGGAGGCATTTTGGAAAGGTAAACCACGTGAAGTTTGACAAATTAACCACGCACACACATGCACCATATAGAAATAATTAAGTTTAATTATTACAGCGGTAGGTAAACATATATAAATTGTTGACCAAAAAGAAACGCAATGATCAATATTTATCACTATTTACCATATAATTAACAACTTTTGACTATTTATCAGATAATATTCATATTGCATGCGAATGTTTTCATAGGCAAGCAATATATATATGCATCAAATTTTGTTATACATTTTGGAAGATTCTTTGGTTTGCTTTTAAAAAATACTTTACCCTGTAGAGGATTGCATTTTGATTCCATACTCAAATGCAACTCCTCTCATTAATTTTCCTCTTTATTCTCCGGTTCAAGTCAAGAAGGTTGCAAAATTTATGGCTAAATACCACTCGGTCAAATTACCGAAAGTTAAACAAAGACAGAAAGCTCAAGGACTTAGTCAAAACCAGTAATTTTGCATAAACATTTACTAACGATTTATTTTGTATCGCACAATAGTCATAATGATTTTGCAAAAACTTGATGAAAACCAGAAACTTTGCATAAACTGTCAGTAACGTTTTATTTTGTACTAGAAAAATAGTTACAACGATTACAATAGTTAGCAACTATTTATATTACACCGCTCAAAAAGTTACAATGATATTGCAAAAGCTGGTCAAATATAACAATTACTTGAGGTTTATTTTGTATTACAACAATTATTAGGATTTGCTAATAAAGATGCAGACGACTTAGTTACAGAGTTTTTTTTTAATAGGCCAATAGTTATTTTAAACACTTACAACCCTTTTTATTTCATAGAATCTAGAATTAGTAGTGTTTTATTCTATGATAATCAAAGCATTCCAACAATTTATTGTTATAAAAGGGTTAAAACTCCAGACATGACGGCTAATTATTGCTAAATTGAGATTCACTGTTGAAACAGTATTAAAAACCCGTTGACCTTTGTTTATGTAATACTCTGATGCCAAGGAGGTCTAATAATATATACATGGTTTCCTTATTACAGACCCACATAACTGTGTGGAAAAAATCGAGGAAAATACGTATTCTTGGCCTTCACAATTAGCCAATAAGCCCCATAACACGGGACATGAACCAGTGCCATGCAAAAGTACCTGCATGAATCATATGACAACAGTTAGATCACAGTAGATGATAACATAATTTAAGTAGCAACTGACAACATTCCATGTATACCCCTGACAAACACAACTTAAAATTGGTATTTAGCAAAGATATAGAGGACAGGTTCGGGATTTTACAAGGGTAACTATCCATAAATGTTGAAAAAGAGATGCAACTAAATTAAAAATGGGTTCTACGAGTTCAGTACCAAAGTGGTGCCCATGGTGTCGCCAGCTCAAGAAATGGATACGGCCACCTACACAGGCAATTTGCACAAGTTAGACATTTGCTAGCTTTATAATGGAAATTATAGATTTACATATATGGTGCTTTCGATTCATGGTGATTACAATTGAGTCAGAAAAGATTGTGAAATTATCATTTTGGTCCTCCCAATAATTCACATGAATTTTCAGAAAAGCAATGGCAGTGCATGTACTAGCAAGTCAATGAGTTCATTTTCTTTGATTTTCAATTGCAAGGGCCTTTATGATGTGAAAGTTGATAGTGAGAAATTTCTGTACAATAGCAAGCGTGAAAAGTACTCATACCAGGAAAAACCGCAGGCATGAAGAATCCACTGGAAAATCACATAAGTGCAACTCCAAAGAATGAAATATGCCATTCGGAACCATGGAAAAGGCTACAAATAGAAAAATAAATTATTTGTTCAGCTTCAACAAGCATATAAGATACATAATAGTTAACTACTATTAAAAAGTGAGCCCCTCTCTTTATTTTTTTTTATCCTTTTCATTTAAGAAACATACCATGCTGTTGAGAAGGGTATCGACAAGTAGAAATAGCAGATTTAGTGAGTGCATGCAACCCATCACCTGTGCAAACAAACAAGAAATAGATCAACACTTGCATGCAAAACAAGAGATATTCATATAGACCCACAAAACATAATGCACATCACTATTACAACTCTTTTTTTTTTTTCAACGTCATTTTATAAATGCCGCTTTCCACCCCATTTTATAACCCTTTTCTTACATTTGTATTGCATTTTTGCTTAAAGTCCTAAATCAGGGGCTGTGGAAACTGCATACAGTGACTCTTCCCAATATCTTTTGAAGATATGGGAAAAGGCAAGGGATATAGGAAAATAGTACATTATGTATGCATCATATTTGCAAAAATTTGGAGGCTTAGACTGATATGTTCGGCATTATCACTTTGTATGGTTATAGATGGTATTGTGAACTTGTGCAGGGACATGGATGGATACTGTCCCAAGGGATGTATACTGTAATATACTACCATTTGTCAAGTAAAATCAGCACATAAAAAAAATCCTATGACAAGCACCAAGATGAAGACACATGGGTACATCTATTTCTGATAGATTAAGTCAGTCTTAAAAAAAAAAAAATCTTTAATATAGATACTCTTTTCAGTATGCCAGTACAGGTAAAGTACCTGCTCCATCCGATGTGTATGACAAAAGCAAAAGACTGAAAAGAAATATTTCTAAAAACTGTTGAGAGTTACTAACCAAATTGACACTGAAATGAGCAGAAGACATGTAGGGAACAAGGATGCACCAAAATACAACATCTGTTAGCATAACCGCTCCACCACAAGTCTGTCATATGAAACAAAATACTTTTCTGAGTAATTTCTTTGTAGACCATAAAACCAAATTTTCATCACAAATGGTTCAATTGAAGTCCCTTTTCCAAAAGTATCAGATGCACCAACCTGGTAAATAATTTGCATACAATAGCCCCAAGTCCCAGCCCTCTTGTCTTCTAGCTTGCCTCCACTGTTGTTGTCTGCTGTGACTAAAGCAGTGTGGTTATCTACATTATCATCCCTATTAAATGTCAAAAACCTATTCCCCTCCTCAACACCTTGCCTCCTTCTCTGCCTATAATAGACCCAACATCCATGTGCTGATATGATGGTCCCAATCTGCAAAAATATCACTAGTAAATTTTTTTTTTTTTATTACAAAATAAGCCTCAGCAAGGCTTCAATGGTTAATTTGCATGTTTTAGGAAGCATGTTGAATTGAATAAAGGCTTGATTTTCACAGAAAGCCTAATTAAGGTTCAACTGTCATTTCGGGGGACCCGAGTAACATGATAGTGTGGGTGCACACAATTTATAAATCTAATTTGGAACGTTCAGTGCTACAAGTAAAACTGGAGTAGGACATGTTTTGAGCTCATAGCGGTACTAAACGGTAACAGTTGCAGTGATAAATTTCAATTTTAAATCCACATACTTAAAAAATTAAATAAAAAAGCTTAATAGGGAAGAAGAATTTACCAGAAAATAGATTATGACTAGCAGAAATGTCCACCTTCATAAATTTGCAAAATGGAAAGGAAAAAAAAATGAGGATCAACCAACCAAATCGTACACATGTCATAATATCTCAAATCATTAAAGACAAAGCTGAATTCTATCAATCACAAGTTAAACACTGTTACAATCCATGGTAAATTTTTCACAAAGAGCAGATAGATGAGATGAGATGCAATGCATGATTGGATTGGAATACTGGATGAGTTCACTAATGACTCACTGGGTGTAGAAATAGAATTCGACAAGGCCATTGCGTCGAAGCAAGCTGTACAGAACTGAGATCATGGAGAGAACCACCAGGCCACGGTACACCGGGAGCACGAGCGGGGGTACCCCTCTGAAACACGGGGCCCACGTGGCAGCGGCTGGGAGGTGGTCGCAGCCCCTCCGCCTCTTGAGTCGGTAGAGCATGAGAGCGGCAGCGATCCCCGGAGAGACGGTAATGAGGAAGCATACCGGTGTCTGCCATCGCATCCAGTAGTAGGAGGAGAAGGCGGAGTTGAAGGGCAAGATCAATTTGGCGTCTCCAGTCGCCATTTTGATTTGAATTTTGATTTTGACGAGGGGAATGAGAGAGAGAGAGAGAGAGAGAGTTTTTGTAATATTGGGAACTCTAATACCCACTTGAGACTTGACACTTGTGGAGGGTTCCAGTCCAGGCGCGCCATTATTATTATTATTATTATTATTATTATTATTCGTAAATTAAATTATGTCCATAAATAGTTTAAAATTACATATTAATTCTTGATACATTATTAAATAATATATATTAAAATTAAAGAATCTTGATTATATATGCAGTAATAAATTTATAAATTTATTTTTCATAATTTTTAGTTTTAATAATTTTTTAAAATTAATTATTTAAATAGTTAAAACAATCATTATAAAAGTCCGATTGACTTAATTAATTTAGTAAGGACAATTGATGACATGCATGATGATGAAATTATGATTTGAGTCCATAATTACGCATTATTATGAAATTATGATTTGAGTCCATACTCCATAGGTTAGTAGCTAGTAAGTAGTGAAACTGCATGTGAAATTAACCAATATAAATTAATAGAGTAGCTAATTAGGTAGCAAGGTTAGTTGAGTTGACTTGAATTGACTTACTCGGTGTAATAGAGAAAGATGGAGGCATCGTATTTGCGGAGATCCCACAGCAACGCACCCGTCAACACAGCCGCGGCCACCACCCTCAATACCAGAAGCACCGCTGGGTGGACCCCACGCCATGCGCTCCGCCACAAACAATCTTTATCAACCGCAGCAAACTCATCGTCATGGTGATTTTGCAGCAGCAGCAGCCAGAGCGAGGCTACAATGGCCGCCGCAACAATGGCAAAACAAGTTGTGTCGTACCACTCCAGATTCATTTTATTTTATATTATCAATTGAATTGGGGATGGATACAGAAACAGAATGTAGAGATGATGATGGAGGATTTAGATTCCAGAACCATCAACATTTAACTCAGAATTTATTTCAGCGGCCCAGGGTGGGTATGTCCGACTCCTTGTCTCCTAAAGTAACCCAATTTACGAGTTTTCATACGGACCAATCCTGCTCGTGGATTCCTTTACTATTCGTGTTAGAGAAGAACAGACGGTTCCGATCAAACCCCAAAAATTGAGTTACTCGAGGGAATTCGTTGTTGCTGGTAGTTTTGACTTTTGACTTTTGACCGGAGGATGACAATCACGTTTTCTTTTGCTAAAAGCCTGTCTAAAAGCCTAAAACCCTCCCTCCTATAAGGCTATATGATTATCGTCTATTGCTACTACTTTGGTTGGTACACACACAATTAATTCTGCGACTGCGACCCAAGCCAAATTCAAATTCAAATTCAAATTCAATCCATGGCGGCGCAGTCTCCGTCATCCACCACCGTCGCCGGCGCCGTCTACCGCCTGCAGATGATCCTCCTCGATCATGGCGCCCCCTCCGAACGCCACCTTCTGGCCGCCGCCTCTCTCCTCTCCCGCTCCGACTACTCCGACGTCGTCACGGAGCGCACCATCGCCTCCCTCTGCGGCTTTCCTCTCTGCCCCAATTCCCTTCCCCCTCCTTCGTCAGACAATCGCCGCGGCCGCTACCGTATCTCTCTCCCGGAGCACCGCGTGTACGACCTGGACGAGCTGGCCAAGTTCTGCTCGGAGCAGTGCTTGATCGGGAGCCGGGCGTATGAGGCGAGCTTGAGCGAGGAGAGGTCCAAGGAGGGAGCGGAAGACGTCTTCAAGTTGTTCGAGGAGAAAGACTTCAAGGGGACGTCACCGCTGCCGCTGCAGCTCACGATAAAGGAGGCAAATGCCGATGGTCTCAACTCGAAGTTGAAGGGGGTGGTCGCCGTTCAAGATTGGATTGGACCATCTGATGCAATCGAAGGATACGTCCCCAAATCCAAATCTCAATCCTATCCGGATGATTCAGGTCTGTCTTACCTGCTTCTTTCTTTACCAGTTTTTTTTTTTTTTTTTTCATAAAAATCAGCTTCAACATCCCTCCTTCAATATGTTACAGGTTTGAAGCCTACTACTACTACACCTGAAGACATGGATTTCCAAAGTGAGATAATTTTTGGAGATGAGATGCACGATTTCTCATCATTTAGAACACAAGATATTTCTAATCAGATATCAAACAAGTTGGAGAGCATTGTTCTTGGCGAGAACAACTCTAAGAAGAAGGGAAACAAAGGAAACAATTCTTTGTCAAAATTGCCCCACCCTAAAGCTGAGAAAAAGCTTACCTCAAGTAAGAATTATACTAGAACAAGACAAGACTATCTTTATGCCTAACTTTGGCTTAATAATCAATCTGCAAATTATGCATGACTCAACTTGCAATTAGTTGTGTAAGCCCAAGTACAAGTCAAACCAAGAATAAATGACATAACAAAGAGTCGAGTCGAGTGTTGAACAGTCTGCTCTTCTGCATCCTGCCAAAGTGCTGAAACTTTTAATGCTAGTTTTTATTTACGAGTCGAGTGTTGTAGGTGCACAGAGAAACTGTAAAAGTGCTTCTGGTGAAGAACATTCACAACAAAATGGATTAGAGTTAAAATCTTCGCTTAAGAAGGAAGGTTCCAGTTCGGGTCACAGGACTCAAAACCAGTCTGTTAGATGGGCTGACGAAGAAAGAAGCTATGCAAAAGAGAGCAGTGAGAAGTCTAACATGTTGCCTGAGAAAGATGCTGCTGTGAGGTCACTGAGGTTTGCCTCTGCTGAGGCGTGCGCAGAAGCGCTTAACCATGCAGCAGACATTGCTGCATCTTCAGGCAACTCTCAAGCGGAAGATGCCGGTACCTGTAACCTCCCAACCCCCTCTTTATACTGTTTTATTAGTTTGTTTTTCTTGGCTATTTACTCAAGGGGAACTGCTCAAACCATCATCTGTTAGGATTTCCAATTTACCTGAAGGTGTCTAAAATGAGTACCATCTTTCGTAAAAATGGGCAGCTAGTGTGAAGAAGAAATGCACAATCTATATACAAATACAAAAGGTCTAGGGCATTTTTGAAGGATTTTAATACAATTGTCTTTTTTTTTTTAAATTTTTTTTTTTTTTTGAGAAAACTTAGCAGAGGCTGCCAAGGTTGTACTTAATACAATTGTTGTTTTATATTTTGTTTACACATCCTCTATTTTTTTTGTTACCAACTATACCCTTTTTCTGTTTGCAAGTGCCAATTCATCCGGTTATATTCCAAATTATGCTTTTACATTGATGGCAACCAATTTTATTTCTATTCATAAGTGATGTATTGTTATTTTGGGCCGATTGTCAGTCTCAGAGGCTGGGATAGTGATATTGCCGCAATCGTCTTATGGAACTGAGGAAGAGCGTCAGGAAAATAGGGAAGGGGATATGCAGGAGATTGAAAGGGAAGTCGTGAAGTGGCCCCAAAAGCCGGTGCTTCTAGAAACCGACGAGTTTGAGGTTGATGATTCCTGGCATGACAACCCTCCCGAGGGCTTCAACTTAGATGTAAATCTCCTCTCTCTCTCTCTCCGCCTAGCATTATCTGTGCTTTACTGATAGTCTATAATTAGAGAAGGAAGAGGGAGGAACAAGCGATTTCTTATTATATTTTTACTGTGATTTCCGATACCAGCTATCTCCATTCTGCACCATATGGATGGCATTATTTGCGTGGGTTACACGATCAACTTTGTGCTACATATATGGGCATGATGAAAGCTTGTCAGAGGAATTTTCAGAGGTGGAAGGACGAGAATACCCTCAGAGGGTGGTGTTGAAGGATGGGCAGTCCTCCGAGATCAGAAAGGCATTGGATGGCTTTGTGTGCCGCACGCTGCCGTCTCTGGTATTGGACCTGAGGCTGCCCGTGCCAGTGTCCACCTTGGAAAAGTATCTGGTAAGGAGTTGCAACACGAAACAAAGGGTGGCATGAGAAATGGTAGTAGTACTAGTATATGATTGATTGATTGATTAGCTTTGACATGTTTTGGTATGCTGATATGGTGATTGGGTGGGGGTTGATGGGGTGACAGGGGCGGTTGATGGATACGATGACGTTTTCTGAAGCGCTGCTGGCATTGAGAACGAGGCAGTGGCATGTGGTGGTACTTCCCTTTCTGGATGCATTGTCAGTGCACCACCTTCCCTCTCTCTCCTCTATCATGGCTGACAGGAGCTTGCTAATCCACAAGGTCAATCTTCCTTTCACCTTGTTTTTTCTTTCTTATTTTTTTGTTTTTATTTTTATCTAATGCCGAGCAATTAACAAAGCCGGTCCTATGGTTTTGAGGTTATGCTCACAAACTCTGTTTGGTGAATTTAAAAGGCTTATGTTAGCTGTACTCAATGTTTAAATTGATATCTTATGTTGATCCGGTTAGTGATGGCAGGATATTCCAAACAGTATCTGCTTATGGTGTTATTGTTTGAGGACCAAAACTTGAAAAATTATAAATATAAGAAGGGGTGTCATGGTGTTATTATAATTTTGCTTTTGAGAGTGATGCAGTTGAAGCAAAATGTGTTTGTTGTGTGTGCAGGTGCTAAACGGAGGTCAAATAGAAGCAGCTCATTACGACTCGATGATAGATCTGTTTCTTCCTTTGGGAAGGGCTACTTCGTTATCTTTGATAGATAGATCATAGAGGGAAGCAAAGCAAAGAATGTTCTTTTCTTGCTAGCTTTTGACATATCTCACACTCATATTACAACTCAAAGCTTCTGTAACTTAAAAAATGAGAACAAACAATCTTAATTAAGCAGAGCATGCGACTGATGCAGTGTAAGTTCCAAAAATAACCATTTTATTGAGTTTAGTCAACAATTATAACATGATCTCTGATCTTGAGAATTTACAACAAAAAGAGAAAACTTGAGAACATCCATGATACTTCTAAATTTCGCTTTCATCGCCCATTATAAACCTAAATTTGTGTCTTCCCTTGGACTTATTCTTTGACTTGGAGGCCGGTGCCTGGTGGCAGGACACACACATCTGCTTGCTGCATTTCCCGGTGAATTTTGAGTGGTTGGTCGGTTTCCTTGACACCTTTGCGAACACTCCGGCAACTGGCATGCTGCTCTGTTTGTTCTTCATGTTCCTCATCTGATGATCTGTCGATGAATCCGCAGAAGGCTCTGACAGGACGACATGGGTACGGACATAACCGTGTTGCCGGCCCTCACGCCGCATTGCTTTCTTTATGAGTTAACTGAAGAGAGGAGGTATGGTTGAATTTGGAGGGTGGAATTTAATTCTTCTCTTCAAATATAAATATATATATTTATAGAAATCAGAGAGGAGCGGGCGTGGTCTCCAAGTTCCTTGTGCTGCGTGCTGACCAAGGAATCAGTTGGGAAAATAAATGTTGTATTTTTGAAAATGAACAGTGGAATATTGAAATGTGGTTGTCGACATACGCGCGTATATAAAAAAATGAATGTTAGTATATTTTTGTTTTATTTTTCAAGTTCATTAATCATCAGAAAGAATTGAACTCTTTCTACGGATTTACATTGACATTAGCTGATTAGCAGCGTCAGAGTCTTTCTGCTTCCGCGTCATTGTTCAGTCAAACAGTTGGAAAATATATAAAATTAAACAAACTGGATTGTGGACCGATTGTGAGTTAACCTTGATTCATCATAGAAATTTTAATGTATTTTTTGCTTCCAAGTTTATCGAGCATGGACGTTATGAATAAAAAAGTATTTACATTTTCTTTTTATTATAAACACGACAATATTTAAAAAAAAAAACTCATTTTAAAATTTGAAATTGAATATTTATACATTCAAAAAAGAATATAAACAATGATATAGTCAGTTTTTAGAAGAATTAATATGCAAATTTCGACTAAAAGGATTTCACAATTTTAATTGATATAAATCGTCTAACTTAATTTTGAGAGAAGCGGTGCAAAGTGTGGATTCTTAACTAGTTCCGTACAGTACAGAATTACAGATCATGAGTTGCCAACAAATTTTTATTTTATTTTTAGTTTTTATGAATGTTTTGCATAATTTAATAATTAATTAAGACACCGCGCGTTTGGATTGTAACGCCGACACCTCTTACCATAAAGATTGTCACGACTCTTATGGTAGGTCGTGGTAATTTGAGAATTTTTTTGGTAAATTGCGAAACACTTTTTTGGAAATTGGAATTGTGTTGTTTAATATTGGTTGATAATTTGATACACGAGAAATTAAAGTAGAGAGGAGAATAAAAAGTAGAGCTAGAAATTAATACAGATATGATAGCATCAACCAAACTGGAATATTGATAATAGAAGCAACGCCTTTAATTCGAGATATATCCCTCACACCCGACAAACATTATGCACATAATAATAATAATAATAATAATAATAATAATAATAATAATAATAATACATTAATACTAAAACTAACCAACAAATTATAGTATTCAATGAATTAGCAACTGATTGGACTTTGAAATGGTCAAGTAAATGCAACTATGAGCAGCAACTAACACATTAATTAGGAAATGTTAATCAGCTAATAAAATTATGATTATGATTATGTACAAGAGAAAACAAGAAAAGACGAAAATAGAACCTCCAAACAATAAATAACATAATAATTGCCCTACAAAACTGTTGGCTGCTCCCACTGTCAACACCGCGCTCACAGCCTCTGAATACTGAATACTGAAAACTGAATACAAAAAGAAAACCTAACATTTATAGTTGTTGTTTATTCAATTACCATTACCATTACCACCCCAGTTATGAGTTACTCCCCCTTCTCACATCCATCCATCAATTTTTAATCTTTTATCCTTTTTATCTCTTTTGGTTTTGGGTATGTACAAACTAACAGCCAGACCATTTAATGAAGTCATTAATAATCAATTATCGGCATCTCCATCTGAATCACGGTCCAACCAACTCTTAAGCTTGCACAAGGCCTCAACAGATATACTCTTACAGCACCTCGGCCTCGACACTGGTTCCGGCGTGCTGAAGCTCTCAGATGAAGAGAAGCACACAACAATAACTGTCAGATTGTCGCATGAGTTCAGCCGTAACGCCTCACTCGCCAGATCCCTTGCACTCTTGTCTGGATCATCATGCCGTCTCAGTCCTCTTCTCACAAAACTCACGGCCTGTTGACTTGATAGTACGTCCCAGATGCCATCACAGCCAATTATCATGAATTCGTCTTCAGGGGTCAGAGTGGCCTGCTTTAACTCCGGCTCAGCGATGAGAGGCGATAGAGTGGGGCCGGGGGTCTCGTCAGGGCATTTCAAGTCCCAGTCACCAAGTGCCCGCGTCACAGAGAGGACACCGTTGAGGTAGCCGTCATCAATGAAGCCCCCACACTGCATCACACGCTCCCGCTCCGGTGTATGTGCCGGCCGGTGGTCATGGGATAACTCGATAGCAGTGCCCTTTCGGGAGAGAATGGCACGACAATCCCCCGCATTTGCCACCAATAGAACACTGCATTTATTTTGCATGCTGTGTCAGCATTATAATCAAGCATAATATGCAAATAAATAGATTAGATTAGATGTAAAGGTAGGAAGGAACAATTAATACCTGCCCAAGATGAGAGCAGTAAGAGCAGTGGTGCCAGATGAGCGGCTGACAGAGGCCTCGTCAGACAAGGCAAGGTCGGCTTGAAGGAAGGCACGTCTCACACTACTCTCCACTGATTCGATGTACATCTCGTCATCATCAGATTCTGACCACTGAGGAAAGTCCCCGTCTTCAAAAAGGAATCTCAAGGCATGCCTCTTCATGTACACTGCTGCATCAGCGCCTCCATGCCCATCAAACACCTAGAGTGAAAACCCATCACACGTGAGACACACACAGTAAAACATTGCACATAGTTATGTTTGGAAGTAGTATGAAGAAGTACCCCATAGAAAGCAGTGGGAGAAGGACAAGTGAGAAGAGGGCCGAGATGAGAGGCAAGGTCATCAATACGAATATGCTCATCTTCCATGTACCTCCTTTGGCCTATATCAGCAAAACTACCAGATCTAATACTTGGCACAAACTCAACTGGGTTAATTGATGGGTCGGAACCCACATCTGTCGACCTCCTTTCCTACAGTAGAAAGAGTTTAACAGTCATTTTAACAGATGATGGAAAGTTGATTCACAAGCAATCATTAAACCTGAACTAACAAACTAATAACTACTACAGAGGATCTTAAAAATAAAGGTTAGAAGTGCTAATAAATTGTTGGTACCTACTCCTCCAATAGCATAATTTTGTTTGTATATCTTTCGTTGTTCAATTATTAATTTCTCCAGTCATACAAAGTTTATTATGTTACTAGTCATGTGAAAAAGATTTGCGTATATTTATAGGAAGAATACAATACATGTTGAGGCAATCTCATCCGTTGGTGCTTTGAACAGGAAAGTTTAAATTACAAATTACAAATTACAATGATAAGATAGTTTTGCTGAAACCTTTACCTAGATTAGAATTGGTAAACTAGGTAGCATCGTAACTCATAAGTAAGATCTGTTATTCTATTCAATCGCCTTAACAAATCAAAACAAATCAAATCTACTACAAGTAAGTCCTAACACACAAACACCACCGATGAGCGATCAATCAAAAAAGAGATCTGCTTCTGCTTCTGCTTGGCCGACAAATTTGAAAAGTTACACGATGGTATGGTTGAAATAAAATCAAGGAAAAGTGAACTTCTTTCTCACCAGCTGAGCGGCCGCAGCTAGATCGACGGCGACCACCGCATCGGCCGCCACATCAGCGACACACGTGAACTGGACGTGCTGAATGACCTCCGTTTCAGCCACCATATTGTCGTCTTTAAAATTGTTACCTCGATCGGATCCAAATCAGAAAGAAAAGCTTGTTGCTTGTTGATTGTTGATTGTTGCTTGTTGCGAGTGATTTGATTGATTGTATCTTCTTCTTCTTCTTCTTCTTCTTCTTCGATTTTTCTGTATATTTTTGGTTTTATTTATTTATTTATTTATATGTAGCAAGTAGAAAGAAAGCAAGATAGATAGAGATAGATAGCTAAAGAGTTCGCCAAGTCGCTTACTCCTTTTCTTTGTTTTTGACCGGCGGCGACCGGTTCCCAGCTCTTTCAACCCCGACACGTGTCGGTCACGAACCCATTCCTCTCTGGCTCTCTCTATGTGTGAACCAGGATCACACCGTACAGTACACGACACACCTCACAAATCTAATGAAGTAGAACAAAAACTTCATAACTAACACCTTCAAACTTCCACATTTGACATTTGACATTTCTATTAATTTATTATATTATTTCCCTAATTCACTTAAAACGACACGACACGGGAAACAAAAGGGGACACGCGGCGCCGACTGTGCGACTATGCAAGGAACGCAAGTGTTGGATTGGGCCATGACCATAGACCATAGGCCCATAGAGAAAGGCCCATATAAATGATATAATTAAGTTTGATGAGATGAGAGACAACTAACTAGTAACTATAAATAAATTAAGGTTGATGAAGACTTAAGCGAGGTTGAGGGCTTGAGGGCTTGAGGGCTTGAGGCCCATCCCATGAAGGCATGAATGAAGCATGATTGGCAATGAATGGTCGGTAACAAATTTATAATTAGTTGATGGCTTGATGCGTGTGCTTTTGTTTTTGCACCTCGATCAAATAATAGTCAACCGCACTGCCCCTTTCTAATCCTATCATATCATTAGCCATTAGGGCTGGCTGTTTATTGGATCCGCTTTTATTTCTTTTAAAATCCAACCGATACAGTTACCTTTTTTTTGGTTCATTTCTTAATCCGCTCCGTTCATTTTTTAAACCGGCCGGTTAAATAGATCTGTTCAGTTCGATTTACAAATTTTAAAACTGATTAGATCAAACTCACCAAAACATTTAAACCATCTCCTATCTGAACTGAACATTTAAAAAAATAAAAAAATAAAAAAATTGTGACATAATTTTTTATTTTTTGGTTCGGTTTAAAACCAATTAAACTAAACCCAACAAATAATTTAAATTCATCTTTAAAAATATTCAAAAAATTAACAAAAGAGATGTTTATTTTTATGATTGGTATTATATTTCGGTTCAATAGAACAAATCAAAATTTACTTCGGTTTGATTTTAAAAAACCGAATAAAACTTTAATTTGCCTATTTTAATTCTCTTTGAACTGATGAACATCCTTAGATATGATATGATATGATATGATATGATATGATATGAGAACCCAAAAACCAGTTTCAATTGAAATTAAGGCGTTACCCCTGAATTAATTGGCATTCAAAAATATGTTATGTGAAGTCTTAATGAAATGAAATTGGCATTGAAAAAAATCAATCTGTTATGTCAAGTCTTCATGAAATGATGAATGCTTTGCTTAATTAATTACAATATCATATATAACCGACCACTACAAACTTTGAATGCATGCATGCTTAAATAATATGTATTTCCATTCCAGTGGCAACTGCAAATGCAAGTGCAAGTGCAAGTGCAAAGACAGGCAACTCCACTTACAGCCGACCAACATCTATCTTCAAATTTTGAGCGCTATTTTTTTTTTTTCCACCAAATTTTATGCGTGTATATATACACACACACAAAACTACCAACTACTACACATACACATATAGATATAGACGCATATATACTCTGGATCGTCTCTTGTCGAACCTAATAAATTAAATAGGCATGCCATGTTGTGTCGGGTAGGATATATAATTAATGGATCAACATTAATATTACATTAATTAATTAATTAATGCCCAATTGTACGTACGTAGCAATTATCTCTTGTGCAATAAATTTACAACACAAAATAAAACAACAAAGTAACTTACAGTCAAATAAAAATGAAAACAATTAATGCACCTCAAAACCAACCAATTTAATGAAAATATTTTACAATGCAAAAAATAAAATACACAATAATAATTTAGTAGTATATATATTCAGTTTTTTTTTTGTGCATGTATATTTATATTAAGTTTTTTTAGAAATTATATTGACATTTTGTTCAATAGATAATCATGATGCTAATTATCACTAAATTTTTATTTCAAATTAATTTTCAATATGTTAAATTTGAGTGAGAGCAATTGTTATATCACAAATATATATTCTTAATTTAGAGAGAAATTGAAAGTTCATAAATTCAATGTCATATAAATCCAAATAATCGATTTTTTTTTTAAATTAAGTTTGGAAATAGTTGTACTTACATTCTTCATCGATCGACCTTAACTTTTGTATTGTGTGTGTGTGTGTGTGTGTGTGTTTTTTTTTTTTTCATTCTTCTACGAGTCCATTGACAAGAGTATAGATTAACATATAAGATCACCAAGTATTAACTATGAAACATGAGCAAATAATGAAAATAGCATATAGCTAGACATTATTAATTAAGGGAGGATGGATTAGAGGAAAAAAAAAAAGAGAGTCAATTTTTGTACTTTCCTTTACAATGCAAAAAATATATATATTCTCTTACATCTTTCTTTCTTACTTGGACATTTAATTTTGTGCATTCATTGTGAAATTAAATACGAAAAAGAGAGTCTAAAGACAAATTGATCGTATAAAGAAATAATTTTATTTCTTGGCTTTAAATAGGAATTAATATTGCTCTTAAAAATATATAGCACCACGTACGGGGAAACATGAATTGAGTATATCGAAATATTTACAGAAATAATACATTCGCACTGTTGAATTAATTAAGAAAGGATAATACTATATGGTAAGTATTATATATAGAGTTAGGCTGGGGTGCTATGGATAGCATAGTGGTCTCTCGTGCTACGGCTCAAAATTCAAGTTTTCAAAATCCAAACGGTCAATCCAAACCGTTCATTGTTTAATCCATATTGAAATGTGCTTGGAGTCCAAATTTTACATTTTTTGGAATTTTTTTACTATTTATTAAGCATTTTTGAAACCGCTGTTTTTCAGTGGTGCAGAATTTTAATAAAAACAGCGATTTTGAAACCATCTTAATAAATAGCAAAAAAAATCCAAAAAATGTAAAATTTGGTCTCCAAGCACATTTAAATATGGATTAAACAATGAACGGTTCGGATCGACCATTTGGATTTTGAAAACTTGAATATTGCGCCGTAACACGGGAGGCCACTATGCTATCCATAGTACCCCAGCCTAACTCATTATATATATATGTAAGAAATAATTAATGTATATATTTGGAATAAAAAAATATTAGAAAGGAGATGAGATGGTGTTTATATATAATATAATATAATATAATATAATACGAGAGTGGCTAATATCAAAACGTTTGCACCAATTCTCCCATGCAACCAAGTGGGTTTCCGATTTTTAAAGTCCAAATGATAAATCTAAACCGTTAGATGTGTTCTACATATTAAAATCTGCTTGGAGACCAAATTTTACATTTTTTAAAATTTTTTTTACTATTTATTAAGCCACTTTGAAAATCGCTGATCCAACGGTGGCTTCTGATTTTACTGTTCCAAATAGCCACCGTTGGATCAACGATTTTCAAAGTGGCTTAATAAATAGTAAACAAATTCCAAAAAATGTAAAATTTGGTCTCCAAGCAGATTTTAATATGTAGAACACATCTAACAGTTTAGATTTATCATTTGGACTTTAAAAATCAGAAATCCACTTGGTTGCACGGGAGAGTTGGTGCAAACGTTTTGATATTAGCCACTCTCGTATTATATATATGTAAGAAATAATTAATGTAAATATTTGGAGGACCAGGAAAGTAATTAATTAATTAATTAATCCATTAACCACCGGCCGCCTCCTTAGCTGATCCCAATCGCAAAACATTTATGCGCACTCCACCATGCACCTCCTTAATTAATTAATTAGAATAAAATAGTAATAATG
Source organism: Carex pumila (assembly GCA_033356055.1). Lineage (NCBI taxonomy): Eukaryota > Viridiplantae > Streptophyta > Magnoliopsida > Poales > Cyperaceae > Carex > Carex pumila. Next base: position 155,445 of record JARJHM010000118.1, on the reverse strand, counting down.
GAAATTAATTAAGGAGGTAATGCATGCATGCCCCAAATGGATCCACCATGAGTCCATGACAAGTTAAATTAATTACAAGAACAACCGAAGACCCACTGGCCCACTGGCCCACTGCACTAATTATATTATATTATATTATATTATATTATATTATATTATATATAAACACCATCTCATCTCCTTTCTAATATATTTTTTTTTATTTCTTATTCTTATATTATATAAACCCCTCCATAACCCTCTCTCTCTCGTAACTGACACCAGTAACCATCAGTTATATATACATTACATCTCCCTTCTTCATATATTCCCCTCACTCACATTAGCTTCCCCTACTACCTACCTACCTACCTATCCTCTAATCTATTCTAATCTTAATCTAATCACCTGCATATGTATCATTAATCCTCAATTTCCAATTAATCTTGCACATTAATTCTTAGATATATAGTTTTTCCTACAAATTAAATCAAGGCCACATTACTTATTCCGACCAACAATGCCGCCAACAAGGTTCACGGTAGTTGTCGCCTTTATGTTGCTAATGTTTTTGTGGGGCAGCATTAAAACCGAAGGCCGACACCGCCACAGCCACCCCTCCCACAGGAGTCCCAAAAACACCATTTCTATACCTCCAACCGGTGCACCACCATTGAATTCCAATTCCAATTCCAGCAATAATAATAATCATTCAACGTCTCCTTTGCCATCTCCGGCTCCCATCGACTCCGATTCGTACTCCCTTTTCGACGTGCGGGCTTACGGGGCAGTCGGCAATGGCGTGAACGACGACACCAATGCATTTAAGACGGCGTGGGATTCTGCATGTGCAGAGATGAATCCCTCCTTGATCTTAGTCCCAGGAGGCTACTCTTGCTTGCTTAAATCAACAATTTTTGTGGGTCCATGCCAAAACAATATCATTTTCCAGGTACTTGCTTTTGCCTTACTTAATTTAATTTTTGGGTGTTGGATTTAATTGTATTTTATATTTAAAACTGCATGTTCTGTTCATTAATATATAACTTGCTTTTCTTCTACTTATGGAGCTTAATGTTAGTTTATTAATCAACAAGACTAAAGCTAGCTAGCTAGGTTACATGCATGCATGAGATATATATATATATATATATATATATATATATATATATACACTCCAAAAAAAAATATATATATATATATAACTAATTTTTGATGGAAATTAAATTAAGGTTGATGGCGTCATAGTAGCACCAGACGAGCCTGATTCATGGCCCGTTAATAGCCGGAGGAATTGGCTTGTGTTTTATAAGACTGACGGTTTGACACTGCGAGGAGGCGGGTTGATAGATGGCAAGGGAGAGAAATGGTGGGATCTGCCATGTAAGCCTCACAAGGTATGCATGAATAACCTAACTGTTTAATTAGCTAGCTAGCTCTTTCATCAAATCAAAAAAATATATATATTTTTTGTCATTCATTTAATTTTAAACTGTTGATTAATAAAAAAAAAATTAATACGGATATATGTATATGTATATATAACAGGCAAAAAACGCGACAGCAATGCATGGACCTTGTGATAGCCCTGTCGTAAGTCTCCTCAACTGAACTGAAATTAATAACTGTTTGATGACATTTAATTTTGTATTTAAAATTAACACTTGAAAAAGTACTTAATACTAATTAATATTTAATTATATATATATATATGTGTGTGTGTGTGGCCGGTCGTGGTAGGCATTGAGGTTTTTTAGCAGCAGGAATGTGACTGTTGAAGGATTGAAGGTGCAAAACAGCCCACAGTTCCATTTCCGGTTCGACCAATGTCGGTCCGTGACTGTCTCCTCGCTTCATATCAGTTCACCTGCATTGAGCCCTAATACCGACGGAATCCATGTCGAAGCCACTGAAAATGTGCTCATTCACAATTCTGTCATCTCTAATGGTAACAAAACAAATTAATTCATTCATTCATATATTTTGTCAATTGGAATTTGTAATATATATATAGTTAAATTATCCTAGCTAATTAATTAATGAATTAATTAATGGTCCAGGTGATGATTGTGTATCCATTGGAGCAGGAAGTCTGAATGTTCACATAGAGAATATAACATGTGGACCCGGCCATGGTATCAGGTACACCGTATGTACGTACACGTACGTCAAAATTAATGCATTTTTAAGAAGAATTAATTTGCCAACTAATCACTAACTATATCATTAATTATACGTTCTTCTCGCAGCATAGGGAGCCTCGGGAAGCAAAATTCACGCGCATGTGTGGCCAATGTCACCGTGAAAAATGCGGTGATAAGGCACTCCGACAACGGTGTGAGGATCAAGACATGGCAAGGCGGGTCGGGCTCAGTCTCGTCTGTGACCTTTGACAGCATCCACATGGACACAGTGCGCAACCCTATCATCATAGACCAGTACTACTGCCTCTCAAAGAGCTGTCAAAACCAGACCTCCAATTTGTTCATTTCTGATATCACCTACAGCAACATCAAGGGCACCTATGATGTGCGGAGCCCGCCGGTCCACTTTGGGTGCAGCGATTCGGTGCCATGCACCAATATCACGGTGACTGAGGTAGAGTTGCTTCCGGCCATGGGGCAAATCATATCTGACCCATTTTGTTGGAATGTGTATGGCACGGCGCGAACCATGACGATACCGCCTCTCGCGTGCTTGCAAGAGGGTTTGCCAGGCTCTGTTACAGATATCGACGGCAACACGTGTTATTAATTAATTAATTGAAGTACTGAAGCATGCATTGATCAATTAATGTATGTAGTTTACTTAATAATTAATAACTTCAATTAATATATTTAATGCATGTACAGATCACGGTGTACAAAGTGCATGGTTTGATCTGAAGAAATTTATTAATTAATAGTTTGTGTGGGGGGCCGATAAATATATATGTAGTTATATATAGAAAGGCAAGAATTAAATAGCAAATATATGAAATAATATATCAAGTTTGTTGTTGTATGTATCGTAGGTTTGTGCATGTGATGTGCAAATTAAAGAAGCATGAAGTATTATATTTTTCTTTAATTTTGTTTTGTAAGAAATTAATTAAGTCAAAAAAAGGAGAAAGTAAGTAAGGAAAAGGGAATGTGAAATGTGCGCATCGCAATCAGGTATGATCTGTTTCAGGAATGGTCTAAACTGTAATTAATTAAACAAAAAGATAAACAGCATGGATGGATGGATGGATGGATGGATCAGTTTAATTATGTTGTACGCATGCACATGCATGAACATGTGCAAATTTGGAATAGACAGCAACTATGCATGAAACCAACAGAGAGAGAGAGAGAGAGAGAGAGAGAGAGAGAGAGAGAGAGAGAGATAATAGAAGGCGGCCTTCATATATGCATATTGCATGCATGCTGGGCCACAAAACGATCGAAACAAGTTCGTTTGTTAATTAAAAGAGATGCATGGCAATTAAAGTTGTAAATGCTAGCTAATTCTATTACAAGAGGAAAGGACAAATGAACACCTACAACAACTCATCAAAGTCTCCAAATCAATCAAATGTACACAAAAGGAATTAAAGGAAAACAAAGGAGAAAAAAAAAAAAAAAGACTTGAAAGAGGTGCAAAGTTCTCTGTTAATCATTCCTTGTCTTTAAATGTGGGCGCGTGCATCCTCTCATTCTCATATACAAATAATTTTATTCAACCCCATTTTTGTATTATTGGTTGTGATTATATATGAATAGTGTTTGTCTAATTTGGTGCAAGGCACAACCAGATTCGAAGAGATCTACAGAGAGAGAGAGAGCATGCATGTGTACTGTGTACATATATATTATATATATTTGTGTACGTAGATGATCATTAAATTAATTCATTTAATTCCAAAAGCTTCTCCCAGTCCTGGCCCCACTATCCATCACTCTACTTTTCTTTCTACTTGTGCGCACTCTACATATCCAACTTATATATATATATTATATATATTGCAATTTTATGTGTTTTAATATTAATTTTTTCTTTCAATTAATTTAAGCTATAGCTAGATCATTGTAATTTTCTTAAAAGAAAAAAAAAAAAAACTTAATTTGGTTAGTTACTACTCTCTTAGGACTTGTTCTTTAATTACCAAAAATTGCATGAAATTTATGAATGAGAGTATTGGAGGTTCATGAGTTGATGCATGATATTGATATGGCCTTCACAATCTTTGTCCGTATTTAAAAATCAAAGTTTGGAGACGGGATAAAAAAGGGAAAAGAAAAATAAAAAGAGTACATACAAGCATGGGCTTCATCAATGTTCATGGTTCTTTTTTTTTTTTTTTTTTTTACGGTGGCTCTGCTTTTTAGTTTGGTTTCTCCAGCCTCTCCTCTCAAATCAAATCTTTAATCCTAACACTTTAATTTTGTTCCTTCTTTTAACTTGTTAACATTTTGTATTTAATATTAAAATCAAGAGTTCGGCTACTATATATACGTTGTCAGTGGCATTTCAGTCTAAGTTCAACCGATCTCTCAAACTTATCCAATAGACTTCAAATGAGAAATCTATATAATTCAAACCGATCTACTTCACTAGTAATGTGTTTACATGCAAAATTTATAAATTTTCGATAGCATTTAGTATCAAGTAAAATTAACTTTAAAAACCTTATTTTTTATTGCTTCACTTGATACTAAATAATTCGAAGATTTATTCTAAAAACCTTTAAATGATAAATTCAAATCATTCAAACCAATTTACTTCACGAGCAATATGTTTACAAGCAAAATTTATAAATTTTGATGGCGTTTAGTATCAAGTCAAAGTTGTCAAAAATAATGAAAAATGAATGGATTAAAATTAACTTAAGTTTTTTGTACTGCTTCATTTCATTTGATACTAGATAAATCTGACAATTTCTCAAGTTTTCTTATAAACACACTACTCATAAATCAGATCAATTTTGATACCGATGACAAAATGACAGTGTATCATGCATAGTAGCTGAACTCTGAGTCTATAATATCAATATTAACATTAACATTAGTATTATCATCATTATCATTCTTATTATTTTGGTTGGTTTGATACTTACTTGATATACAGCCACATGCCCGTATTGAAATTAATGTCAATATATATATATATATATATATATATATAGAGAGAGAGAGAGAGAGGTTGGCTAAGATCAAAGTGGTAGTTCCTGAGCTTTGGTGCAACCAATTCGTTTTTTAATTTTCAAAGTTCAAAATGTCAATCCGAACCGTTCAAGTTGTTCTCTATATTAAATTGTACTTGAAGACCAAATTTTACATTTTTCTGAATTTTTTTACTATTTATTAAGCCACTTTGAAAACAGTTGATCCAACGGTGGCTTCTGATTTTACTGTTTTGTTAAGCCACCGTTGGATCAGCGATTTTCAAAGTGGCTTAATAAATAGTAAAAAAAATCAGAAAAATGTAAAATTTGGTCTCCAAGCATAATTTAATATGGAGAACAACTTGAACGGTTCGGATCGACATTTTGAACTTTAAAAATTGAAAAACAAATTGGTAGCACCAAAACTCAGAAACTACCACTTTGATCTTAACCAACCTCTCTCTCTCTCTCTATATATATATATATATATATATATATATATCTGTCAACTTCTCTTCTAATGTCAATATATAGCTAGTGGTTTAGTTTGCAACCACTATACACCTTTCCTGCTAATCATTTATCTGATCACATCAAACCAAACCTACTAACAAAGAAATATGGGCCTCACATTAAATCACCCCCACAGGCCACAACTTCACAATTTTATTTGGATGTGCATTTTTTTTAAAGTTTTGCTTACTGTTTTCGTCAGTAAAAGGAAACTTTTTCTAGTATGGATTATTCATTTAAAATTAAACCATATATATAGGTGGACCATCATCTATCTATACATCCTTTTCATAGCTCTTTCCGTAAAGCTCCTATCCTTTTTTATAATAATATTATTATAATTATTTAATGTTTCTCTTATATATTCAAATTAAACAATACATACATCTATATTCTATACTAAGGACGATTTCAAAATCCAAGATGATATTTCTACTACATTCAATTAATTTTATCTGAAGCAACACTCACAAAAATGCAGTACCATAGGAAAAAAAAAGTAGAACTAGGGTGCTCTCAAGCTCACCAAAGTGTTTGGTGAGCTTGACTCTAAAATCCATCAAATCAATTTCAAATGTCAAATCCGAACTGTTGAAACCCGCCTACCTTACGTGTGATGTGTCTACATGTGAAATTTTTAAACATTCGAATTAATTTAGTATAAAGTCAAGCGGTCAAAAAACATTTAAAAAATGAATGCACTAAAATTAATTTATTAACCTTCTAATTTTGACCGATTGACTTTATACTAAACTAATTCAAATGTTTAAAAATTTCACATGTAGACGCATCACACGCAAGGTAAGCAGATTTCAACGGTTCGGATTCATCATTTGAAATCGATTTGATGGGTTTTAGAGTTAAGCTCACTAAACACTTTGGTGAGCTTGAGAGCACCCTAGTTCTACTCAGAAAAAAAAAAATGCTTCAATATATTTCATTCATTCCAAATTTCCTTAATAAAAATAACTATGACCAATTATCCTGAAGAAATCCATGCATAATATATGTTTATCACCAGAAGAAAAAAAGAAAAAAAAAAAAAAAAAAAGAAAGAAAAAGGAAAAAGAGGTGAAGTTGAAGTGTGCAAAAAGTGGAGTGCTTTTGTGCTGCTTTATGTGGTGGCTTTTCTACCCTTCCTTTTAATTTTTTTTTTTTTTTTTTTAAATTCTTCAGAGGTTTCATCTTTTCTTATTTTTGGTGGTGCCTTTGGCTTCTGAAGAAAGAAAGAGAATGCATGTTTCAATATCAAATTATCAATCAAATCCCCTCCCTTTTTCCTTCCTCTACAATGCATTAATTCCTTGTTCCCTTGTAGTTATAATCATTTCAAATACTTTAAAAGTAGAAAATATTCCTTGTTTCCATGGAATTACAACAGTTGTTGATGTGGCTAATTTTAGGATGTTGTGTATTTTACGTTTATTTTTAATTTTATTTTTGCTTCATCTTGTCGATTGTGGAAGCAAACTCACAAGCACATTTACTCTCCACTAGAATTGTTTCAATGATAATTTCTATAGAAGATTCTGCAGCCCAATAAATATTTTTTTCTTTTCAAAACTCTAGAAACATATATAATAAATAATAAAAAAACACGGTTAATTATATCTTCAATGAGGAGGAAAGCGTTAAAAAATTTAAATCTTCCGATTATAATAAACGAGGACAGAAAATAACCCTCTTTATAGTGTATAGAACTATAGATCGATGTGAATGTGGAGAATAGACGTAAATATATATGTGGTTATCCGTTAGTTATCACACATACCTAATCAGTTAGTAACATTTCGTATTAATATATATATATATATATATATATATATTATAGATCCAAGATATATGATGTTGTTATCAATTTTGCTGGAGGAGGGAAAAAGGTAAAGAGGTGTAGGTACGAAGCAAACAAACAGAGAGGATATGACCTGGCCTTGTTCTGAAATTTTCTTGGATGGAGAAACCAATTCCTAGCAACAACTATAATAATTATAGAAATAATTAAGAGAATCTCAAAACAGAGCAAAAGGTCACAGGAGGGAATTAAAGCCTCTTTTGGAAGCACTTCACCAAACAACAAACTCAATTCTATATATTCTTATGGAAGAATAAACAATTATTAGATTTTGATTACATAGATATAAGTGGCCAGGTGGTACTGTTGCATTAGCTAAAAAAAAGCTCCAATTATATTCCAGTGGCTTCTTCTCTACTTAACAACAAACAAAGGCATCAAATGAATATTCTTTGGGAACACAAATTTATATTTGTATGGTACTCTCTACTCTTTAGCCATAGCATGGCTAGAAAGCCTAGAATTACAACAACAGCCTTTGTAAAATTTTGTTGTCAATTTTTTCTTGAGGAGGGTTCAAATGCTTTCATTTTTAAAAACTTAAATAACTTAAAGTTTAAAACTTAAACATCAAAATAAAATCGTTAGATGTGATCTATGTTATTTTCTCTATGTGCACATAAAAAATTATTACATTTTGATTTTGTCTTTATATGAATCAAGAAGTTGAAAAATCAACGTTTAGAAATTATCCACTTTTGTATACATTTTACAAGCTCAAGATGACAATCAAAATAAAGTTGAAATGCCATAATTTTTCACATGTTCATAGATAAAATGATATACTTCATATCCAATTATTTTATTTTGAATTTTAAAATTTAAATTTTGAGTTATTGAAGTTTTTAAAAATAGAGGCATGATGGAGACACAAAAAATGGAGGCATTTGAACCCTTCTCTTTTTCCTTTACTAATAAGTAATAACCAGGAAAATACACATGAAGCTGGGAAAGCAAGGATAGATATCTTTAGTGTAATTGAAAAAATATAAAGTTGTTGTGTGTTGTGAGAATTTGGGGCAATGAAGAATATTGAATTACACAATTGAAGTTATATACCCTCAAATAAAAAAAGTGCTGCTACTTATTATAACCTCCAGTTTTGAGTCCAAAAAGTAAAAAGTAATATGTATATATATAGTTCTTTTCTAGAATTCATTTTAGTTCAAATAAAATGTTTTGTTTTGCTTAACCTGACTCAACAACAAGCAAGAGACAATTTTTGTCACCAGAAACTGTTATGTACAAGATCAAAACCACCCCGATGAGATGGCAACTAAATTGTTTCATCATCAAGTCCAAACACACTCAAGAAACAATGACAGCAATTAAAAACTACTTGAATAAAAATAAATTCAAGCAAGAATCCTAGGACCTGAATTCATAATCTCCAGCTTGAGTTTGAGCACGGAAGCCCTTGTATAGGTTTGCGGCTGCAGTTTTGACTTCCAGCTTGTCTATCTGCAAGCCTGACAAGGCAATCCCCATTATCTTGAATTTAACTTGGAAGGTTGGGGCTACATGCAACTGCTCCATGCCAGGCTCCAGAACCAAATTTTCCGATAGACATGGCAATTTGCCTTTTGGGATTTGACCAATTGACCATCTGCAAGTCTACAAAATATCAAAGAAAAACTACTTAGAATGGTATATCACAGGTACCTTCATTAGGAAAGGCATTATACTCTTGGCCCCATCCTGCCTTTGTAGTGCCAGTACCAGTATGTACCAGCTGGCGCCAAACAAAAGACTGGAGTTCAAAAGTTAAAACTTGATGGAATGATACAAATTTAGTAATGACCCCAATGGACAGAAAAATAGTACCCTGTCATACTTACGTGATTCAGTATCAGCATGTACCCGCCAAATTTATTACCTAATTAAATGGGTTTGTCAAAAACTAACCTTATCAGCTAGAATATCGACTGTGCCATGATTAGAAGTCAAATTGGCCGATGTGATGCCAGGTGGCAGCTGAAACTGTACCATTATGGAGCCAATAGTCTTCCCATGATCATTTTTAACTCTTAACAAAGCAGAAATACGGCAATTCCCGGAATCAGATGTTAGTTGCGGATTCAAATAAATTGATATCTTCTTCAGCCCCTTTACCCTGACGGAAAAAAATCATTATGAAAATGGGTCTCAGATTACAACCATGGATGTCAGATGCATGGAAGGACAATTTGACCCCTCCAAAGAAAGTATCCTTTTGACATGTCTTGCTTAATCATTTGTAACTATACTTTTGGAAGAGTCCTTCTGTATATAATATCAATCAATTGTGACATTTACCATTGTCAGTAACCTTAATGATATACATGTTTTATTGCTAAGATTCTGGTAATCAACAATGTACATGTGTACACTCAGAGAAAAAGTTTTTACAGCATCAAAGAAAGCCTTTCTGTTATTTTCTGGTCCATATGATATCACAGATATTAGCACGGTCAAAGTTCAAACCTTATACTACAGTAAGATTGTGTAAACAACACTGATCACATATACTAAATATTGATTTCCTCGTGTAGGGTTCAGGTTTCTAGGACGAGTTTCAATTTAGCAGGTACTAACGAGTAGTGATTTCATCAAATCTCTGAAGTACCACCACAATTGTCAATTTAGATATCAAAATAAGTGTCCAATTGGGAAGTATATCAACTCCATAAAGACATCACTTAAAATAGTGAGCCTCAATGCAATCCAACTTTGCCTCAATTTACACAGTATCACACAATATATATTTAACAAATGTGATAATTGAAGAGAACTCAACCCGATTCAATTTGTAAAAGGGAAAAAAAGGAACCTGTAGCTCATGAGCTTAAATTGGCCATCAGGAGGGACAAAAGAGAGAAACTGACTCGATTCCCACGGCCTAAATCAGACACATGGGTGGAACCTGACATCATTCAGTAGAGATGGATTTGCAAATGAGAGGGTCAAATCTGGAAACCCTGGTAGACTCGAATTGACTTCTTATTGGTGGTGTTCTTGGGATGGGTGGTGCGCCAGGGGACACATCATGCAGGGGCCTCGGGGAGTGTGGGGCCCACAGTGGGTGATGCCTTTCCTGTGACGGCCGTGAACACCTTGCTTACTATGTTCGGTGGTGTGACCATCTCCTTGAGCGCGTTGGGCTCCGTCGTCAGTGGGAAACCATTGTCCATCATCTCATCCAGAATCTGCATCACCATCAATCAATTATATCTTGGTGGAAACAACACTCGAGCTGTGTACAGGCTAAGAAGATAATGCCATGTTGATAGAGTTGGAACAAATAATGGGTAGGAGATGTAAGCATTTGGGATATCTACATACATACATACATACATACATACATACATACATACATGCAGTAGATATTGATTGATTGATCTGAGCTGGAAGAATTAGCTGTTACAGTAGAAATCTAACCTGGGCAATGTGGCCTCCCTCAGGCTGAGAGAGAGAGAGAGAGACCAGGTGATCCCAGAACCAGGCACAGATGGATCGGTCCATGCGGTGACCTGTCATCTGCTTCTCCACCATCAACTCTCTTCTCCAATCAAAATCAAAATCAAATTCATAATTCTTTATAAGAAGATATCGAAAGAATTGAGAGAATTGGTATGTTACGGACCCGGATTGGGAAAGCAGAAAAATGCAGTGTAGCATCTCTAATGCTGCCTCCACTCCACTCCACTCCACTCCACTCCACTCCACTAGGTAGAAAGTAGAAAGTAGAAAGTAGAAGGTAGCAGAGTCGCGAGGGATACAGACAGACCACAGAGAGAGATTGGTACTGGTACTGGTAGTACCGTACCGGTACAAGGAAGAAAAAGGGTTGTTTGTTGTAAACAACAACTAGATTAAGATTAATGGTCTGACTCCAACTCCTCTAGTATTTAAAACGAGAAATGGAATTCAAGTATTTTCAAATTCTCCGATCGGATCGCGCGGAGGCGTAGGCGTAACGACGGGAGGTGATTTGATTTGAGAGAGGGAGCAGCGATCCCCTTCCGTTCCGTAGCTAAAGCCTAAACCTTTGCCTTCCCCGCCAAATCCAAACCGTTGATCAACTTGTCAATTAACCTCAAATCAGGTTCAAATTATAATTTTCAGTGCACGGACAAATAAGATATTTAATACACAGCTAATTCCTGTATCTCAATTCTCAAGTCATGTAATTTTCTCTCTTTACATTTTACCAGTTGGTAAGATTAGTTTTTTTTTTTTTGTGAAATTTTCAAACTTAATTTAATTTCTAGAACGATTATTTCGTTCAAAATATGTAGTATGGCATTGTAAAAAAATAATATTTTTGAAATAAAATTGGGTGATTAAATAAGTTGTCACAAAAAATGTTAAGTTTAATTTAGATCAATCTAAAGATCTGCTTATGTCATCTTAGTCCAACTCAATTGATGCTTGTTTGGTGAAATAATTTCTTGTTCCACTTTTTACGTCACAACCAAATATAGGGAAGTCTTTAAATATTTTATTCATGCTATATTTATTATACATATTTTTATCAATGCAATTAATGCAATTATTTTTCTCCTCATTTATCATGATCAAACGGTTCCTATATATTCTCACTTCATCTAAATTTAAACGGATGTATTTGATTTGTCTCAGATGTAAAACAAAATTTTAAATAATTATAACTCTTTTATATTTTTCGACATTAATTTTTTATTGTATATTTGTTTAGTGTTTTTAAAAAAAATATTTATTAGTTTTCAAAATTTGTTTTTTAACATTGTCTTATTTAAAAAAAATAACTCATTTTGTGGTTTTTCTTGGCATTTATGTTAGAACAACTTGGTGTATCAGTGATACGGAGTCTACAAATCTTAATTAGACCATCATTTGATTTCAATTCTCAAAACAAACAAATGAATGCTCTGCTCTGCTATTTAAACTAAAGCAATTACAATAGGAAAAAAAAAGGGGTAAAAATGATAGAATGGAATTGCTATTATATATGCTTAATTGTTTGTGTGAAGTATTTGAGGTGCTAATCAGAAAAGATATATATAATCAATAAACCCTAGCTGATCACCAACGTTAATTAATGATACACTGAGTAATTAATGGTCTTGATCTGTGGGGCTAAAGAACACTGGTAGAGCGGTACTAGTGATAAATTCATCTGGTACCATTGGTACCATTGGTACCATTGCATTTGCATTTGCATTTGCATCCATCTCTCTTCCTTTTCCCCACAGCACCAGATACAGCCCTCCCACAATCAAAGCTGACCCAACCGCACTGCATTTAATCAACATCCATCCGATCGATCAACTACTGATTTACTGACAATGAGAAATGAAAAATATATGAAAGGAATTAAGCGTGCCGTGCGTCATTAATTTACCTTCCAAGAAAGAGCTTTTCATCGAGGATTCCCCATCCGAGTATTGCAACTATGACCAGTAACAGCGGGCTAAACATCGACACGAAAAGCGGGCCTCTTCTCTGAATGCACCATGACATCAATGCAAATGCCAACCCTGACCCCACCACTCCCTATTTATTTATTTATTTATTCAAACAAACAAACATACATACAATTATTTTTTAACTAACAAGTAACAACATATAAAAAAACCAGTTAATTTAAGTTAAATTGAGAGAAATTAAACATACTATGTAGAGGACAGCAACAAGCCTAATGTCCCAACCGAGGACCCACACAGACCACTTGCGCTCGACTGCGAAGCTGATGACTAAGCACTGCATGCTAGCCATGAAGCACAACAGAGTCGAGCTCGTGTAAGGGGATGCAAAGCTGCGGCACATTTTTGCCTACGTAAACCACCGCAAAATTAATATTAATTAATTAGGTAGGTACGTACGTACAGTAGTCGATCTATGAATATTAATTGTATATACATTTCAAACTGCCTTCCTTAATTTGTACCTGGATGATGAACCAGATGGCCCACGCAAAACAGCTGGCGATGACAAGGATGGCCCCGAGGACCATGTGGTGGCTGCTTCCTGTGGATGCTGATGTGGCAGCAGTGGAGGCATACCTCCAGTGGATGTGGGGCCCCCACAACTTGATGAGGCTTCCTTTGTAGAATGTCATCAGCATCGACCCCCCTACGCACAACACCGTTCCCCACACTTTTGCCTGACCCGACACTGTCTTAATGCGCACCGTCTCCAGCCTGCATGCAACCCGGCCCCATCATGACCGCACGTTCATCCATGTCATATCATTAATTAATCCCAGGAAATGCAAATTAAAGTGTAAATTAAATTACGTACACAAAAGGAAATTAATTAAAGGCAATTTAGTAAAGCGATGGCAGTGCAACTCTGATGCACAAATTAATTAATTTGTCCCGTGATGACTCTCTACTTTAATTTAATTTTGGTTCCTAAGAAATGATATCGATCGGTTTTTCTCTGGCTCTGCTCTTCCTAACAAATGATGTAGCTAGCTAGCTATATATTCATGCTTGTGCAGATGGATCAACAATACTATATATGCTTCATGCATGCATCTCAAATTAATTAAGTAAACAAGTTAATTTGTGCATGGAAATAATTAATATAATTGCATGGTTAGATTGAGAACTTAATTTTACCGGAAAGGAACGGCCATGACGAAGGTTATTGCGGGAAGCATGTTACTCAGAGCGCATGCGATGGTCGGCGAAGAGTACTTCAACCCCACAAAGTACAATATCTGGTTCAGTGTAGCCCTACATATATATATATATATATATATATATATATATTAATAGCATGCATATATGCATCAAAAATAGAAATTAACAATTAATATATATGTGAAACGAATGAATAATAAAATAAATTTAATGGACTCACCCAAATATTGAGCAAAGGAAGAGTTGGAACAAAGTTTTTCCTTTGAGCTCCCTTATCGTCTTTCTGCATACCCGATCGATAATGAGAGAGTCAAAATTAATTTAGAGGAAATTACATAAATATAAATATATATATAGATGAACAAATTAATTAATGGTGCACTGATTTAATATAAAACTTGAATTAAAGCTATACGTATTTTCTCCTGTTAAACTTAATTAATTAATTAATTTATTTATTTGTATAGAGTTGTGTATATATATACACACACACACACACACGTGTAGATGTAGATGGGCTAGCTACACACATAGAAGATAGAAGATGCATATATTCATGTGTAGAAGGTGCATGCATAACATGTACTTTAATTATAGTCACACATTTGATTCAAGGATATTACATTACATTACATTACATTACTACTTGCACCATGTCCATTTCGTGGGCCAACAACGCTAGCTTATAATTAATAATTAATTAGCTCCCTCAGGCAATTAATTCAGTAAAATTTAAAACAAAAATATTACAAACTCACTTGCTCACACACAACACACTTAATATATTTGTCACTAGTTAATTACTAGCTATATATATCTTGAATTAAACAATTAAGCTCGATCGATCAATACGTGTTTTGTTGTTAATTATTATAACAATATAATAAAGGGCATGCGCATGCATAAAGAAATTCAAGAAATGAAGGATCCAGCTCAAGAATGGCAATTCAATTAAAGGTACCGCTCGAGGAAGAAGGCGAGGGGTGCGAGAAAGACAGTGGCAACAATGTTGCGATAGGTGATCATGACAAAGGGGCTCATGCCAGAATCCATGGCGAGTTTGGATATAATGTTGAGACCGGCAAAACCAACTTGCACTGCCATCATGGCCAGTGCCGGCGCGTAGTCTCCGCCCATCGATCACAGCTAGCTTCTCTGTGATGACCACTTGTTATTTAATTATATTTGTGTGTGTTGTGATCGATATACTGCTCTATATATATACAGGTATATATGGGTGTCTATGGAGAGAAGGGGAGCTGAGGAAGAAGAGGGTATGTGAGTGTATATATATATATATAAAGATAAAGAGAGATCGACTAGACTAGACTACACAACCTAGTGAGAGAAAAAGAGAGAGAGAGATGACGTCCGGCAGTGATATAAGGGGAAATGGGATTAAACAGAAAGCGTAGAGGACATATATCATTATCATCATGTCTTACTCTTACTATATATATATATATATATATATATATCTCCTTTTCTTTTTCTTTATCTTTTTCTTCTTTCTTGACATAGATATATGTATATGTATAGATGGGCCGGTAGAATACAAATTAAGAGCGAGAGTCGAGAGAAAGAGCTATATAGGTATATGAAGATGGGTTATGAGGTTTGTCTTCATCTGGGCTGTTGAGTGTTGACATCCATCCTTTTTTTCTTGCCTCAACCTCAATTGCGTGCCCGCTTACGCATCCATCCATCCATCCATCCATCCATCCATCGGTTTCGTTTTTTTGGTTCTCACCTCTCGTGAATTAATCTAATCTAATCTAATCAACTCTTAATTTCCATATATCTAGACTCCCATTCTCACCTGCACTCACTTTCCCCCCACTTTATGATTATAGCGATGCTTACGCGGCGACACTACTACTCCCATCTCCTCCTCTTCTCTCCATATATATATATATATATATATATATATATATATTATTCAATCCTTTTGTTGTCACGTCATCTAATTAAAGATAATCTTTCTTGCTCCATACACACACAACTAGTCAAGTACTTGTAACTGTTTGCCTGCCAGTAATTAATAAGGCAAGCACGAGTATCTCGGGGCAATCCAATCCAATTCACCCACAACTTATGACTTGTATTTTGCAAGTAATCCAAGGATCGATAGTCATCATCAGCTGATGACTTCTAGTCGACTCATTTTAATGCCCTCATATTCTGCCACTCAAATTCATATATTAAAGTCGCGCTAAAGAAACAAGCAACTTGTCAAACTAAAAAAACATATAATTAAACCACCATGCCAAAGTTACTATGACCAATGGCAATGGAACATTTATAGAAACAACTTTGATTAATTAGCTACTTTCAATTAAAAGCTACAAAAAAAATTATACATAAAAAATGAGGAATGATGTTGTGGTACATGTATACAACAACAGAAAACAAACCCTTCAATATTTACTTTACTTTCTTCCCTCAATGAATAAATAAAGATCAAATATTTGTATTTCCTGCAATATCACTCTTTCCGCATTGATCCATCCTGCAATTAATATTTTATATATGCGTGTAAATCATGAGTTAGTCATGCTTGCTATATATTTCCTTTTTCACTGATGTCGTATACCGATATACCCAAAGTGTGTTAGTAGTAAGTACACCCTCTCTCAAAGCATGACTATACTAAAAGTAGACAATTGGAGTACCACTGCGGCAAGCTAACGAACCATTATCCCTCATTTACTTCAAAAGTTGGATTCATCATTAATGCAACATAAATGCTTTAAGCAAGAGGAATATTTGCTAATTATACCCCCCCAATATTTTACCATATTTGCAAAGTAGAAGACAACATTTTGTGGGTTACTTGCACAAAGAAAAATGCCCACATATTTCATGACTTTCGCATTAACTCGAACAAATTACTTTATAAGCCGTTCATGCAAGAAATTAACTACAGGTATGAATCCTTTGGGTTCAATTTTAGCAAGATTCAGGTAGGAAAAAGAGCCTATTAAAGTCAGCATAACACAGTTGCATTCAAAGTAAAATACAATAATCACATTGTACAGATCATGTCTTACAAATAAACAAATTTTCAATCAATTGATAAAAAAATAAATTTGGAACCAGCTAGAGATGATTGGTTGAGATTTGAGTATAATGGAAAGAGGAGAAATTCAGTGCCCATGACCATTGGTGCAAAACATGCCACCTTTTTTAATTTGCACTTAAAGTAATGTAAAGTGTTAGATATATTTTAAATCATCTCAATTACATGCATATAAATAATTATGGAACTTCGACTTCATTTTGATAGCTATCAAGAGAGGGAGTTAAATCATCAAAATTCGGTCCGTTGTTTTTGTTAGTTCTTCATGCATATCAATATAGAATTGAGATGATATAACGTTTTGTGTACACATATAGTATGAATCCCTCAAGTAAAAATTACCTTAGTGCAAATATAAATGTAATGGACATCAGGTTTCGGGCCGAGCAATTCAGCAATAGAGCTACCGGTTTCATTTAGTGGCAATGGCTTTGTGATATCCCAAGCTCTTTTATCGGGGCTCTTCTCAATTTTATCTACAAACACATATTATTGTCCGAGATTTGATATTAACTTTGACAAAATCTTGACATCATGTAGAACTGACAAGTCAGAACAAATTTAGGAGTACTCTTTAAGTATTGCAAGTTCAGCTGGTGCATACCACCTGCACCTTATAGTGTAACACAAAAACTTATTTTGGTCAGCTGAACCTCACCACATTTTAACTTAACCATAGTTTTCACACTAATGTGTACAAATTAAACCAATCTGGACACATATGGCAGGTTATGCATCGACTAAACCCAGATTTTTTAAATTTAGATACTGTAGGCTGGAGGTGTGTGATGTAAAATCATCAGAAAGCATTCCTAAATACCAACCAGCATTTTTTCAGAATACTGTTCATTTCTAGAAGACAAAAAGATACTAACCTATTACATGAATGTTTATGTTCCATAAGTTGAGATCTGTCAGCAAACCCAACCTATAGCTTGGATCTCCATATGTTATCTGCACCAACAATACTTTTTGTTATTTAGGAACCAAAATAAAACATCAAAAGGCTAAAAGAAAATAACAGCTAATTAAATACAGCTTACCATAATATATATGCCTCTTTCCTTGAGAACCCTTAGAAAGTAAAACAAAGGAATCACTCATAGCACAAAAATTGTAATAAAAATAAAAGTAACAACAACCAAAAAAAGTAAAATACGTTTCTTTAATTGCAGGCAAGAGGTATTGGGACAATTTGGGTTTAAATTAAATACAATTAATATGGATGCTTAATTACAAATTAAGTATAAATTGAGCTTAAAATGACATAGTAAAGTGTAATTGCAGTTCAAAACATTTCTTTGGTTAAATTGGGAGTTAACTCCAAACTGTACAACTGGCCAGTAGAAAATACTCTACTATTGTTTGGCAAAGGTTTTCCAAAACTTAGGTGGATAATTACATATTTAAAGGAAATTTAAACACTATAAGTTAATTGAAGGATAGCTCAACATTAAATGCATTGTTACAGGGATTAATAATTGCCCAATTGGGAACCTTATAATTATATTAAAAAAATTAATACTACAGAATTAGGTACCTATGGACCTCTTTCAACATTTTTGTGGCATTCACTTGCGAATCATTCCCACACTAAAAACAAACAAGAGTCCGAGTTATATTTACTGGAGGGTTGTAATAATTGAAGGGCACAACAGTCCGTTTAATTTTGCAATCCACTCACCATGATCGAGTCTAGGGTTCCTGCATTAAATTTTCCATTATTACTCTGCATAGAAAGGTATATTAGATGATGACCCAATTACCAGAAAATTAAAAAAAAAAAAAGTGTGCAGGGACCCAGGTCCAAACTGATTGTATGAAGGTGGCATGCTTGCAAGCAATTTTAGGATTTGAATGATGGATAGAAGGTAATTTACTTTTGTACCTTTATCAATAACAGCATCAAATGAATTATCTTCAAAAGCTGACATGTCACGTACATCCATCTTCATATCTGTGCAGGAATGATCATTTAGAATAAGTAATGCAATGGAATGGAAAGGAATTAAACAGAATTCGAATGAGATGTTACATTGAAGGTGGGGCAAATGTGAGTATTTGGATTGCATGGCTCGTATGACAACGGAAGAGATGTCGATGTTCACTACTTGCTCGTAAGCATCATTCACCATCTCCTCCCCAAATGCTGAATCAGGTTTAACAGAATACAAGATCAAGATAGATCAGGTTAAAGAGACAGAATGACATCTTCAGTAAAGTGTACCAGTAAATCAATTTACTGGTAATGAGCAAGGGAATGATTAATTTGAAAATAAGAAAA
The DNA here is from genome assembly GCA_033356055.1 of Carex pumila. Lineage (NCBI taxonomy): Eukaryota > Viridiplantae > Streptophyta > Magnoliopsida > Poales > Cyperaceae > Carex > Carex pumila. The sequence goes on along the minus strand of JARJHM010000118.1, from coordinate 136,005 downwards.
ATAGTATGTATGTTATAGGTACGAACGAGAGTTGCCGCAGCCGACGAGGAGGATGCGGTGGGAGGGGCGGAGGAGGAGGCGGAGAAGCGGGGCCACCGCCTCATAACGCTGGTACCAGTCGAAGGTCGCCTGCTCTTTCCGGTACCGGTCGTCCCAGTACCACTCCTCTCCGTACGCGTGCGAGTGGGTCATAGATCTCTCTCTCTCTCTCTCTGATCTGATCTGAAATGATATGATATGATCCGATGATCTGATCTACCCCTGCATTTTTGTTCTTAATTGAATTCAAATGAATTCAAGTCGTTCTATCTCTCTCTCTTCTCTGAATTTTGTCTCTAAATTTTTTTTGGATCTCCCATAACGCAATCTTTACCGACGACACTTTGTAGCGGATTAACGATTAACCCATTTTTACCTTACTTTGGCCCACACCACAGTGCCCAGTGTGACTGTAGAGCAAATTAATAGATTAATTTTCCTTCTGCTGCTCAGCTCCAGCCACTGCTTTCCGGACCCCACGTTACTTTCATGTCCATAGACCATAGACCATAGACCACAGACGGACAGTTGGAACATGACACAAGGCATGTACCTACTGCCTACTACCAAAAGGGACTTAACGGTTCAGCCCGGTTCAATTTGCATGATACTCGCTCCAGAGTCCTCTCTCTTTTTTCTCCTTCCTTTTCCCTGTAACCTTTCGTGTTGCATCAAAGGCTTCTTATTTATATTATTTCTTATTCAGAATGGAAAAAAAATATATATATTTCATAGTGTATAAAAGTTTAGAATCATTATATTATTGTAAAATTTTGAAAAATGTAAGTTGCATTACGGTTTTTATAATTGGGTAAATATATGGAAAATTAATTGGGTTAGAACAACATATAAATTTGTGTGATTGTGGGTACAGTTGATCTTTATATGTATAGACAAAACTTGTGGTACTGCCGTAAATATCTGAAAACTTGTGGCACTTCCGAGAATATTTCAAAACTTTATGGCTGTTTAATATGTTGCTTTTTAAAAGTTAACTGGAAAGGTAACGTGCTTCCATTTTTGCATCCCACCCTTAAAGTCATCATAATTGGTTTTAACTGAGACTCGTTACAAATGATATGAAAATCCGAATAACTTTATTAACACAGCACACATGATATATTTTTAGATTTTAAAGGGGGCATATGAGAAATGGGGCCGGTATAAACACAGTAGTTGAGAACAATACAAAGGGTTAGGCTAGCTTCTCAGGTTTCATTGCCTTTTGTCTCTATTTCTCGGCGCTCCTTGGAAAGCGCCACCTTGTCTTCTTCCCTTTTTATTAGAGAACAGAACAGAACAGAACAGAACAGAGAGGTATTCATACAAACTTCTCGTTTTCTTTTCTTCTTAATAATTAAAGCATCCATCGATCGACTTAATTGTGGTCATTTCTATTTTTTTTTTATATTTATATACTGCATGCATGTAATTTTAATTTTGACTGATATATGTTCTTATATATATTCTCTAATTAATATATGCTTGCCAGGAGAATATATATATATATATAATGTATCAACAGCAGCAGCAGCAGCAGCAGACTGAGATCCTGATGCCGCATGAAAGCATCATCACGCAAGAGGCGCCGGGAGGCGAGTTCGCCATCAACTACCCCGACCTCGGCAACGTCCCGACTTACACAGAACTCGACTTCCACCCCCAACACGATGTGACCGGATCCAACTACTTCACATACCACACCGAGCCATCAAGCCGACTCTGTGCAACACCCCCCAACATGTTGCACGAGCAACAGGATCAGTTTGCGTACCAGCAGCAGCATCAACATCTGTCTAATATGGGGTATGGCTCACTTCCAAGCGAAAGCTCTGGGTTCATCCCGGGGATAATAGAGGGTTACAATGCTGGTCAGTTTGAGAGTGTGCGGGGTGGAGCCAGGAGGCAGAGAGGTGGCGGTTCAGCACCAAAGGGGATTGAGAAGAAGGAGAAGCAAAGAAGAGAGAGGCTTGGTGAGAAGTATGAATTGCTCAAGGCTCTCATCCCTAACAGAACCAAGGTACGTACTACAGTCTACACTAGTTAATTAGCTAGCTAGTACATTAATTAATTAATTAATTAATTAATTTCTGAAAATATATATGATATAATATAGGATGATCGGGCAACGATAGTGTCCGATGCCATAGATTACATCAACGAACTGTGTCGGACTGTGAACGAGCTTAAGCTCCTGGTGGAGAAGAAACGAATCCAGTGCTCAACATTTTTCAACAAAGATACTGGTGCGGGAGATATGGAGAGTTCGAATGTGAATGTGATGCCCACTTCACTGTTAGCAGTACCTGATGGTATACATGATGGTAATGGTGGAGAACAAGAGGGGTTGGCCAAGGGGTCCAGGCTTAGGTGCTCTTGGCTTCAGAGAAGATCCAAAGAAGCCTCCGTCGATGTCAGAATTATAGAAGACGAGGTAAATATCAAAATTACAAAGAAGAAAAAGGCCATCGGTTGTCTCTTGCCGGTGTCACGTGCGCTTGATGAGCTGCGACTCCAAGTGCTCAATTTGTCCGGCGGCATCATCGGAGAGTGCCATGTCTACATGTTCAATACTCAGGTAACTATATATATAGATATTTTCATAATCAGTTTGTTTATTTGTACGTTATTAATTAATTATATATATGTTCGTTTGGTGCATGCAGATAATGGAGGGTTCTTCAGTTTATGCGAGTGCAGTAGCAAAGAAGTTGATTGAAGTCGTAGATATGTACTGATCCATGAAATAATTTATCAATTAGGTTTAATTTAAGGTTTACTTTTTCTAAATTATTACATATATATGATATGATACGATATATATGTAGCTAGCTATGCATTGTAGCTTTTACTATATATATTTGTTTGTGTGTATGTAATGGTTGAATTAACTTTAGTTAGTTAATTAATTAAGACGAACTTAATTACGTTTTAATAGTATCTGCTAATTAGATCGATATATATATATATATATATATATATATATGATATCAAATGAAGAATTGATATTTGTTTTTTTTGTGTGTGTGTGTGTGTCATATAATATATAGAAAGGACGCCTCTAACCTTAAAATATATATATATATAATATAAAGGACTGCGTGCCTGCCATGTATGTATTAATTTTTAATTTGTTTTACGTTTTAAACTGAAGATATATGATAAATATGTTAATGTAAACTGTCACAAATGAGATATTTTATAAATTGTCATACTTTTTAAAATTTTCAAACAAAATATCCATTCTCTAAAAAATAATTAACAAAATGTCCTTGTAAGACCTCCATTTCTCCCTTTTTTTTCCCCTCTTCCCTCCCTTCTATTTACTTTCATCAAATTTTGACACCTTCACCTTCTACATATGTCGATCTGTCTCTTCCTCTTTAAACTCAAAATCTAAGAACATATTTGCCTCTCTTAGCATCAATTCACCTCTCTAAGCATCTGTTAAGTTCTCATTTGACGATGGATGGAAACCACAATCAGTTAGTATCTCTATTTTCATATTTTGTATCAATTTATAATTATTGGCTTATGATATTTAGTTCTTGTTTGCTTGAAATCTAATATGTGATTATATTTATGATCATTTTCAATTTTAATTTTTTTTATTGAAAATCTAGTCAAACGAAAGGATTTAATACTATGTAATTTTCAATCATTTTCAATTAATCCGTATATAGTCTAAATAATTTAATCTGATTAACAACGATAATATATCTATAAACCTTGAAGTGAAATTTTAGACGTAAGAAATGAGCTCTAACTGTACATGGCGTCACACATTGTTGGGCTAAATTAATTACATTCTAAATCTTAGCTTTTGTTTTAAAAAATAATCACTTTCAAGCATGTCCTGCTTTGATGATCTTAGAATTGGTTCAAATGCTTCTTGGTTTGTAGTTATATTGGCTATTGGTCTTGACCTAACTATTTGAGGAGATTAAGTTTGTTGTTTCTTACGCTAATTAAATATGTAAATCTTAGAGATGCTTGCAAGTTGTTCGATAAAATGCCCATTAACAATGTCAGAGATACTTGTAATTGCACTGTAATAATGTCAAAGCAATTTCATAAACCTTCTAGATATATATGAAAACCTAATATATATTGTTTTGTTTGATTTTAGTCCTTAATTTCTCTTTCTTTTATTTGATGCAGAAATTGAATATCAAATCCCTTCGCAACTCATCGAGATGAAGAAAATTAAATAACCCAGGGAGAGAAGAAGCCATGAGAGAGGAAATGACACTTAATATGTGGACAAATTATGCAAGATGATTGATAATATGATGCAATTTGATGTTTTGAATTACTGCCCTTTTCTTTTATTTTATCTTATGTATGCATCATTTTTGTGGATATATAAAGTCGGTTACAATACCTATTATTTAGTTGCAATAAACTAATTCACAATCAAAATAATTGGTTGCGGATCGTTGCAATAGTTTTGGTAGCAATAGATTTACAACCAACTCTTTAGTTGCAATAAAAAATTATTTATTTCAACTATTATTTGGTTGCTATACTGATGTAGCAATAAAGTTTGCAACCAAATGAATGGTTGCTATTGCATATTTATCGCAACAAAAAATAGTAGCGATAAACTAGTATTCGCAACCAAACAATGGTAGCAATAAAATTATATTGCAACGAAATTCATAGTTGCAACTTGTGCAATTGTTGTAACCAAATTTTTGTTGCATAAAATTCATAGCAATAATCTATTGCAACTAAATAAATGGTTGCTATTGCGCATTTATCACAACCAAAAAATGGTAGCAACTAAACTATGGTTGCAAATCTATTGCTACCAAAACTATTGCAACGACCCGCAACCAATTATTTTGGTTGTAAAATCAGTCTATTACAACCAAATCATAGCTATTGCAACCAACTTTTTGGTTGCCCAAAGTGGATTTTGGTGTAGTGCATCTCATTAATCAGATTTGTCTCCCTTACACGCAACTTAATTGTAACCTTCCGCAGCATCTTAGCTCTTGCCTCTAAAACAAGTGCCTTTGACTCCCCAATCAATTCAATCACTTTCTTAATAGTAGAAAACCATTTGTCCTCGATCAATCATTTAAGGAAAAAATAAGACCTCTCTTTCTCCCCTTCTTTCGATGCATTGTTACCATGAGGCGTTGAGAATTTTATATTAGATCCATTCTTCTTATTTTGATGGTAATTGAATCTCACTGTCATCATCTTGTTTCGAAGTTGTTTGACAGTTATACCAGAGCTGATGGAGGCACTTATAGTGAAGAGAAAAGTTGCGTGATCCTTACTATGAGAGAGAAAAGTTGCAATAACTGCGCAAGTTGTAATCATGAATTTCGTTACAATATACTATCTTATTACTACCATTTTTTAGTTGCGATAAATACGCAATAACAACCATTTATTTAGTTGTAATAGATTATTGCTACGCATTTTATGCAACTAAAATTTGGTTGCAACAATTGCACAAGTTGCAACCATGAATTTTGTCGCAATATAATTTTATTGCTACTATTGTTTAGTTGCGAATACTAGTTTATCGCTACCATTTTTTTGGTAGGATAAATACGCAATAGCAACCAAATTATGGTTGCAATAAATATTTTTTTATTGCAACCAAAGAATTGATTGTAAATCTATTGCTATCAAAAGTATTGCAACGACCCGCAACCAATTATTTTGGTTGTGAAATCAGTCTATTGCAACCAACTTTTTGGTTTCCTAAAGTGAATTTTGGTGTAGTGCATCTCATTAATCAGATTTGTCTCCCTTACACGCAACTTAATTGCATCCTTCCGCAGCATCTTAGCTCTTGCCTCTAAATCAAGTGCCTTCGACTCCCCAATAAATTCAACCACTTCCTCAATAGTAGAAAACCATTTGTCCTCAATCAATCATTTAAGGAAAAAATAAGACCTCTCTTTCTCTCCTTCTTTCGATGCATTGTTGCCATATCCATATATCTTGGTGCAGATACAAAGACAACCTTATCATGAGGCGTTGAGAATTTTACATCAGACCCCTTCTTCTTATTCTGATGGTAATTGAATCTCACTATCCTCATCTTGTTTCGAAGTTGTTTGACAGTTATACCAAGGCTAATGGAGGCACTTATAGTGGAGAAAAAAGTTGCGTAATTCTTACTAGGAGGGAGAAAAGTTGCAATAACTGCATAAGTTGCAATTATGGATTTCGTTGCAATATACTATCTTATTACTACTATTTTTTTGTTGTGATAAATACACAATAGCAACCATTTATTTAGTTGCAATAGATTGTTGCTATACATTTTATGCAACTAAAATTTGGTTGCAATAATTGCACAAGTTGCAACCATGGATTTTGTCGCAATATAATTTTATTGCTAAAATTTTTGGTTGCAAATACTAGTTTATTGCTACATTTTTTTTGGTAGGATAAATATGCAATAGTAACCATTCATTTGGTTGCAAACTTTATTGCCACGTCAGTATAGCAACCAAAGAGTTGGTTATAAATCTATTGCTACCAAAACTATTGCAATGACCTGCAACCAAATTTTTGGTTGTGAAATCAGTCTATTGCAACCAACTTTTTGGTTGCCCGAAGTGAATTTTGGTGTAGTGCATCTCATTAATCAGATTTGTCTCCCTTGCACACAACTTAATTGCATCATTCTGCAGCATCTTAGCCCTTGCCTCTAAATCAAGTGTCTTCGACTCCCCAATTAATTCAATCACTTCCTCAATAGTAGAAAATCATTTGTCCTCGATCAATCATTTAAGAAAAAAATAAGACCTCTTTTTCTCCCCTTCTTTCGATGCATTGTTGCCATATCCATATATCTTGGTGCAGATATCAAAGACAACCTTATCATGAGGCGTTGAGAATTTTACATCATACCCCTTCTTCTTATTCTGATGGTAATTGAACATCACTGTCCTCATCTTGTTTCGAAGTTGTTTGACAATTATACCATGGCTAATGGAGGCACTTATAGTGGAGAGAAAAGTTGGGTGATCCTTACTAAGAGGAAGAAAAGTTGCAATAACTGTACAAATTGTAATCATGAATTTCGTTGCAATATACTATCTTATTACTACCTTTTTTTTGTTGCGATAAATACGCAATAACAACCATTTATTTAGTTGTAGTATATTATTGCTACGCATTTTATGCAATTAAAATTTGGTTGCAACCATGGATTTCGTCGCAATATAATTTTATTGCTAACATGGATTTCGTCACAATATAATTTTATTGCTACCATTGTTTTGTCGCAATAAGATAGTATATTGCAACAAAATTCATGGTTGCAACTTGTGCAGTTATTACAACCAAAGTTTAGTTGAATGAAATACGTAACAATAATCTATGGTAACCAAATATATGGTTGTTATTGTGCATTTATCGCAACCAAAAAATACTAGCAATAAGATAATATATCGCAACGAAATTCATGGTTGCAACTCATGCAATTCTTACAACAAACTTTTAGTTGCACTAAATTCATAGTAATAAATTATTGCAACTAAATAAATTATTGTTATTGCGCATTTATTGCAATCAAAAAAATAGTAGCAATATTATAATGTATCACAACAAAACTCTATAGTTGCAACATGTAAATTAAATGCAACTAAATTTTAGTTGCAATTAATAATTCTAATGCAACCATAAATATTTTTATAAGGACGTAATTTAATAATTCTAATGCAACCATAAATATTTTTATAAGGACGTAATTTAATAATTCTAATGCAACCATAAATATTTTTATAATTGGGTAATTTCAAATTTTGGTATTGGTATGCATGCATAATTTTAATATTTGTTGTAATTAATCATTTTATTAATTTTCTTTTGAATAAATACTCTTGAATTTATAATATAAACTATAATATGAAAAGAAGACAATAATTGATAAAAAAAAATTCATAATACATTAACATATATCATTCAAATTTACAACGATAATAACAAAAAAAAGAAGTGGTATCATCTAAAGAGAAGGTGTAGAGGTGATCCCTTGAAGGTATTCCTTAAAGGTACTGATGAGAGTATAACTAAACACTTGACAATTTGCACACATTAAATAAAACACATATAAATAGTTAACTCCACTTAAGTAGACTTAACAACTGTTAAACAGTTGAACAAAATAATTAAAAAATGAGTACTTATACTTAATCTATAGCAGTGGATACTTTTGCTTACAATTCACAACTCTTACTTTATTTTATTTTCCAAATATACTCTCTACAAAAGACTTCGCTAGTAGTGTACAATGACAAACTTGTCTAATGAAAGAACTGAACCTAAATACAATTCACTAAAGACTGTCATTCACAACACAGTTCTATGTCATGTTCCTACAGTTATTTCCTTCTTCTTTTTTCTTTTACATCACATCCCAATTCTTTTGAATATAATAGTTAAATTTAGATATGAGGAAAGAAGAGGTAAAATACAAGGTTAAATTGTTACAGTATACACGAATGCAACTTTCCTAGCAACAATGTAAACATCTAAAAGAATCCTGCTATGGCTATCATTTATAATTTGGAATAAACCAGATAAATGTTGCAAAGAGACCCAGAAATTAACATAACTTGAGGTAAGATAATACTTTTAGAAAAGCTTCTATCTACTCATCTGCCTTTTATGATTCCTATTCAAGAATAGCATCCTCAGTAATTACTTCCCTGTCATATAGCTATTGCAAAACCTGTCAAACCAAACTAAATTATTATGTACCATGGATGACTGTACCAGTGTATTAGAGAATTGAGTGGCACAAATTTTGACAATCTAAAAATTCAAAGCAATGTTGGCAGACTGAGTATTGTACCAGTGCGTATCCAGTACTATTATAGATTGAAGGTGAAAGAAAATAAAAGACAAAAAATATGAGAAAAGAAAACATGCAATCCCTACAAATATTCAGATTTGGTACGAGGGAAGCCGGTTCACCATACCTCTTTCTTGTCATGTTCAATAATTCCAATAGTCTCCAGAACATTGATTGCATCATATATTATTTGACATAGATTTTTCTCATCAAATTAGTTAATCAGAAGACGGTTTTCATGTTGAACAAAATAATTGTGGTTATTGAAATATGTTCGTAGAATTCATGCTAATTTAACCTTGCATATTATGCCAGAACAGCAATTTCAGATATAAAAATTTCCTTTATTGTACAAATACTGTAAATTTTTATTAGTTAGGTTTTCAGTAATAAACCTCTATTTGCTGGCTACTGCTCTCCAAGCAATTAATATTTGAAAGAATTTATTCTGAGACCTGTAATATATCATCTAATTGGAGAAGATTAGACAACATACTCAAAAAACTTAATACAAAAAAAACAAGATAACATATGATAATAAAGTCTGAATATCTTTATATCCCTTCAACCACAAAAGGTACCAGATATCATATGATAACAAAAAAAAAACAGAACACATGAATGCATGTAGTAAAGGCACCTGGAAGAAATATTTCATTTGTTTTGTTTTGCAGGTCTACCTTAGATATTTCAAGCCTGTACAAGGATGCAGAGAATTGCCATTGCAAACTCTTACAATCTATTGTTAAATAAAAAAAAATTGCACAATCTATTACTTTGAAACTAGAACCTCAAAATTAGCTGACATGCATGTCTAAGAACATAGTATAACATGGCACGGCAAAAATACAGCGTGTCAAGACGTGTCAGTGCCGTGTCTAAAATTTTATGAAATTGGTAAGTATAAAACATAACACGGATAGGATACTTTTGTGACACCGTATGTCTATGACACGCTTCGGACACCCAAAAAAACTGGCGCCTGGCTAAATCACAAATGGAATATTTAGCATTTTTTTTTGTTTCATTGGAGCTACAGACAAAATAAATTCGGAGCATGTGGTGAAGTGTAGAGTCACACACAAACCCATCTTATCAAGTTGTGCCGTGTTAATAAATCAATTGTGTTCATTTTTAATACAGTGTGATACAATATAACACAACAAGTCTTAAAATCTCAACATATTATTACAATACAGTATGTGTTCCGAAGACATATAAATTTTGTTTAATATGAACTAAAATATTGACTTTTCCTTTTTTTAATATCCAACATAAAAATATAAATCGCGCATCATTTATTTCAGTATAAAATGGTATAATTAACATTCATATAATTTAACATAATTTAGTATAATTTAGTTATTTTAGTGTAATTAGCATAATTTAGTACAATATAGTATAATTTAGCATAATTTAATTTTTTTTAGTATAATTTAGTATAATGTATCATAATTCAGTATAATTAGCATAATTTAGTATAATTTAGTTATTTTAGTGTAATTAGCATAATTTAGTATAATGTCGTATAATTTAGCATAATTTTTGCGGGACAGCTCAATCCATTATATTAAATTATACTAAATTATGCTAATTATTCTTATATTATACTAAAATATACTAAATTATGCTAATTATACTAAATCATAATACATTATACTAAATTATACTAATTATACTAAAATATATTAAAATAAACTAAATTATACTAATTATACCAAATTATACTCAAATAAACTAAATTATACTAATTGTATTAAAACAAACTAAATTATACTAAATCAATTACCTTAAAGTCAAGCGGTAAAAAAATGTTCAAAAAATGAATGCACTAAAATTAATTTATTAACCTTCTAATTTTGACCGCTTGACTTTATACTAAATTAATTCGAATGTTAAAAATTTCACATGTAAATGCATCACACATAAGGTAGGCGGGTTTCAACGGTTCGGATTCATCATTTGAGATCGATTTGATGAGTTTTAGAGTTAAGCTCACCAAAACTTTGGTGAGCTTAAGAGCACCCTAGTTCTACTCAAAATTGAGTATTATGTTTTTTTTTCTGTAAAACTATGAGTATTTAGTTATTCTGGCACGAACCAGGGCCATGCAAATTTTAGCATTCTATTATGTATTTGGTTAAATTGTTGCATTCTTAATTAGCCAAGTTTACATATTCTAGTATTCTATTATTGTTAGGGGTGTCAATGACACCTTTTACACATTTGTAATCTGATTGTACTAATCTCCTTATTAATTGAGACAATTTTTTCTTCTAGAATTTTTATCATTTAATTATAATTGCGCTTCCTATCTCACCACTGAATCAAAATTATCGTTGGATATAATTTCATTGTTAATCAAATATTTTCGTTGGATATATTTTCAATCCGTATGCAGCTGCATGCTGGCTATATTTTAAATTATTTTGGCAAAAAAAATTCATTTTCCGTGAAATCTAATTAACAATGATAATATATCTATAAACCTTGAAGTGAAAAAAGATTTGCAATGACTTATTTTTCAAACGAAAGGATACATAAAAATAAAATACAAGCACCAGTACGTGATTTTCATTTAGACTTATTTAATGATTATTATATAATATTGTTCTTCACATTTTTAATTAGACTTATTTTGTTCATCTAAAGGATTATGGATAATGATTCGCTTGGTTATTTCACAAGTTTGTTAGAAAATGATATTGCGATAGATGACGTATTCAATTTGGTCCATGTGAACTTGTGGTTAAAACTAGAACTGAACCTTAAAATACCAGGTTAAAATAAATGGAAGGTCATCAGAATGTGTATGTCAAGCATTTTGACTTACCGATCTTCCTTGTAGTCATATGTTGGCTTGTTGTGGTGATCAATGGCACAAAACAGATTTTCATATACTTTGCCATGATTGATATTTTATTGAGATGTACCGAAATGCATATGCTCGGTTCAGTTTCATCTTGTACCATACAAGAGATTTTGGCTGAGCACCGAAGGACCAACTGTGCTCCCTCCTACACTTAGGAATAAAAAAGGTCGTCATAAATCAACTCGCATACGAAATTCAATGGATGTGAGAGAAAACACTGGTGCGCGCAAAGCATAAATGCTCACATTATAGCGAGCCTAGCTATTATAAAAAAAGATGTCCGCAGCTTCACAAAACTAGAGGTCACATGTATTTTACCATTGTATGTGTATCAAATATTAATTATTTTTTCTAACCAAAATTATATGATATGTAGGTGTCACAACTTGAGACATTATCTTCTGTTGAAAAGTAAAGTATGTTTAACACTATCCTGAATTTAATATGTGATTATTCGGGTTTAAAGTTTATTAACTGCTACTCGGTTATTTTTTTGTAATTTAAAGTTGTTCACTTTATTTTATTACGTTTTAAATATTTGTTTTTATTGTAGGAATTTTGAAAAGCTTATACAATATTGGGCATGGAAGGTTGTAAAAACCGTTAAATTTATAATTTACAATTTTTGTACTCTTTTATTTTGTTGGTATAGTAATTTATGATTTGCAATTTATATATTTTTATCTTTATTGGCATTGGTTGTTGTCTAATTGAAAAACATATATTTGATATAATATATATTAAGGTTGTGGCTAATTTGCTGCCAGCAACATTTCTGCTGGCGGTGCTGCCGCGTTTTATTTATTTTGTGATGTCCAAACAACAAATTCAAACCATTAGATGTTTAATCTATACTATAATCTACTTGGAGACCAAATTTTACATTTTTTGAAAATTTTTTGTTATTTATTAAGCTGGTTTGAAAACCGTTGATTTCAATGCTGCAGAAATTTACTGAAAACAGCGGTTTTCAAACTAGCTTAATAAATAGTAAAAAAATTTCAAAAAATATAAAATTTGGTCTCCAAGTACATTATAATATAGATTAAACATTTAACGGTTTGGATTTGTTGTTTGAACATCACAAAATAAAAAAAAAGGCGGTAGCACCTCCGGCTAAAATGCTGCCGGCAGCAAATTAGCCGGACCCTATATATTAATTATCTAATTGAAAATTTGTTGCATGTCTACAAAATATTTGTTGTCTATTATGCGCTCATTAAAATCCAATGAAAGAAGAAGTGCTAAAATTTTATGGGAGTAAATAGGAGGGAGGGGGAGAGGGAGAAGAAGGGAGAAATGAGGACCCTACAAGATATTTTGTTAATTATTTTAGAGGGATATCTTGTTTGAAAATTTGAAGAAGTAGAGCAATTTGTAAAATTTTTTGTCACAAATATTATTCTCAGGAAAGAAAAAAAAAAAATCTCATGTGCAATTTGATGCATTTAAATAAAGCAGTCGGATCTTTTAGAACTTTAATGTTGAAATTTGGTGAAAATGTGTAGGTTAATTAATTACCCGTTGATATTAATTTTGCGCATCCAATTTAATATATATATACAATGTATTTGAACACTTAATTAGAATTATTTCATCGATGGTGCTGGTGCTGGTGCTGGTTCATCGAGGAGGTTGAGCTTGCTACTGAATCCTGATATTGTTTATTTAATTATATATATATATATTAATTGTTTTGTTTACACATTAGACTATAGACGCCACGTACACACGCATAAAGGAGAAAAAGAGACTGAAATGTGGGACCCACATGCCATATATAGAGTTTGACTGGCTCCGGTCTCTGGGAGGGACCATGTTTAATTTTTATTATGCACGTCTCACTGTCTCAGTCACAGGTATTAATTAATTAATTAATTTTATCTGAATGAGTAACGAGTAATGAGGGCATGACTGCATGAGGCAGTGTCGATGTGGGTCCAGCGCGGTGCGGTTGGTAAACAACCAGATCCACCACCCATTGCCACTAGACTAGTTAGTACTACCATTTTTTTTTTTTTTTTTAATTTTACTTGAAGAGGTAGGTAGGTGGGCCACAGGCCACTGTGTTTCCAATCCACCACCCATTGCATCTACGATATTTTACGCGACACACGCACACAAATACGGTCCAATGAATGGGCAAAGGCCCCGTCAGTGATGGAGCTGGAGTCAGTCAAGTAATGTAGAGATGCGTGCGGTGCGGTGCGGTGCGGGTCGCTATCGGCCACCGAACCCGATCCAAGAGCGTAGATCGATCGACCTACCACTCTACCAGTAACCAACTGGGCCCATTAATCCGAGGGAATGGTATTGTATAATGAACAGGGCCTGAGCCCGCTCCGCTATCTTCTCCTCCTATAAAAACATAAGACAGACCCAGAAGACGAAGAATAAAGAAAGAGGCGGGCGGTGCTCAGTCATAGTCCATAATTGTGTTCTCCTCTCCTCTCCTCTCCTCACTCTCCCCTCCTCCTTCTAGGGTTCCGTTAGATTCCATCTCATCTCAGCCGAGTAAGTGTATATTAATTATATGCTCACATATTTAATTTATCCCCTTTCTCTTTCTCTTTCTCTTTCTCTTTCTCTTTCTCTTTCTCTTTCTCTTTTCTTAGGAAGGGATTCCATTTCCATTTCCTCTTTAGATAAGTTACTTTTAGAATAAATCACGCGAGGTGAAGGTGAAGATGAATGCAAATATTCAGATCTGCGTAATTCTACATAACAATTCTTTGCTCTTTGCTTCTTCACCTCAATTATCTCACGATATTTCAATTATTTACATATGCACATGCTTTGGATCTATTGATTTGATTTATCTCCTACTACGACTGCTTTTAACAAAATTTTACTCAATTCTTTAATCCAATTTATCTCCTACTACACCTTAATTATATATATAACATATAATGCTCCTATCCTACACACTTTTCGTCCATTTTAGGTCTCCGCTTGTCCTTTTCTGAGCATCAATTGATTATTCTTCTCTGACAGTAACGGTATATTATCTTGGATATTATTCCCACAATATTCAACTAATCTTAGATGATGCTCTTTTTCCTTGTCATATCTACTTTTCAGATTCCTTGTGCCATTGTTTATACTTTCACTATAACTGAATGACATTAAGTGCTGTTACATCAAGGAAATGAGTGTTCTTCACAAAAAATCATAAGATCACAAAAGGATACAAACTCACAAGTTCATAGGATTATTTGTTTGAGTAAATTAAGGTGCTGACATCTGGTTGCAAAACTTGTGTGAATGTGAACAGGTCAAGTAAGAAGAAGAAAAAGAGAGAAATGGCAGAGGTAGACACTTTCCTTTTCACCTCGGAATCCGTGAACGAGGGTCACCCAGACAAACTGTGCGACCAGATCTCTGATGCAGTTCTTGATGCTTGCCTAGCTGGCGATCCTGACAGCAAGGTACCATTCTCTTTGTTCCCTATTATGCTACTACCGACTCCAATCACAGTTACTGTACCTGCACCATGCCTGTCTAATTTTTTGTTTGTCTTTCATTTTGCTTTCCTCTGTGCATTATTTGAGCTTGTCCAGTGATTGCTGATTGCATATGTTTACTGAGCAACTTTCTTGTAGATTTGAGTTAACTCACAGATTAAGCTAACACTCTGCAGTGCCAGAACAACCATATTAATACTGAGTTATTACAAAAAAAAGGCCTTAAATAATTATAAAATGGTAACTTCCATTCTGGTGCATGCCACTGAAGAAATCCTTTGCAAGGGAATATAAAAGGTTAAACATGCAAACAAAATGTATGTACAGGTGGCATGTGAAACTTGCACAAAGACAAACATGGTGATGGTGTTTGGTGAGATCACAACCAAGGCCGAGGTTGACTATGAGAAGATAGTGCGTGACACCTGCCGTGGGATAGGGTTTGTGTCTGACGACGTGGGCCTGGATGCAGATCATTGCAAAGTGCTGGTCAACATTGAGCAACAGTCCCCTGACATTGCTCAGGGAGTGCACGGCCACTTCACCAAGCGCCCTGAGGAGATTGGTGCTGGAGACCAGGGCCACATGTTTGGCTATGCCACTGATGAGACACCTGAGCTGATGCCGCTCAGCCATGTGCTTGCTACCAAGCTTGGCGCCCGTCTGACTGAGGTCAGGAAGAACGGCACCTGTCCCTGGCTCAGACCTGATGGCAAGACCCAGGTACTTTCCTCTCCCCTCCTTCTGTTTGTGCAAATTTCAAAGAAAAATATGTTACTGTAAAGTATACATACCTTACTTTGTTATGTACTGTACTGTTGCTATACTCAAGAAGGGACCTTATCATCTTTAGGTATTACCTTAAATGATATATTTTACTTGTATAAGTAACTCTATCCAAAGATTTTTATAATATTTATGAACCGAGGTAACATGTGCGTGTGATTATATTATAAATTATATGTGCCCATCAGGCATGTCTCTGTAGCTTCTGCTACTTGGCTTGGTAAATTATCTGGGAACATGTATAATTGTGTCGAAATTATTTAATACATGATATTTATTTGGCATGTGCAATTCATGCAATACTTGCAATTTTGAAAACAATGGTCAAATGACATATAATTTGGAACAATAATACTTGATAATTTTTTTTTTCCGGTTGTGAATATTCATCTTACAATTCTTCATTGTCTTGAACCAAACAAAACATAATTGTATATGAAATTATTAAGTGCTGGGATTGACAGGTGACTGTGGAGTACCGCAACGAGCAGGGAGCGATGGTGCCAGTACGTGTGCACACAGTTCTGATCTCGACTCAGCATGATGAGACAGTGACTAACGATGAGATTGCAGCTGACCTGAAGGAGCATGTCATCAAGCCTGTCATCCCGGAGCAGTACCTTGATGAGAAGACCATCTTCCACCTCAACCCCTCAGGCCGCTTCGTAATTGGGGGTCCCCATGGTGATGCTGGTCTCACTGGTCGCAAAATCATCATCGACACATATGGTGGATGGGGGGCCCATGGAGGTGGTGCCTTCTCTGGCAAGGACCCAACTAAGGTGGACCGTAGCGGAGCTTACATTGCCAGGCAGGCTGCCAAGAGCATTGTCGCCAGCGGTCTGGCTCGCCGCTGCATTGTCCAGGTAAACTTTCTATATTATATTTGGGCCGGGCCGGGCTGTTATGTATTCTTATTGTTGGTTGGTTGGTTGGTTGGGTGGGTGGCAGGTGTCATATGCGATTGGTGTGCCTGAGCCGCTGTCAGTATTTGTGGACACGTATGGAACAGGGAAAATAGCAGACAAGGAGATATTAAAGATAGTGAAGGAGAATTTTGACTTCAGGCCGGGGATGATCATCATCAACCTTGATCTAAAGAGGGGTGGCAACAGCCGCTACCTGAAGACTGCTGCCTACGGCCACTTTGGGCGTGACGAAGCTGATTTCACCTGGGAGGTTGTTAAGCCCCTCAAGTGGGACAAGCCCTCCTCTGCATCAGCCTGATTTCATTTCATGCTCTCATCAGCTCAGCCTCAGCCTCTGCTTAATATAAAAACATAATACACACGATATGATATGATATTAGTGGATATTAGTGTTTCTGTCTTTGCTTTTTTGTCTGTCATCAGTAGCAGCAATTAAAAACTGAAACTGGGTGTCTGTTGAGCTTGAGTGCCTGTTAGTTTGCTGTTTTGTTGGATTGCAATCTGCTATACACTCTATACTCTAGTGCAGAATTTGATTTAATTTTTGGGCCTCAAATTAAAGAGCAATTAATGAATACCTTACCTTGTTGATTTCATAGAACGTGTTGTTCGCTAAAATTAATTACTTGTTCCATGGTTGCAGAACCTATATATCCAGAAAATTAGCATCCAAAAGGCACTGTGCACTGCAGCAAGTATATAGTATAAAAAAATAAATGTAAAATTGGTTTTATTCAATCACTAGATGACTTTATTTAATAGTGAGTGGACTATAAATATTAAATATAATTAGGGAACGAATAAATTAACCCAAAAATAGGTTAGGACTAAAAATGTTTTTATGGACCTGGGCCTGGGCCTGGGCCTGGGCCTTATAGGTATGTATTATGTACCTCTCCTCTGTTAAGTGTTAACCAAATGTATTTGTTTGTTCATTTGCGCTTTCTTCATTATTATAATTACACATCATCTTCTACTCTTATCAATAAAATTAGAGGGGGCAACTAAAAATACATATATTATTGTTATCGCTGTATGAACAAATAAACTATTATACTCTGTATGAACAATATCCCTGTAACAAACTAGACCAAAAAGGAAGAAGAGGAAACATTTTTTTTTTCCAAGGAGTAGACGTTTTCGTCTCACTATGGCTATTTAAATGGTTCGGTTTGCTTGATTTTCAATTTAATTAAAAAAATATATAGCTTAAATGAATTGGTTGTTCGGTTTAAATGGTTTCGGTTTAAGTGAATCTACCGAATTATATATAATGGTTCAAATATGCATGATTTATATTTTATTTGATTCAATTCTTGCTTCTTTCCTTCCATTTTGATTTTTATATTTTAGAAATCTCCATATTTTGTATGGAATTGAGTAATGCATGTAATATTATCTTGAAATTTATTTTTATGAAATTATTAATATATTGGTATCTGTATTGAATTTTGACTTGTGGAAATTGAATCTCTCTTATTCGGCTGAACCGAACAAATTAAAATTTAATTCGGTTTAAACGGTTCAAATCTTATTAAGCTGGCCATTTTAGTTTGAATGGTTCAGCCGAAAAAAAATGAGTTTGTTTATCTTATTTCTATTTCAATGACCGTTTGAACACCCTTGCAACAGCTTAAAGAGAAAGAAAAAAAAAAAAAAAAACACCTGTACATGGCTACATATACCGAATTTTTTATTAATATCCAAATTTAATATAAAATTTCAAAATATATCCGGATTGCCGGATTTTTTCGAAATGTATCCTTTCCGGAAAAATTTTTTTCGGAAATGGGATCTAAAACCGGAAAAAAAATTTCCGGAAACAGAGAAATTCCGGAAATTTTTTTTCCGGTTTTAGGCAATTTCCGGAAAAAAAAATTTCGGTAATTCTCTATTTCCGGAATTTTTTTTTCCGGAATTCTATTCAATTCTCTGTTAAAACCGCAGAGTGTCGTTGCTTTCACCAGATGCGCTCTCTCACAGTAAGTTTTAATTTATAATTTAATTTAATTTATTTATATTTGAAATTTAATTAATTTACAATTTTAATTTCATTTATTTATATTTTAAATTTAATTAATATATAATTTTAATTTTATTTATTTGTAATTTATAATTTTAATTTTCTTTATTTATTTATAATTTTAATTTTCTTTATTTATTTATAATTTTAATTTTCTTTATTTGTAATTTATAATTTTAATTTTATTTATTTATTTATAATTTTAATTTTCTTTATTTATTTATAATTTTAATTTTCTTTATTTATTTATAATTTTAATTTTCTTTATTTATTTATAATTATAATTTTCTTTATTTATTTATAATTATAATTTTCTTTATTTATTTATAATTATAATTTTCTTTATTTATTTATAATTTTAATTTTCTTTATTTATTTATAATTTTAATTTTCTTTATTTATTTATAATCTTAATTTCCTTTGTTTGTAATTTAAATTTATTTGATTTATAATTTAAATTTAGAAGTATTTAATTTGTAATTATTTAAATATGTAACTATTTAATGTGAAATTATTTAATTTGTAATTATTTAAATATGTAACTATTTAATGTGAAATTATTTAAATTCTGAATATTGTCATATTAATTGAAAAAAAATAAAAAATGCTGCAGAATAATTCCGTCAGTTTCTGAATCTGGTCGCGAGGGATACTTGGACCGGAGGTTGCACCATGGGACGAGTTTTCCCAATTGTGTGGGCCTTTCCATAAGTCAGCAAAGGCGGGGCATGTCTCTTCTGTTTCTGCGCCCCAGTTCAGTTGAGATCCCGGTAACGGCCGGTGAATTTGAAATCGGGTCCACGACCAGTGTTGCAGAAGCATGGTGGGACCATGGATGGAGTGGCATGAAGGACTGGATGCGAGGCACAGATTTCTATATAAATAGGCGAGAACAGCTCCGCCCCAGTTGTACTTCCTCGGCTCGTCCAAGTTTTCAATCATGCCGAGATACCACAGCGGTATTCCGTCCCCGCTACTGTCAGCAAACATGGTATTCCCTAGCATGTCGAGGAGAAATCCACGGACATACCTAACCGTCAATTTTAAAATGTGAGTACATTATTCAAAATATCAAATACGAATAGAGTTGTAAATAAAAAAAATACTAACCACTTCAATTGTTGGTCGTTCGCATCTGTTGGTAATTTTTTGAAGCGCTCACGGACAACTTTTTTAGCGATAAGCATGTCGTACGTATCATTTCCCCTCTTTTTCATGAACCCCTTCACTTCATTATCTTTCACGCCCAGTAAGTCATAAAGTCGGCCATGAAAACTCGCCGAGTTTGTAAATCCCGTTACCGGCTCCCCCGTAATAGGCAAACCCCAGAGACAACTCACATCCTCCAGAGTAACTGTAATATATTTGACTTGTCAGTAAGGAATAAAAAAAATATATATTTAAAGAGTGGGGTTAAAATGCACCCTCCTTTTTGTGCTCCAAACGTGCACCCCTTCCTTGTTTCTTCATTTTTAAAGTTCAAATAATTGATTTGAATCTACCAACGTGTTCTACATATTAAAATGTGCTTGGAGACCAAATTTTACATTTTTTGGAAATTTTTTACTATTTTTTCAGAATTTTTTATTAAACTTAACAATAATAAAAAATTCAGCACAGTGATGATTTTCAAAAATTCTGAAAAAATAGTAAAAAATTTCCAAAAAATGTAAAATTTGGTCTCCAAGCACATTTTAATATGTAGAACACGTTGGTAAATTCAAATCAACTATTTGAATTTTAAAAATGAAGAAACGGGAGAAGGGTGCACGTTTGGAGCACAAAAAGGAGGGTGCATTTTAACCCCACTCATATTTAAATTAGTTAATACCTGTCATTTCTCCGAATGGAAGATGAAAAGTGTGCGTCTCCGGACGCCACCGCTCGACAAGTCCATGAATGAGGGCCGCATCGAGGGCGATATCAGGCAATATCGCGAGCTGATATAAGCCCATTCGAATTAAAAATGGTGCATACCTCTCATTATACTCACATTTGTGTCGATAATGTCTCACGGTTAAAATCTCTTTACTCTAAAATAAGAAAAAAAATTAATTACAATATTTATTTGATTACTTACAGAGTTATGAAAAACGAAATAAGTAAATGTTTACCTCCTTAGACGCTTCAGATATCCTGTGATTACCGTGAGCTATCCACAACAGGGGGCTAAATCTATACTTAAGTACTGGGTCTGCCATACTACAAAATTCGAACAATATTGTACATCACCTTAAATTTTTTCAAATTATTATAAACCATTTTGGTATTTTCTAAATTATTGTACATCATTTTGGTATTTTCTAAATTAATCAGACAATATTCTAAACCATTAAAATGAACTAATTAATTATTTTTTAAATTAAAATTAAAAAAATACAAATATAAAAACCTGAATCGCAGATCCGATCGATCAGACAATCAGAGCTCCGAAAGGAAAACAGATGCCTAAAAAAAATTAAATTAATCGAACAATTTTCTACACCATTTGGGTAATTTCTAAACAATTCTAGACTATTTCGGTATTTTTTAAATTATTCTAAACAATTTTGGTATTTTCTAAATTATTCTAGACTATTTTGGTATTTTTTTAAATTGTTCTACACCATTTTGGTAATTTCTAAACAATTTTACTAGACTTTTTCGGTATTTTCTAAATTATTCTAAATAATTTTGGTATTTTCTAAATTATTCTAGACTATTTTGGTATTTTTTAAATTGTTCTACACCATTTTGGTAATTTCTAAACAATTCTAGACTATTTCGGTATTTTCTAAATTATTCTAAACAATTTTGGTATTTTCTAAATTATTCTACACTATTTTGGTATTCTTTAAATTATTTTACACCATTTTGATAATTTCTAAACAATTCTAGACTATTTCGGTATTTTCTAAACAATTCTAGACTATTTCGGTATTTTCTAAATTATTCTAAACCATTTTGGTATTCTCTAAATTATTGTAGACTATTCGGTATTTCCTATATTATTCTACAAAATTTTCTAAATTTCTAATTTTTTGGGACATTATTTTACACGATTTTCTAAATTTCTAATTTTTTGGACATTATTCTACACAATTTTCTAAATTTCTAATTTTTTAGGACATTATTCTACACAATTTCTAAATTTCTAATTTTTTGGGATATTATTCTAAACTATCTAGATTTCAATATTTAAATAAATAAACAAAAATTACCTCTTAAACAGTGCTGAAAGGGACGGCTCCGTTGATTTCCTTCTTCCAGTGGTGGGCCGAGTTTATACCGCAGCCCCGGTTCCGGAAAAAAATTTTCCGGATGTGGGATGTTTCCGAAAAAAAATTTTCCGGTTTCAGCGTGTTTCCGGAAAAATATTTTCCGGGGTTAGGGAGTTTCCGGATAAAATTTTTCCGGATATAGAGCTTGGTTCCGGAAAATTTTTTTCCAGAATGGGTACATTTTAAAAAAAACCGGCCATGAGATTATTTTTTAAAATTTTATATTAAATGTGGATATTAATAAAAAATTCGGCTACATATATCTGACTACAACTAGAAATTAGAAATTTGTAATATAAGATAATGTTTAAACACGGTACGGTTGATAGAAAATTAAATTAAAAGCGTGCCTCACACTAGTGTATTTATACTCGGGCGGGTACGGATACCCCGGATATACCCGAGTCGAGTATGGGTATAACTCGGGTACGGGTATACTCGGGTACAAAGGTATGCGGGTAAGGGTATCTCGGGTATATTTTTCAAAATCCATACCCTACCCGTCTTATACCCGTACCCGTGTACCCTTGATGGGTAGGGCGGGTACGGGTACGGGTATTTTTTATTTTTTTTTGCTGTTTTTTTCTGTTTCTGTTTTTTTTGTTGGTTTTTTTTTGCTGTTTTTTTGTTTCTGTTTTTTAATTTCTGTTTTTTTAATTTCTGTTTTTTAATTTCTGTTTTTTAGATTTATTTTTGTAAATATTAGATTTATTTTGAATAGGTTAGATTTATTTTTGAAAATGTTAGATTTATTTAAAAAACAGAAATTAAATCCAACCTATTCAAAATAAATCTAACATTTTCAAAAATAAATCTAACCTATTCAAAATAATTCTAACATTTTTAAAAATAAATCTAACATATTCAAAATAATTCTAACATTTTTAAAAATAAATCTAACCTATTCAAAATAAATCTAACATTTAAAAAAATAAATCTAAAAAACTGATATTAAATCTAACCTATTCAAAATAAATCTAACATTTTCAAAAATAAATCTAACCTATTCAAAATAAATTGAACATTTACAAAAATAAATCTAAAAAACAGAAATTAAATCTAACTTATTCAAAATAAATCTAACATTTTCAAAAATAAATCTAACATATTCAAAATAAATCTAACATTTACAAAAATAAATCTAAAAAACAGAAGAAAAAAAACAGAAACAAAAAAACATAAATTAAAAAACATAAATTAAAAAACAGAAATAAAAAAACAGAAACAAAAAAACAGAAATTAAATCATGGCATTGGGTGGGGGGGAAAAACTGAATTTTGAATTTTGAATTCGGATGAACAGTACTCGGGTATCGGGTACGGGTACTCGGGTACTAGGGTACGGGTATAGTCGGGTACAGGTATAGTCGGGTACGAGTAAATTCGGGTAGGGTATGGTCGGGTATTGGTCCAAAAAATTGGGTCCGGCCCCATTTTTGCCCGTACCCGCGTACCCGAGTACCCGACCCATACCCTAGCTCAGGTACGGGTACCCTAGGCAGCGGGTACGGACGGGTACGGGCGGATATACCCGTTAAGGATATTGTTAATACTCTACCTCCCACCATGTGAAGCACGCGTTAGAGAGAGAGAGAGATCTGTTAGCTGCGAATATCTTATTATTATTATATTAATTTAAGATTTCTTTGTCAATTTAATTAAAATGTGCTCCAACGCGACCCACGAGATTAGAGATGTGATCGATCTCAAGTGCTAGCTTCAACCAAGAACCAACCTTATAATATTTATTAATACCCTCCCAAAAAAATAAAATTTTAATTAACCTTCAACTGTTACAATGGGTACATAGTAGACACTTTTTGCTAGGGGTGTCAATGGATACGATACGAGTCGGATGGAGACATTTTCATACCCATTCTCATTAAAATTGATCTTACTCATACCCATTAAAAATTGATCTTACTCTACTCTACTCTTATCCGTTAATATTATCGGATAACGAAACAGTAGCGAGTGAATAACGGATAATACTAGTATAATAATTAGTTTTATCATACTTTACAAATTAAACATCAAAAATTCATTCATTTTAACACATATATAATTGTACTTCTAATAAAAAATAAAATAAATCAATTCCAACTAAATTATTTTTTATAAAGAATAAAAATTAAAAAACACGAATATACATTTAAGTGGGTTAGAAATTGAATTAAATATACATTTAAGTGGGTTGGAAATTGAATTGAATATATATTTGGATTTTATAATTACCCTATAGGGTAATGGATACGAAATAGTCATTACCCATATTCTTACCTATTTATTTAACGAAAAAAAATTCTTACCCATACCCATACCCAATAAGCTAACGAAAAAAAAAACTTACCCATATCCGCCTTATCGAATACGATGAGGGTCGGATAAACGGCTAAAAAGGTACTATTGACACCCCTAGTTTTTGCAAGGAAAAAAACGCATTTGTAACAATACTCCGTCGTGAAAAGTATTGTTGCGAATAGAAAAAATAGAACAATGATAATACTTCGTCGCAAAAAGTCACTTTTTTATTCTCACAAAAAGTATCTCGTTCTTGTCGTTCTATATATAGACTTCATTACATAACGCAAATAAAAAGCTTGCAGCTGTAACTAACTAACATGATAGTAAACTACTCCTAATACAAAGTCTAGATTCCATGTATCTATCTAATAATCATAACAAAATCTTTTTTTTCTCTCCTCTCCTCTCCTCCCTCTCCTCTGCCCTCTTCCTCCTATGATCTCCCCTCCTCTCCTCTCCTCCTATGATCTAACGCCGTGGACCAGTAATGGAACTACCCTTCCCTTTGAGGGACCACCCCACCAGAGAAGCCCAAGTGTACATGCCACAGACAAACCATAGCACACTCCTTGAAAACAATGCAGAGCACTACATCATGGCTTGCTTCCTATACTCAGCACCTAACGGAAACCTGGTTCTAATCCAGTACAAATTGGCGGAGCTACACAGCGGGTATGCATGGGAATACCCAATTTTGGCAATATCCACTAAAGCGTACATTGTGCTACTGCCTGAGTTTCTCAATAGGGAGCAAGTGCTTAATGAACTCCTCCAATGGTAGATTTCTAATCATATACACCTATGGAGATGGGACCATGAAAAGGGATGGAACCATACGTCGCCAGGATTTAAAGTCAATCTGGAGGTTCGAAACTATCCACTAAATACGTGGCACCCTCAATACTTCCATTTGCTGGTGGCAGATTTTGGCATACCCCTCCACGTAGATGAGGCAAACTCCATTGGTAACGACAGATCTTCCCTGAGAATATTCATTAATTACCTACCTAGACCCGACTCACATTCCGCCTACTACACTTCTGTTGTATAATGATAGATGGAGAAGATGTACCGTATCTGTTATAGGCTGGACCTATCAAGGTACTCAGTCTTTGGTTGAGCATGGAGGCTCAACCTCTGGAGGAAATATATTCAATGTGAGATAGCCACGTGACAATCAATCATCTAGCCAGGAAGATGATCGGAGAAATAGAAAAACCCTGAACCGGGCAGATCAAGCGGCCAGAGCATTACAAAGAAGTCGGCAAAAAAACCATTGCCTTGACCGGATTCCTCATGCAAAAAAAACCCTATACCCTTCCATGTGCTATAAGATATATGCTCTCTTAGGAGAGTCTCCCACATCACAATTCAGATACAAATAATTTAATCTAAGATACAAATAGCAGAATATTCTAAGTCTTCTAATCATAATCAGGTTTCGTCTAGTTCCGCACGTGAGAAGCAGGTGAAATTTATTTCCCATTAAATCTGAAGGGTTCACTTTTTTAAACGGTGTAGATTAAGAAATTTTAATTCATCGATCTAGATTCGTGAAGAAACAAATATGCTTTGATTAGAGAGCCCACACAAGGGTATAATTGGAAATTATTATTATTAACAATAGATAATTAACTCTATAGATAAAAAACAAAGAATTATAAGAGTTAAGTGGCAAATGAGATATATTCAAGTGCTTGAGGGTAAATAAGAAATTAAAGAACTCTTTGAGGGTATGTGAGAAATTAAGCATCAGCAAATTAAGTGGTTAATGCCAATATATATATATATATATATATATATATATATATATATATATATATATATATATATATATATATATATATAATTAATTAAGAGATGGGCTACGGTTAGTTGCGAAGTAAAGCGACTATTTTACTTCACGGTCATATTTTGCGATTTTAGAGTTCAAAACGTCGATCCAAACCGTCCATCTTGTTCTCTATATTGAAATGTTTGGAGACCAAATTTTACATTTTTTGGAATTTGTTTACTATTTATTAAGCAATTTTGAAAGTCGTTGATCTGATGGTTCAGAAAATTTTACTGTTTTTTACTGTTCACAGCAAAACAGCAATTTTCAAATATGCTTAATAAATAGTAAAAAAATTTCAAAAAATGTAAAATTTAGTCTCCAAGTACATTTCAATATGGATTAAACATCTAACAGTTCGGATCGATCGTTTGAACTTTTAAAATAAAAATACGACATGAAGTAGATACACGTTTTACTTCGCAACTCACTGTAGCCCATCTCATTAATTAATGTGACTTTGCGGTGTTGCTCCAAACTAATTCGCTAATTAATTTTAAATTTTGTGGGACCTGAGCCCATTAATGTAAAAAGACTAAAAGAGAGAGATAGGTATATTATATATGTATGTATGTAAATTTAATGTTTGGACATATAATTAAGAGGAGGGTTCAAATGCCTCCATTTTTTAAAACTTTAATAACTCAAAATTTAACTTAAAAGTCAAAATAAAACCGTTAGATGTGATCTATGTTATTTTCTCTATGTGCTCATAAAAAATTATCACATTTCAATTTTGTTTTTATGTGAATCAATAAGTTCAAAAATCAACGTCTAGAAATCATCCAAATTAGTGCATTTTTTACAAGCTCTTGATGACAATCAAAATAAAATTGAAATGTCATAATTTTTTACATATGCATAGATAAAATAATGTAGATCATATACATGGTCTTATTTTGATTTTTAAGTTTTAAATTTTGAATTATTAATGTTTTAAAAAATAAAGACATAGTGGAGACACAAAAAATAAAGACATTTGAATCCTCCTCTGTAATTAATTTGGTATTAATAAAAAAAAGAAAGGAAATGAAATGGGTGGGACTTGGGAGTGGGCACGGACAAGAAACCGCTTTTGTACACGCATCAAACTGCGCCACGTGGTCATATTTGATTGACCGGTGTTTGGGTGTTTGGATGATACATGCAGCTAGCTAGTTGTACAATTATTGAAAAACACGCAATTAAGTCAACAACCATGCATATGGATATACATAATACATATTGTGTATGATCATGATGTGATATATATATTAAAAGGAATTTAATTAAGGATGGACCAGGTGCAGTAGCTAGAGTAATAAATCAAATATAATTAATTAATTTTGAGGAAGAAGAAAACGGAATGCTTGTTCAATTCATGCCGAGTCTGTTTCTCTCTCTCTCTCTCTCTCTCTCCCTCTCTCTCTCCCTCTTTGTTCTTTGTTCAAACTTGAGAAGTAGCTAGCAAGGCAAATTGGAAGGAGGCAATCAGAAATAATTAATGCTGGAAAAGTATGAGATCGGGCAGACGGTCGGGGAGGGCAACTTCGGGAAGGTGAAGTACGCTCGCAACGTGATCACCGGGCAGCCCTTTGCCATCAAGATCCTCGACCGCCGCAAGATCCTCTCCCTCAATTTTCACCATCAGGTTTCATTTCATTTCATATCTCACCATGCATATGCATATGCACATGCATTCATGTATGTATCTATATAAAATTATAAATAATTAGTTCAATCTCATTTCATTTCATGGCAGATAAAGAGGGAAATTGAGACTTTGAAGCTGCTCAACCATCCCAACGTCGTCAGGTTACATGAGGTATATGTATTTCATTAATTAATTAATTTAGTTTATTTTTTGCTCTAATTACTTGCCCTTAATCACGCAAAGCTAGCTTACTTTGGGTATTAATTAAATTGATTGATTTATTAATTCAGCCAGTCAAGTCAATCGATTGACTAGAATTGAAATACAATGCAATAGCAACTAGAGCAATAATAGCAATGTTTGCTGGGTATCAATTAAAAACCTCTCCATTTATTTCCTTGTTATATCATCCTTAATTCCTTATTACCGCAAACGGAGATGGAGATAATTAATAATAATAATAATAATAATAATAATAATAAATGGAGAGTATCTCTTTCAACTGGGCTTGGGCCCTGTGGGGCCCACCTCATCTGCCTCTGCCTAGTTGCTTTGGATAATAATTGAAATTCCAATTATTACGCTACACTTCATAGTTCTTATCCTTGGATTTGGATATACATCATTCAGACATATATATATATAGTTGCTCTATTTTGGAAAGGTGAAGAGATTAAATAATCTCAGTTGTGTTGTTAGGTTTTAAACTGTCGCTTTTGGTACTATTCAGTCTCTTGACTTTGGATTTAATAGCTTTATTTTGTTAGTTATATTATAGGAAGCTGATAACAGTATCCACACTGTACCCGCAGGGACAGTATCAAAAATTAAATGTGAAAAAAATAATTTTTTGTGGGGATCGCAAAAACTCTACAATTTATTTTTTTTTCTAAAGTATTAATATCTATACACGGAAATATTTATACATATTTACGAAAGTATTTATAGCTATGAGGTGAACAATTATTTATTGTGCGGGTACTGTAGCGCGAAGATAATAGTACCTGTATTGTACCCGTGGGGGACCACCGAAAATTAAATGCAGAAATATAACTTCCTGCAGGAACTGCAAAATCTCCACAATTTTAATTTTTTTTTCCATATTATTAATCTCTACGTAATATTTTTTTTCAAATAAGATTCATTATGACATACTTTCAGACTCGTCGTCATGCAAGTATTTATACCTTGCTGTACAAGTATTTATACCTATATTTATACCTATACTTGCAAGTATTTTTTTACATATGACACTGAAAGTATTAATATATCTAAGTATTGAAATTTGAAAGTATTTATACTTATACATTGAAGTATTTATACATATGAGATCAACTATTTTTGTTAGAGAAAGACTGATGCGGGAATGATTGAAGAACTCAAAAAAAGAATAATCATAACAAGTCATGCATCAAAGTATTAATACTTCTTTTAAGTATTAATATCTTATCTTCTAAGTATTTATAACTATGAAGGTATACATATCTAATTATTTTTTACATATGACACTAAAAGTATTTTATAACTACGAAGATATACATATCTAAGTATTTTTTTACATGTGACACTGAAAGTGTTAATATTTAAGAACTAAAAGTATTTATATCTATGCATTAAAGTATTTATTCCTATGAAGTCAACTTTTTTTGTTAGAAAAAGGTTGACGCAATAACGAGTGCAAGGATTATAAAAGAAAAACTATATAATTAGTGAAGACCATAGAGAAATGATGCTGTTGGCATTTTAAAATAACAATTAGTTGAGACTATATAATTAGTGGGGACCATAATATTGTTTTTCTCTAAGTGCGGTATGGTAGCACGATTACTGCAGCGCGGGTACTGTAGCACAAGTTCTAAAATAATTATTCTATATTATATGATACGAATTAATATCACGTGAGGTAATTCAAATTTTGAGTTTAGATCTAGACCGTAGGATCTGTTTTGGTATGAATATTAAAGGGGGTCCGTACATTTTACCTAGAACCAGATTGATATGAATTCTAATTGGAGAGTCCATATCTAAACTCAAAATTTAAGTTACCTTAGAGGATCCGGACTCTATGTGATAGATAGTAGCCAATTTATCCAATACTAGTTGTTTAGGCCTATTATCTTTTGTAAGTGGTACCAGTTCTTTGCTACTCCCAAGAACATACTGGTTTCCTAATGAGATCAGTGGGTCTTCCACACATTTATTCAAAAAACAAAAAAAAAAACTTCCTCCTTTAAATGGAATAATTCTCAGTATCATATTGTACCACAACTCAACTTCACACGGGTTATCGAACAGATGAAATGAAAATGATTACGGTGTGTGATATGATCTGACTTGTAACAATGTCATTTATTTATTTATATATATATATATATATATATATATATATATATATATATTTTTTCTAGGTGTCAGCAAGCAAAACAAAAATTTACATGGTACTTGAATATGTTAACGGAGGCGAATTGTTTGATCGAATAGTAAGTTATCAAACTGATATCCTGCCATTAGTCTATTTTACTCTGTTTTTCACCATGAAGATGTGTACGTGCCATTGCTGACTGTGCCGCATTCCAAAATATCTATCATTGAAGGATATAAAGGGGAAATTGCCGGAAGAAGAAGCTCGCAAGCTATTCCAGCAGTTAATTGATGGAGTAAGCTATTGCCATGAAAGAGGAGTTTATCACAGGGACCTAAAGGTAATATTTTTGTTATTAATCACTTCAGTGTTACTGCCAGATTTAATTAGTTCTTAATTGTCAATGATAGTGATAGTATACTAATTCATAGTCATTTTGTGGTTGCAGCCAGAAAATGTGCTTACTGATACAAAAGGAACAATAAAAATCTCTGATTTCGGGCTTAGCGCTTTGCCGGAAAATGTGCTTGCTAGTGAATTTGTCATTTGTCAATCAATAAAATTAAAAATTTCTCATTTATGGATTAGTGCTGAAATTGATATTTTGGGGGTTTCAGAATGATGATCTATTGCACACTACATGCGGAAGCCCCAATTACATCGCCCCTGAGGTGCGTTCTTCTCTAATGTTTGTTTCAAGTTCGTAGTCTCTGAAGGAGATTGCATTGAAACTATGTATGTTATATTATATTATATTAGGTACTTGCTAACCGAGGCTACGATGGATCCATGTCGGACATATGGTCTTGTGGTGTGATCTTATATATGATGCTTGTGGGCCGTCTTCCATTTGAGGATAGAAACATTGTGGTTCTCTATCAAAAAGTAATTTCTCATTCTCACCTCAAATTTTCTTTTCTCATTCTCAAGTTTTTACTTATAATTAAGTTGTTAGGTTTTATGGTTGTAAACTTACTCAAAAAAAGGTTTTATGGTTGTAAAGAAAGAGAGGAGTTGCAAATCAAAATCAAAGGAGACTAAAATTTGAATCGTTAATTTCAGATTTTGAAGGGGGAGACTACGATCCCCACATGGCTCTCCACCGGTGCACAAAATTTGTTAACAAGAATTCTCGACCCAAATCCAAAGACTCGGATTGATATGCAGGGAATAAAATCGGATAATTGGTTTATGCAACACTATATTCCTGCAATGCCTTATGACGAGGAGGAAGATAAAGCCCATGATTCCGGTTTTCAAATCAAAGAGGTAGGCTAATCTCACTCAGTCCCTGATTAAAATATTTAAACACATCAAATGCCAGAAGAAACATAGATTGACAAACCAATTAACAAATGTTTTCTCTGTTGGCTGTTATTTTGGTATTTCCTACTGTTACATGAACCAAACTTTGGGAACTGTACTTGTAAAATATTTATCTTTCTTCTAATTTTGGTTAGTTATATTATTTTGAAGAATGTCGAGGTGGATGGCCAAAGAAAACCAACAGTTATAAATGCTTTTCAGCTCATCGGGATGTCATCATCCCTTGATCTATCTGGATTTTTTGAGAAAGAGGTACTGTTATATTTTTGAATCCGCATATAAATTTTGTTTATCAGTGAATTATTTTAGAAGAAAAGAAGAACAGAGGACTAATTGTGTTTTTGTTTTTGTTTTCATTCTGGCAAAGGGAATATCAGAAAGGAAGATTAGATTCACATCAAGTTATCCACTGAAAGATTTATTTGAGAAAATCGAAGACATAGTAACAAAGATGGGATTCCTAGTGCAGAGAGGAAGTGCTAAAGTGTGTACCGTACAATATATAGCACCATTTGGTTCCTTCCTTCTTTACTGTTCAATGTAATTTAAACAGAGGAGATTAAATTAATATACATTCCATGTAATTTCCAGATCAAAGTTATACAGTATAAGAAGGGTACAGCAAGGAGGCGTGAATCATTCGTTGCTGCTGCCGAGGTAATTGTTTGTGTTCCTTGACAAGTTAATTACAAAGGCTAAGTGGATTAATTGAGAATTGTATTTGTAGGTGTTTGAGCTTGGTCCTTCCCTTTATGTGGTTGAGTTGCAAAAATCCTATGGAGATTCCTGCTTGTACAGACAGGTAGGTACCCTTTTAGATTTATTGACTAGTACTCAAAAACTAATTATATTATGTATGCTTGTATGTACTTATTTTTTCTGTTTTGGGTGGCAGTTATGTAGCAAATTGTCAGATGATTTGAGTATCTGCAAGACAGAAGAAATGCTGGTAAGGACACAGTCGTGTGATCCTGATATCGCTCGTTTTCACAAAGAAAAGCCCCAGGCTGCTGCCTTGTAATGTAAAGGGAATATATGTTTTACTGATTGTATGTAATGAGGGTTATCTAGATGCTCTTTTGTATTTAACCAAATAATAGAAAACAGAGAAACAATTGCGAAGCAATCCCATGTATATGTTTTGATTTCTCTACTATGTCACATTCAAGACATCAGATAACATTTAACCAATTGCTCTTTTCTTTCAAAAAACCAGCTAATATAGTTGTATTTTACCACTTGCAAGGCCTTGATAATTAATTGTATAATGCCTGTACAAAATTCGACAAGTCTAGAAGAAAAAGATTTCCAGTTTTGCATGTTAAAATGCTAATCACGGCTGCACTGGATACAAATCATTGGCAAAATATACAAGGACTAGAGCTAATTTTGAGATACAAATGCAACTAGCACTACAAAAACTGATATAACAAGAAGAGAGAGATATAAGCAGCAGCAGCAGAAAAGGTCACATAAACTGTGCAAGTCCCAATTCATTCGGCTGCGCCAAATAGTCTGAACTAGACGCATTAGACAAAACATCAAACTAAAACAAAGCAATTCAATGCCACCTTTACCATCTGCTGCTAAATTCGGATTGATGAGCTCTAACTCTGGAGTATTTGTAGAGCACAATTCATTCCTCATCTGTCATTGCCTCAACACCTGCATCAAATCATAAACAAGAAAACAAAATAGAAAGAAATAAAGACAAAGAAATGAACTTCCAATTCTTCATTGAGCTTTTAAGTTTAAAAAAGAAAAGAAAAAGAGAATAATCGGTCTTTCATGATTGGACCAATGCATGCATCATTACAACATAACACTACAAGATCGAGGGGCGGGAGGAAATAGGTACTAATCGGGAAATGATAAAAAAAAAAATTTTAAAAAAAGCTCAAGAACAAAAGGTGAGACAGGAGATACCTGTACAACTTTACATCAGGAGAAAAGGAGAACTTTTCCCTATGGTAAAAAAAAATTAACAAAAAATTTAGCACTCTAAACTCTGCACTTGTCATCCTGGCCCCGAATTTGACGGCTGCCCAAACACATTGCCTTGAACCATTGATCTATTGCTATTGTTGTTATTAGTATTCTGAACTTGATTCTTAGGCTGCCAGTGGGCCCCACCAATTCCAAGTGGTCTCTGGCCCACCATCATCCCTTGATTTGGGCCTGAACCAGAAACGGGCCCTTGTCCGATTAGCATTTCCTTTCCGCTTATACCCTCCTGTTGATTAATATTGCCCGGGTCAGAAGGCATTTGACTGAGTTGGGTCGGGTCCGCAGCATGCGGTGGACCTAGTCTAGATACACTACCAAGAGGCGAAATGGGAGATGGAGATGGATACAACTTATTGGATTGGTTGCCAACGGGTTGTTGAGGCATAGATGGGTTGAGACCCACATTAGCTGAGCCTGTTAGGGTTTGATGCATCAGGATGTTACCACCCCCTCTTCCTTTGGAGCCCTTAGCCGATTGACTGTTCTGACGCTGTTGCATGTTCTGTTTTGGTTTCTTAGGACCTGGGCCTGCTGCAGCGGAGGCAGCTCCTGAAGCTTCTGGAAGGTTCTTCTGTTGTTGCTGGGCCTGCAGCAAACCAGGACCCGGAGCAGGGGGAGATGCTGATGCCATAACGGAAACTGGTTGCTGAGCTGGCGACATCATTCTCTGCTGCTGTTGTTGTTGTTTTTGTTGCATTTGTCGTTCTTTTGCAGCAAAATGAATAGCGTAAGCTTGTTGTTGAGGGGTTGGATTATTAGTGAACATCTGCTGATGTGGGGTCGGAGGGCCTGTATGATGAGACTGCATGGGAGGCAATGAAGTATTACTAGTAGTACTAGGGTTAGTGGAGATGGATGAGGGGGGCCCTGCAGAAAACTGGACCCCTCCATTGTTATTGCCTTGAGAAGGCATTTGCTGTAACTGCATTTCTTGCACCATCATCTGCTGCCGACTGTGTTCATCCATGTTTTGCCCCTGTTGCGGCTGTTTGTTTTGCAAGTTCAAAAATAATTACAAGAAGGTATCTGTTAGTATTAAAGCACATAAGACTGCTAATAACTTCACTTCGTTAAATACTTGGGATGGAAATTATGAATCCTGAGGTGTCAATCAACTGTAAGAATGAAAAATGAGAGAATTGAAACTGACCCTGAGCAATTGCACAGAGGAGTCACGGGGTCTCAACATAGGGTTCATGGGTCCCTGCAAATTCCCTGAGGGAGAGGGAGAGGAAGAGGGAGATACCATGTTGAGCACAGCAGGTGAATTGAGTCTCTGAAATCCAGGTCGGGCAACAGGCGGCATGCCCCGGGTGGTCAAACCCGACCCAGACGGCATCATGCTCATGCCACTGCTGCCCCCGCCAGCCCCAGGCGGTAGCATCCGAACTGCACCGCCTCGGTCAACCACGTTTGGGGGTAGGGGACCCGATAAGGCCATGCCTGCTTGTGGAAGGCTCCGACCTGAAACCATCTGGTTGTACATCCTCTGTTGCTGCTCATCTGGCTGTAATACAGGCCCCCTTGGCATTCCATACCTCTGGGTAGGTGTATTTAGGGGGTTAGAAGGAGACGGTAGAGTACCAGGTAGGACCAAACCAGGTGAGCCTTGGATAACAGTTCCCATGTTGGATGTAGGAGGGAGCATAGGGGCCCCGATGGATCCCTGCTGGCCAGGTAAAGGTACACCATTTGCATGTGCACCGCCATATCCAACTTGGGAAATTTCAGTGCTTGGACTTGATGCATCGCTTAGATCAAGTGGCCTGATCACAACAACCATAAGTAGGAGGAGAAAAAGGAAAACATACAGGACAGAACAAAAAATATAATATATATAAATAAAAGGAACCTACGTGAGGATGGGTCCGCTCAAGTTGTTAGGGCAAACTTGGTTAAGGGCAGCATTATGGGAGGGGTGTGCAGGCGTTATCTGCTTCAACTCCTGCAAAAACATTCTTCACATTATAAGCAAAGATGCAACCTTAGACTGAATGAACTAGAAAATAGGGGGTGAAGGAACAAAAAGGAAAGCAACCTGATTTTTGCGGGGCCGAAGCTTCTGAGAGAGAGAGATCATTTTTTCAAAATGGGATTTGATAGTGTCTTCTTCCAGAGGCCCTTGAAGTTTTTGGAACAGATGTCTCGCAGTACCCTGCCATCATTCCCCCAAAAGAAATAAAGTTATAATATGCATTAAATACAAGTGAGAGAGTGAGAGAGAGAGATAGAGAGAGAGGTGTGCTGTGCCTTGGGAATGCCACGTAATTGAGTATAGGGCTGGGACGATCCAGAATCATCAGCACTGTCAGCCCCATCGAGAGGACTTGTTTCCATGAGAGATTGGTGTCTTTCCTTGCATTCTTTTGCTTTCCTGTGTATGCACTGCTACAACACCAAATCAACCCATTACTCTTTTAGTCTCTAAGTTTAGTTTCAGTCAGTAATACAGCTGCAAGACCTACCTCACTATTAGTTAGACTGGTAAAGTGAAACACTAGTACCAGTTTTAAAAAAAATAAGATGCCTTGCCTTAAAATGGAGAGTATTATTGATGGCATCACTAATAAGCTCCCAGTTAGGACCCAAATCATGAACAAGCACGACAAGAGCCTGTATTGAATTTCAGAAAGGAAGGAAAATTTTAGAAACTTGCAAAAATCTGGCACAAAATAATTGCATAAAGGACTTGAAAGCTCATGAACCAACCTGATCTTCAAAGCTGGACCAAGGACTTCCTGGACCTGAATGGGTAGCAGCCAACTGCAATTATGAATGAAGAGTAATAAATAATTGCAACATGCCAACTTAACTTAACACCATCAAGTAATAAATTCCATTTGGATTTGGCCAAGGGGAGTACCTTAGCTCCCTTTCCTTTTCTGATAGTGGCACCACGATCCCGGCCACTGTTGATTATTTTAATGAGCTGCTTTGAATTAGAACCATTGTGTGATGGCCCCGTAGCCCCCCCTGCCCCTGTAAGTCCCAATTCCTCCTGCCGTGGACTTATCTTTGGCTTCCTTGCCCCATGTTGACCATACATAACTGCATACCATATCAATATAATATACATGCAACAATCAGAACAGAGCAACATAACAAACTTCCTTTCTGTTTTTGTTCACAACACAAGTACATACAATTGTTAGCATTACCATTGTTTCCATTATCAATTTGATGGCTCTCAATGCGATTCTTCAAGTGATCCTTCTACACAGAAAATAAAATAAAACAATAGAGTTCCAGTTAATCTCATTATAAATAATCTCCATATCACAACCCTTGGAATGAGATAATAGTAGTAATAATAATAATAATAATAATAATAACAATAATAATATGATAAAACCTGATCATGTTGACGACCGGCATCACCATGAGATCTATGCTCAAACAAGGAATTCTGTAACAAACAAAACTGTAGATACATCAAAAAGTGAGCGGAATATGAAATTCATATTCAGGTAAAGTGTAAGGGTTGCATGTCACCTTCCCAGAACCCACCGAGTACAGCGACTCAGAGTACTTGGTTTTCTTTTTCTTTGACTTAGCAGCCACCACCTCATCAAGAGACGGGCCCCGTGAGACCGGGGATTCCACTTCCACATTCCTCTTGCCAAAGGAGTCAGCATGGTGCAGGGAGGTCCGCTCATCCTGGTACGAGTTAGTATCACTGGAAGCATCCATTTTAGTCCCAGTATGTGTATGTGGGCCTGCCGTCATTGGCCCACCTACGTGCAGGACTGGCTTGCGACCTGGGACTTGTGTTCGAACTTTTTTGGCAGGAATGATGACTATGTTAGGGGAGTGCAAGGGCCTTTTCCCATTGGAAAGTACTTGTGTTCTTGTACCAAGTTTTGTCTCAGCATATGGTTCCTGCAAACCAGTTTGTCTTGAAGCATATGCCTTGTGATTATGGCTGGGATCTGGATGTTTTCTCTTCTTAGAAAACATAGGAGAAAACCCTCCTCCCTCATAGGAACAAGTGCCTGTTTGAACTTCATCATCTTCATACGCATTTTCTCTTGATATATCTGACAATTTGTTCATTTGTTCATTTAGGGACAATGATTTTAGCTATCTATGATATATGAAAAAAGGAAGAAGATAATTTCCACACACCAGCAACTGAGTTGGATGTCTCACAATCATCATGATGGGAAGTGATGCCAGTTTTCTGAAGAAAAAGCAGAATATAATATTGTCTTATCAGTCAATAGTATATCTTAACCATAAATAAGCTCATAAATCGAGAGAGGGGGGGTGCCTCAGCATACCTTGAACTGTGCAAATTGGGCTTCAGTAGATTCTCTGTAAGCTTGCAATGCACCAGGTGGTACGGTATAGAAGAGGCTCTCCTGAGCAATTCAAAAGTCCAAAGATGAATAGAGAATGGCAAGTTTGCCAGGAAAAAAAGGGGCACAACAAAAGTATTTAGCTCAAAGTTTTAAATTGAATTTTTGTCAGTGTTGATTTTTTTTTAACTTTTAATAAATGATGAACATTATTTTACCTCAGGAAGCTGCTCCAATACAAGAAGAACACCCTTATCAGAAGGCCTATCAGGAGTAGTGGGTGCTTCTGCCGGGACCAGGCCTGCCGGCATGCCACTGTTCAAGTCCAAAACCCTGAAAGCATATGCTTTTATGGATGAAAGCTTCTGCCTCGAATTATTATCCTCCTTCATGCAGCTTTTAACCTAAATAAAAAACATCAAATTTAGTCTAAACAAAAATAACAGAAGCAACAACGATAACTTACTAAAATATTAGAAAAAATTTCAGAAAAGTGCCCATTTTATAGTTAGTAAGTCAGCCTAGATAAAAGAATGGCAAGGTATGGCACCTGCTTTCTCTCAGAATCAACCGAATGCCAGAAACCCATAACCACCTTGGCCATGGTTCTTGCCATATTCCTCCGCCGCCTGTGCATATTCACCTCTTCAAATTTCTCGCAGCCTCCATTCGTAACCCACCTGCACATCTGCGACGCAGCGGCAATTTTCCACAAACGCTCCTACAAAATCAAACAATTTTGCAATCAATACGGACTATGCAACTTGACTATTAATTACATAATGCCGCATCAGCTTTTGACTGGATAGAAAATCAATGCTGACGAACAATTAGTATAACTTTCTTTGTGATGAGCACATTACATGATTCACATCCAATTAAGAGAAAGAGAGAGACCTGCATGAAATCATTTGCCAGCCATGCCATCTCCTCTAGGACAAAATCCCAGTGGCTTTTCCGTCTTTTCTCCAAAACAAGTCTGCTTGAAGGCATTTCCACAGCCCGCTTAAGGTTTGCCTGATAAATTATAGAAATAAACAGAATGTAACTATAAGATTTTCTTATGTGTCCTGGCTCTCTTATGGTTTCCCAGCGCTGTCAACATTTGCCTGATTGATAAAGTAAGAGATTACAAACCTCTATTATGCGGGCCTTTTCAATAATCTCATCCTCATGCTCCTTCTGCATAACCTTGACCTCTTCTGCCGTAGGTGTAGGTGTAGGTGTAGGTGTAGGTGTAGGTGTAGGTGTAGGTGTAGGTGTAGGTGTAGGTGTAGGTGTAGGTGTAGGCGTAGGCGTAGGTGTAGGTGCAGCAACCTCACTTATGGGGGGAGGTGGCTCTGCATCTGCATCCTTCTTAGCCGGCTCTACTATACAAGAAACCTCCTTTGTTGACTCCACTTCCACAATAGTTTCATTGCTGCTTGGTTGCTCAACCCTAATTTCTTCTTCCTTCTCATCTTTAATCTTAATAATGGAATCCAGCTGTACAACCACCTTAGAGTCCAGCTCTTCGGCAGCAGGGGTGGTCTCCATAGCAACAGTACCTGAACCTCCATTCTCTATTAAACCATTGTCAGCAGTACAATTACTATTACTTGCAGGTGCAGGTACACCTTTGCTATATGTGTTATCATCATTTAGTAGC
Organism: Carex pumila; assembly: GCA_033356055.1. Classification (NCBI taxonomy): domain Eukaryota; kingdom Viridiplantae; phylum Streptophyta; class Magnoliopsida; order Poales; family Cyperaceae; genus Carex; species Carex pumila. The sequence continues at coordinate 96,388 of JARJHM010000118.1, read as the reverse complement.
ACAGCGCTTGGAGCAGGAAGCTCATCATTACATCTACTATTACTAACATTTTCACTGACATCAACATCCATGTTCATGTCCACCACCTCCTTTTCATTTTCAACATTTTCGACAGGAACAGTCATTGTTGGTGCCTCCACTTTTTCAGAAAGCTGCTCAATAGCCTCCTCTGCTCTTGCATTTGCATCAACATCCATCAGTGTGGGCCCAGACCTGTCCTCTCTTTCAGTGGCTACTATTTCCTCGGGCTGCACTGTGCTCAATGTGTGCTCACTCTTCCTAGGGCTCTCTGGCTTGGAGTTAGAGTTAGACACAGGTGATACTGGCTTGGGCTCATCTTTCTCTCTTTCTTTTTCTTCCTCAGGCTGCACAGTTTTCGATGTGTCATTTGTACACGGCTTGGCAGCATCCTTGGAAGGTAGAACAGCTGATCTGACAGTATTGTTGGCAGTTCGAGACCGATTCCTCCTGGCAAAACGGAGAATACCAGGTTCTTCCTGTTCCCTGGTGTTATTCCCGTTGCCATTCCGACTTTGTACATTACTGCTCTTCTCAAGCCCACTGCCAGCATTGCTGTTGTCACCATCCAGAAGTAAGAGATTGTCTGCCATGTTGGGTCCACTGCTTTCCACCGAGTCCCCATGCGGGGACGGTGCCAGTGCAAAGCTTCCTTTTGCCTCACTGAAACAGGGTGGTTTCCTTTTAAGTCATATTGGGAGCATGAGTCTCTGAAGCTATGGAAAGAAATAAACAGACCTACCTGGTCACGTTAAGAGAAGTAGACTGCACGCTCACCGATGCCACATTACCAAATTTGAAATCCAGTGGATTTCCTCCCTGATATATTATAAAGAGCAAACATGAAAGATAGACATGCTAATTCGTGAAAGATCAACCACAATCTGTAAAACCTAATTAAAAGAGAAGAACAGGAAATAAGAAAATACTTTCTCAAGAAACTCCAACTCCCGCCTCCGCTCTTCTCTCACATCATACTCCAACCTGTCATTTCCGCACCATAAATTAACAAGAATGAACATATGCAGTACATCCCCCAACTCAAGAGATATAAATTCTAACGCGTACTGTACCAAAAAGGGGAAATTATTATAGGTGAAATGGTCAACCCAGCAAAGGAGCAGTCCAGGTGCCATTCCGACTAATTCATACCATACCAAAATTTTGAAATTTTAGTCCATGAAGCGACACGTGGACCATATATATGCTGTGATCAAAACATAACATAGCATACTGGTTCATATTGGTACTGTCAGACTAACATAACAGTGGTCGGCATTAAACAAGCATTTTCGTAGCAACTGGACTGGTATGGTGATTTTGAGAATGATATCAAACAACATACCTTAATTCCTCCTGTGCCTTCTCAATGGCAGCACGGCGTGGAGAGGTTTTTGAGTCGAGTGTGACTCCACAGTCAACCATGCCTCCCATTGTGGGACCCGCCTGTGAGGGTCAGCATTTACTGGTTTACGGTTATCATAACAGTCAACTTTGCTTTCCTTTCCACTTTTGCAATCGGTTGCCTCTTTAGGAGGCGCCAAGTTTCTAGAACAAAAACAAAAAAAAGGTAAACAAATTGTAATAAATGCTAATTGGTTTTGTACTTTGTGTAATGCTATAGGAATTGTCCACACTGCTGTGCTCAGAAACAAACATCATGTAAAGCAAGCGATACCCAAAAAGGAAAGAGGGGAAGTTGATGAGCAGGGGACTAGGGACAACCGAAACCAGTACCTACCTTGGTAATATACTACTATGTACATACATAAGAACATTAATTAATAATTTAATATTTCATAACGGCAGGCAGGCACAGGGAAATAAAGAGTTAACATATTATATAAATAAAATATATAATTGTCTGGCACATGCAAAACTGCCGACGCAAGTGATACACTATAAGGCCTGTTAACTTAAGAAACCAGTTGGAAATGGCACTGATACACAGTCAAGTCAACACACTGAACATGAATGAAAGCGCGGGAATGCAAGAGCTCTAGTTTTGTGTGACAGAGCAATTCTGGGTCATGGTGAAACAAGGCAAAAAATGGAGGCAGCAGACATGCAGAAGAACATACCAAGGAGTCGAAATGGAACGAAAGGAGCAGCAGAGACGGTGGACGAGGGCGAGGGAACGGAGCTAGGGTTAGGGTTAGGGTTAGGATTAGGGTTAGGGTTACAGCGAGAAGGGGGGGGATGAAGAGAGAGGTAGAGAGGGAATAGCTCGAGAGAGAAAGAGAGAGAGGGAAGGTGGTTGGGCGCCGGCGGTGGCGCGAGGCAGAGAGGGATCGGCGAGAGAAGGGAGGAGGATTGGAGAGGAGGGGGGGTTTCGAGTCGCGAGTTTTTATTTCATTTCGCTGTTGTATTTTCTCGTAGAGGTATTTTTATTATTTTTTATTTTTTTTGTTCGAGTTACGACTTGAGAGACTCGCTCAGTTGACACTTGAGAAAGAGAGAGAGAGAGGAAGAGAAGAGAAGAGGAAGAACCCAAGAGGAATCGGAGTGAGTAGACCCAACCTGAGTCGGACAGACTCGAGTCGAGTCTGAGTCTAATTCGGGTTCTAGAGTGAAAAAAATGTGTTGTACCATGATTTTACTGTTGTACTATGTGATGACTAAATGTCGTGATTTTGATTTTATCATGTGTCGTGTCGTGACTAAAATGTTAAGAGGTGACCACAACACGCAAATAATCACGTCACGTGAATCATGTTATACTCAAATGTGTCGTAACCAAACGTGACTCGTGTGACTACTTGAGTATAATTTAGATTAGTTTATTCAAGATTCATCATTTGATCAAGATCTAATGGTCCTAATTACACGTGACTCGCGTGACCACATGTCGTGCCGTGTCGTGACTAGATCTTTCGCATAGCGTACCATGTCGTGCTAAATTTTCTAAAAATAATCATGACACGGGACACGCAAATCATGACCGACACACATACCATGACATTCTATGCCATAACCATGTCATTTTGTAATGAAACCGACTCTACTGTGCTATTTTTTTCACTCTAATTTGTTTCTATACGATCAGAGTGAATACATGATAATGCCAATTTATATAGCGAAAATCACTACTTTTAAATACGAAAAATGGTGGAAAAACGTATGCAAAGTATTCATTTTTCCCGAATTATTTACCGCAAACGTGTTTTAGGCTATTTTGGCAGATTTTGGAGAAAGTTGCCAATTTAGACCGAAAACAAAACAAACATGTCATATTTAGGTCGATTTTGAAGAAAGCGTCAAAATAAAGCATTACATAGAGTATGCAAACACCTCACACGAAGTGCACAACATGCAACATGAAGAAATTCACTAAAATTCGACTAAGTCAGAGCCCATACAGTATAAGCTATACCGTATGCGAGTCAAAGCTTATGCAGCAGAGGCATACAGATCCAATCCATGGCCTACCTATTTTGGATGAAATCTCGACCGTTGAGCAGCAACCTTCTAGAAGGACAAACCTACATATGTGGCAGGTCTTGCTATGATTGGAAATCTACTTTTAACGCTTCATTTTAGGAGAGAATCTGTGTTTAAAACTTCCAAATATGGCATTCATGCTCTCCATGACTACACGCTTAGGATTACTATATAAACCCCTCATGTAATAGGATTTATTGTACATGTTTTAGTTGCGTAAGTTTATAGATTAGAGTAGAATAATACGTGTAAATTTTGGAGTTTGAGAGAGGAAAGCGCTCGAAGTCCAATGCGAAAGAAAAAGGTGTCATCTAAGGAAGAGGTTTCTCTAGGTTTTAGGTTATGTCTTTCTTATTTAATTTCTTTTATTTTGTCGTGGTTTTGAGTAGCTAAGTCTCTCCTCTCTATGGTTTGGATGTAATGAATTCTATATTATCTCTTTAATATATTTATTTTTCCTTTTATGTCTATTTGAGATTTCGTTATTCTTTGAATATTATTGAAATATGTCATTGCATACATAATTCTGTCTACTATATGCCAATGTCCTCCACATACCTATAGGTGTTAAGTCATTGTACCTTGGTGTGAGAGGGGATACAAGTAAGTATTATAAATACTTCAGCTAACGAGACTTAGCAGCGGTTAAAAAATTAGGGTAAGAACCTAGTGGGCTCTGTTAGCATGATATATATTAGATATCATATCGAATTATAAGGAATTTATTTATTACTTGTAATAAGTAGAGTTTAGGGTTATTATTTAGCGAGTAATAAGGGAATATAATTAATTAGGTCAGTGTGAGTAGCTTAATTTATATATTACATCATGTAGGGGTGCAAACGGGTTGGATATTACTTGTCTGAATCCGGATCTATATCCGAATTTTTGCATATTTGGATATACAAATACGAATAGTTGCATATTCGGATACGGATATTTTTTATGCGGATTCGGATATGGATACGGTTTAAGTTTTGAAATCGGATACGGATAATTTCCATATCCGCATAAATTATATTGATCCTAAGTTATAATTATTTCTAAATAAAAAAAACAACACCTAGAAGTAAAGCACAGACTCAACATAACTTATTTCTAGCTAGGAGAACAGTTCAGTATAACGAGTGAAAAAAGATGAGTGGAAAGATAGTCTTGTACCAGTATTTGGTAAACCACAGAAGACACTAGTAAAGCGCAAGAGAAGTTGTCAGAAATGTGAAAATGGTTTTTTCGCACTTTGACCCCTAGCTGATTGAGTATTTGCAAAATGAGAAAAGGGCAATACCCAGAGATATGGAATTAGAGGTTTAGACGAAAGGCTATGATTGGTTTTATTTTTTAATTTCTTGCTTTTATTATTTTCAGATAGAGAAATGGATTAAGATGTAGACCTTTATTTATTCAATCAAAAGCACCCACAGGTTTTTTCTCAAAAAAAAAAATAGCTGCAAGTTCCCATACACATAATCTGCTTTTGCATATAGGTCCACAATATAATTTGATTTGCATTGCTGCCTTAAAAAAATATCATTTCCCAAAAGAAAAAAAAATCTACTCTTCTAAAGTTTTGTTATTGTTTACAACAAAAATTGTAATCAATAAATATAATTGATAACTAAGTACTATTAAATTATTTTCATGTAGCAAGTTATTTTTTATATTTGTTTAACCACAATTAATTACATAAAAAAGATTTCAGCTAAAATAAGTATCAACCACAATTAATCACAATTAATTTCCATGTGGCAAGTTCTTTTTTATATTTTTTTAACTACAATTAATTACAAAAAAAGGTTTCAACCACAATTAATTAGATATATATTTTGAATTAGAAATTCGAATTATATCTATGTCTGTATTCGTATCCGAAAATATTCAATCCGTATCTGTATCCATTTAATATCTGATCTGTATTTGTATCCGATTTGTATCCGTATCCATATCCAAAAAAAATACAGATACAGATATGGGTTGAGCACTATCTGATCTATTTGCGCCCATAACATCATGTGATAATCTGAATTGTCCCCAACAAGCCAACCTTAGAGTCGAAGAACCTTTCAAATACGCATAGAACCGAACCCTGGCATCCGTAGGGAATAATATTACTGGTATGCGACTCTGTCTACGGGGTGGTCTATAGTCTATACTGCACACGATAGTGACAGTACCGTATGCAGGTCCGTATGCGGTGATGACAGAAGGCTGTATACGGGTAGACATGAGTGCCATAAATATGCATTGAGATAATTAGAAGGATTTCATCTAAAACCCTAGAGGCTGTTAGTTTATAATGATCTAAAAGTCAATAATACGATAAATTATCATAAAGCTTTGTTCATGAATTGAATGTTTATATCATTTTTTTGCCTTGAGTATTATTGCATTTATGGATCAGTTCGAGTTCATGACTGAAATTGTAAAACTCCATAATATAGATGATATATACTCTTAATCTTAAAAAGTCACTGGCCGAGGTAATTAGTAGGAACACTAATTACCGCTATAAAGTTAGTATGTGGATTAAAAGATGGTTAAGGGCAAAATGGTCATTTCACACCTATGCCACCTTGCACGACACCTTGCATGAAACCTTGCATGACACCTTAGGGTGTAGAAGCATGGAGAAGAGTGTGGAAGGGGCATTTTGGTCTTTTCACATATTAAAGGATGAGGTGTCAAGGTATTTTGGTAAATAGATTTGTTTTGAGGGGTATTTCGTTCTTTTGCGAACCTCCTCAAAACACTACAAATAGAGGGATGAGGGTAGAGAGAAAACTTACTAATTCACGTGTTAATCTGATTACTTCGTTAATCGATTTTTCTCTCTTCCTTGGCTTCGGTTATTACGAGACTAGGAAAATAATATATTTTGCGAAATCCTGCAGTTTAGCTTTTAAGCGATACCAAGTAACCTCAGGACACAAATATATTTATTTCGTTCTTTTCTGGGTGAATAGTGTTTTTGCATAATTCTGCGGTTTACGGTATTTCTGGTAGAAGAAATAAACTGCTCTCCAGTTAGTCCTGGTGGATAACCAATAGAGGTATCACACGTGTGATACTACGAGTCGGTTCCTTCCTTGGTGTAGCTCTTCTCGCTTATTCTGCATTCCAACTGTGATTTGGAAACAAGGTATAAATCATGTTATATTAATCTATTTAATTTGTAAATAGATTTAAAGCTTTTAGAAATCAATTATGGAGTAGAACTGTAAATGAATTAAATGAGATTTTGATGCCAAAGGAATACTGAAGGTGGACCGCATTGGAAAGTTTCTTGACATATCTCGTTTAATTCTTAGCTTAAACCGTAAAATTTTGTTTTACACACTTTCCGTAATTAAGCTAATCAATGGGTTTGAATCGTCAAAACCCCAACAGAGGCTTCCTATCCTTGGCTTACAACAATTAGCATCTCCAGCTATACCCTTGCCAAAGTAAATTGTAAAATCACCATGTACTCATTTTTATTATTATTATTATTATTATTATTATTATTATTATTATTATTATTATTATTATTATTATTATTATTATTATTATTATTATTATTATTATTATTATTATTATGTATACATGCTACCAAACAAACCCGAAGAACCTAGACTAGTGTTAAATTGTTAATTATTTAGAGATCTATCATTGTAGATCGATACCCGACACTACTGCACAATAGCATAATGCGCTTGTAATCCGACATAGTAGAATTAGAATAATTAAGTATATATTTATATATACTAAAAGTTAGTAGTACTCAATTAGATCATCAGCACAGAATCGACTCTACTGAGCTCCATGATCACACATCAGACGTAGATACCTCTGATTTGTTTCCATACGATTGGATGGCATGAGAAAGAGAGATCTGATATCAGAACCCAGAGAATTTATTATTACAACAAAGAATTTATTCTATTTAAGTTTTGAATCCATGACCTTCTACATAGAAATCGTGTATCTTTGTCACTAAATCAAATGCTAGTTTTTAATTCAATTTTAAAAGATTGCTTGTTAGAAAACTAAATAACTTAAACTAAACCTAAAGTTGATCAATCTAAAAAGGTTGCGAGATGCAAATTTATAGTGCTTAGGATACCGTCGTACTAGACTCAATTATAATTAACCATTACTCGAAACTTGATTCTCTAATGATGTTTAGCAATTGAGGGATCCTAATTCACAATTAGTCGGATATTAAGTGCATGTAATTTATGCGATTAGTTCAAATGTCCAAACGAAACGAGGAGTTTCCAAACTTTACTATAAAAGTCTATAACGCACATTGTCCAATTCTCCAACTTTGGACTTTAGGTGTCCCCGTAGGTCAGCAGTAGACATTCAAAATTTTACAATTTGACAAAACAAATAATACATTTATATCAAATACAACTTCTAAAATCAAGAATGAATCAAAAATGTAATTTTCATACCATGACCGCTTTCGATATTTTGATAATGGCACAAAACTAAAATCAAAATCAAAGTACGACAAGTCACATTTTTAACACACTAAATGGGTTATGGGGGGTATGGAGTTACATATTTATAGCGGCCCCACCTGTCAGCAGCTCAGTCGACTAAGAATTGTATTCATCTTCTCTCCTCTTCTGCTTCTGGCGGCGATCCCCTAATAAATCTATGAACTGAATCGAATTGATGGTGCTGAGACATCTGCTGCTGCACCAGGCGCGCCGCCTCCGCCTCTGCCCCCGGCCACTGTGCTGCTCAAAGAGTCTCTATTCGAGTGGCCATGAACGGAGACAGCAGCAGGATGAGCTCCCGTCTCACCTCCTGAAGATAATGGAGCAACGCATCTCCTCTATAGAGCACCGCCATTCCCAACTCCTTCGGGAGGCAGAGGCCGAGGCAGGTACTTCATTCATTTCAATAATCATTCATTCATTCATTCATTCATTCATTCAATCAATACTATGTCTATGCTAAAGCAAGATAGACAGCTCAGGCAGTCCCCATGACTACTCAAGGGCAAATAAAGAATTGAAGCAACTGGCCTCTTCTATCCACCTTATCCAAACCTTACAAGCCAAAAAGCAGGAGATCAACCAACTCAGATTCATGTTGTCTGATCCTCAAGAAGAAAAAGATGTGCGTGAGATGGCAACTGATGAGTTGAATCAAGCTCTCATTCAACAACAAAACCTTCAAAACTTATTATTCAAATCTTTACTTCCCAAAGATGATGCTGATGCCAGGGATTGCATACTTGAAGTTCGAGCAGGTCAATTTACCTTTTACTCTCTTTTCTACTTCATTTTAATTCAACAGGTTTTCATTTTAATTCTACAGGTTTTCATTTTAATTCTACAGGTTTTCATTTTAATTCTACTTATCAACAGGTACCGGGGGAGAAGAGGCTTCTCTATTTGCCATGGACATTTTCAAAATGTACAACGAATACAAAATACCCCCTTTCTTCTTCCTAAATTATGTACCTACCCATTCATCAACCACTGTACCTTAAGGAAACAAAATGGATTTCATAATGTTGGCTTCACAGGTATGAGAAATTCTCGCACAAAAGTGGATGGAAATTTGATGTTATTCAAGTTATGGAGTCTGATTTAAAAGGATACAAGGTAATGATCATTCTCATACTCAAAATCGTAGGATGTTATATGTTCACTTGCACACATATGTATAATGTACAAATTGATTCATGCACAAGGGAAGGGAGAGAGTAATTGTGTCGGAATACTGAGAAAACTAATTAATTATATGTACTTGGGCCTTTGATACATAGATCCAAGTGTATCAGTACCGTATGCTTGTCGGTATCAGATAAGGGTATGGTATTTGGGTAAATAAAAATTGCTTGTCCTTGTTAGTTTTCTGCATTATTCTTTTCTTTTAATAATAGGAAGCAAGTGGAGCTATATGTGGAACTGGTGCTTATGGAAAACTAAAGTTTGAGAGCGGCATTCACAGAGTTCAGGTTTCACTTTTTGGACAAATTTCATCAATCTCTTTATTTTTTCACTTTTAGAAAACATTTCATCAATTCCCCCTAAAATAGCCTCTCTTTTTTTGTTGTGCATGCTACATGTGTGATATATTAACACTTTGTAGAATCAGACATGACTGTTTCTTTTTAATAACATATTTTAAGCTTACTAATTTGGTAGAGAGTGCCACTGACAGAGAAGTCAGGACGGGTGCATACAAGTGCAGTCTCAGTTGCAATTCTCCCACAGGCTGATGAGGTACCTTTATATATATATATTTCAAAATGTTTGAAACAAGCCCCTGCATTTTATGCTTGCTGTTGTAACTTTTGCTCTCTAGCATTTGAACTCAGAACGTCAACAATCACCTGAGCTACCTATGATATGATAGGTTGGAGTGACAATGCATCTTTTTTATTCATCATGTTTTAAAAAAATAAAAAAAAAATTAAAAAATTGCTGCAGGTGGATGTCCAAGTGAGAACTGAAGATTTGAGAATAGACACGTACAGATCAGGTGGCTCTGGTGGTCAGTCAGTGAACACAACAAATAGTGCTGTAAGAGTTACACATATTCCCTCGGGAATCACCATTGCAATTCAAGATGAAAGATCACAGCACATGGTAAATTCTTTTTCTATAATTCTTTCTTTTCTTTTCTTTTCTGTTCTGTTCTGTTAGCATTATATGCTCAATTTGTTGCCAGCATTTTTCTTACCTGGAACTAACAAAAAGCATTCATTTCATTTATATTTGACCCAACACTCTTAATACGCAACCCACATCTAGTAGAATATGTATGCTCTGTTAAATGGCAAGTAGGCCCTTGCCTAGCAACATATTTTTATTTCTTTTTGTAAGCCAGAATGGAACCCTATCAAATAACTTCTAGGGTCAGGTTTCATTAGCCGATAACCTACAAATAATTGATGTTAGTTGCAATATGCAAACTACGAGAATTATTTGTAAATATGAACTCAACAAAGAAGAGTGCTATTGTTTCTGTTGTTTAAACCAAATGGAATATGGATGCGATAGATAGGTAATCAGGGAAAAACAAATTTCTTCATCTAGTTTTTACATTTCCAGAGGCTGCATGCATGCTAGTATAGCATTTTCAATTATGCATTGAAAAAGAAAAAAAAGAACACAGTCAACCTATATTTAATTTACCATAGCTTTTTATATAAATGTGGATGTGTTTTTATGTCAGAACAAGGCTAAAGCTCTTAAAGTGCTGCGTTCTAGGCTGTATGAAATAGAGAGAGCAAGACTTCACATGGACCGATCAAAGCTTCGATCTAAACAGGTTTAAACTCATTCTTGTTTCCTTTTATCATATGATATGGTCCAGTTGTTACAAGACTGCATTAGGTGTGCCGGTTCAGTCAGGTCATTGACTACTGCTATTGGTCCAATATTCAACTTGGTTTTGATGTGGGGTCACATGTTGGATTGACATCCTTGATTCCTTGGTCTAATTTCAAAAATTGAATATATATTTTTCTTTGTTTGCTAAATTGTTAGAGCGGGTGTGATATCTCACTATCCCTCAATAGATTGGGCTACTTTCAGCAAGATTGGATCCAACAGAGAATATATTGCTTGGTTAATTTGTTCTAACTATGGAGTTATGTTCATTTGTTTTGTGAAAATATTAGATCGGGAGTGGAGATAGATCAGAACGAATCAGGACATACAATTTCCCGCAAGGACGGGTCACAGATCATCGGGTAGGGATCACTCACCATTCTATAGAAGATATGTTAGCAGGAGAAAGCCTTGATATTTTCATCGATGCTCTTCTTTTGAGGGAGGAAATGGATGCAATTGCTTCCTTCACCTCTGAATAATTAATTAATATGCCATTTTTATTCCTTTTATGTCATCCCGTTGGATGGTTTTAAGTTATGTAAGCTATCTTATAGTGTTTAGGAGTAATAAAATTGCAATGATTTTTTTTGCTGTATTTTGATTAATAATTTGGTTTTATTAAACCTTAACACCTTATTATCATTAGCAGGAGTTAAAACTTTGGACTGTGTGACAGCATCAGCATGCCATGCGATACTGATACAGAGAACTCAGAGTCACAGAATGGCAGATGCATTTTCTATGCATTTGCTAGGTATTCAGAACATGAGACTAAAACAAAATTTCTATATAATTGAAGGGTTTTTTTTGCTTTTGATTTGAAGCTGTCAGTCCGAATAAAAACAATGTTAATGGTCCAGTTACAGTTATTACAGCAATGTTATGGTCGTACCAGTTGGATGTTAATATGAAATCATTCTCATACATAACAATCAATGGTCAAATTAATGTATACTTGAGGAATGACCACCACATAGTTGGTACTTGGTAAAGTAAATAGAATAATAAAATGTAGTGCTACAGAAAGCAACCACATCATAGCAGAACTAGTGTATTGAAGAAATATTGACCACCTACATATTGCATATATCTGTTTCTAAAATAAAGACAGCCTACAGGACAAACTAAACTGAAAACAAAGAGACAATCTTGGAACCAAAATTATACATAGTCAGGTTACAGTACATGAGCAGAGAGCACTGCATAAAAATTCTAGAATGTACCATACACTCGGATACAAGCACATGAAGAAAAAGAAACTCGATCTAAGAAAGAAACTAGAGAAAAGGAGAAACGTTACATTAGCATGTTATTTGCCATTTTGGCAAGTGGCATAGCCATAATCCAAAAAAAATTCAGAAATTTCAAAGGCAATCCTTGTTAAAACTCAGTGCAAGATCGACATATACAATAATCACCAATGATAGTGATACCACTAGAATCATTCATTCAATCTAAAGAGGTAAACATGCATCACATAATTCAGAAAAAAAAAAAAGGGATGGCGCACTGCATAGTATATACAATTATCAGATTTACCCTCGGGATGTTCCGATGGGATTTGAGATGAGACGACTGCTCAAATCAGCACTTTTTTTAGATATAGAAAGCGATTCCATCTGTTGAATCAGAAGAGGGTGGAGCATTCACATTCAGTCATGGAAGCGGCTCTTGCGAATCCCCCAGTCGAGACAGATGGAGGTATGCATCCGTACCTACAACATAAAATAGAAGCCAGTGGACAATTAATTGATATAAATAAATAAACCTCTCTCCTCTCCTCTCCTCTCCTCTCCTCTCCTAGGAAGCAATATAATTACGTACCATATCCTTCCATAGAGATGATCTGGAGGTCGCCACCAAAATAGCGGGCATAGAGTCGGCTGATGGGAAGCCCACATCCGTACCCGGCCATGGTGAAACCTTCGTTCCCCACTGTGCTTCCATAATTCTCATCCACTGGAATTCTTGCTGTACTGTAGAGGTACGTAAATATTTTAGGGAGCCCACTTCTTGCTATGCCTCCACCTTCGTCCGAGATCTGCATTCCATGTATCAATCAGATTACAGTACTGTGTGTATGTGCTAGTAGAAAGTGTGCATGAAATTAAGGCTGGTACCAGTATGTTCCTATATGAAGCCAGAAACCATGCACGCATACATAGTTACATACCTTGATTGTGACATCTTCTATACCATCTGCCACTATAATTCTAACAGGAGGTTCAACCTTGTCGGAATCCATAAAGCGTTCTTGTACCGCTCTCAATGAATTCTTGACCAACTCGAACACCATCAAATGCAGATGCGGCGGTACATATGGGAAAGTAAAGTTGAGATCTCCATAGATTTCAATCTCAGGAGCAGAACCGTATTCACGTAAACAGATTGCACGTGCATCTTCACTTGCAGTACGTGCCACCTCTACAGGAGACATCTTTGTATGGATTTGACCTACACAACCAGGTTGTGGATTGGTATCATGTAAGGCAACATGCTGACCTATGAGCATACGAATACCAATTCTAGACATGTAAAACCTGTCAAGAAATTGTTGGATTTCATCAAGGTCAGGGTGCACGTGGGTAGGATCAGGATCAGGATCAAGTTCAAGTTCCTTCTTTAATTGATGAACACCCAAAGCCATGGTGGGGACGACGTTGTTGTGACGCACCTTGATCATACGAATCATGTTGGTGAAGGCGAGTTCACGGGTAGCATCTTTGATGCAAGGGAAAGAGCGAATGTCTCTGAAGGAATCGAGATACCAATCCTTAACTTTCAAGATTGCGGGTTTAGAAGAGAGACCGAAGGGGAGCGAGTCGAGTTCAAGAGCACGCCTGGCGATGCGAATGGCGAGTTCTTTGTGTAAGAATTGTGCGGAGAGGAGGAGGTGTCTCTCTGTTGGGCGGGCCCCAAAATCCATCATGTAACGGAGACTGACACCTGTCTGACGCATGCAACCCCAGCGCTGTACCTCCTCAGCTGCCGCCTTAAGAGCAGGAGCATGAGCAGCCATTCTTTCTTTCTCAAGGGAAGAAATTGGGAACTGGAATGGCGAATGGATAGGAATACGATTCAATCATCCTATTCGGCTATTCCTATTCATATTCCTCGGATGACGATTGTGGAGGAATCCATCCATCCATTCATTCATTCATTCTGTCTCAATCTCAATCTCAATCTCAATCTCAATCTCAATTAATAATTATCTTTTTACAAGATTAATTCTTTCTTTATTGTAAATTATCTGAACCGTTCAATCATTATTTTCACTTAACGTCTCCTTCCTCCTTTTCTCCAACCATATGTGATATGTCATAGTGAGGGGCCCACTAAACCCTAAACCCGTTTTCTATAGTGTGTGTGGTGAAAGTGAAGGAAGCTTATCTTCTGCAAAGTTTTTCTGTGCAGAGCTTTTAATCTAATTTGTTTGTTTCAAATTAAATGGATCATATTAGATTTTGTCTGAATTTAAAAAAAAAAAACAAAATTTGCGGAACTTTTAATCCGATCCGTCCGATCCAAAACGAACAGGTCAGATTAAAAACTCCGCACAGAAAAACTCCGCAGAGGATATCATTTCGAAAGTGAAACACCTCAAAACTGAAATTAAGAAAATAAAATTTTGGAGTGAACATTAATTATTGAGTATTAAGCATTTAACTTATTAATCTATGTGCTTAGCAAATGATTGAATAGGAGGATAACATCATACATTTCTCGAATATTAGTTTAGGTCAGCGGAAGGCATGTTCATTCAGAGAGCATAAGAATTTGACTGAAACACTTACCTGAGCCTACTCCGGCACGTTACATACACTGATTTTTATCCTTCCTTTTCAGCAGAGCAGAGGAAGAGGAGAGGTCCAGCTAAAATCAAAGGACATATTAGTCAATTTCATTTCTAAATTAATTAAATATAATGTTAAATAGAAGAAATAACATTAACTTTATATGGGAATATTGGATATTATGGTGTTTTAATGGGTTCAAAAGTTTAGATGAACACACTAAATTTTTTTCCTAAATATTATATTATGAACTTTTGAGGGTAAACATGAAATTCTCCTTTAGTAATAATTAGAGCAGAATAGGTTTGATAGAATGAGATCGATTTTGGATTCGATGGGCTCCAAGCCTCCAAGTCTGTCCAATCCGCTTTAAGATTCTTTTTTATCTTAGAAATAATCTTAAAATAAACTCTTATACCTACAACATGCACTATATTTCTTTTGACCCGGTTGGTACTAAATTATGTTGTGGTAAGCAATTTTTTGCACAATTTAACTAATTTGTAAAACATGTAAAATTAAAATTTAGTTTCTTTGTTTGAGATGTGTGTATGTTTAATTGCTATACCAATATGATTGTCAAAGAAAAGTCAACGAAAAGCATCACGACATGATCCATGATGATAACAAGTTATATGGAGTGATTGGATACGTGATGGAACGATTAGGTACATGATTCACATGAACTAAATGGAATGATCGGAATACTAATTGGATGTTGAATCATAAAGATCAGAGAGATCATACTTAATTTATCAATTTTATCATTTTAATTTGTTGATAAAAAGATGAGGCTCCTCCCCTCCTAATTAGTAATTAGTAATTAGTAATTACACCCTCAAATGATTTTTCGGGTAATTAAAAATAAATAAAATAAGTGTTAATTTACATAATAATTGATGAGTGTATATTTGTGGATGATTCTGATAATAATAATGTAAGTTGAGTTTAAATAACAAATGGGTATTATTATTATTATTATTATTATTATTATTATTATTATTATTATTATATAAGCGTACAATGTGTAATAATTAAGTATGGATTCTATAATGAGTTTACAAGACTAGGATATCCCTTGTGAGACATTAATTGTAGTGAGGATATATATATAAGAGGATAGATTGTGAATGTCATGTCGTATTATAGAATTAATGGAACGGAATGGAAAAAAAAGGATAGGATGCTCCCTTAATAATTATTTTTCGTAATTAATTAAGTGATACTGATTTCTAAAATGACATATACATATATAGAAGTAAGATGTGGATGGAAATGAAATGAAAGTAAATGAATTATTTTTTATTACTGAGATGTTGACGCGTGGCAAGAACATACATATATATATATATATATAACATCTGATGCTGATTGGCTGATTGCAATGCCTACTCAATAAAAAAAATTAAAACAACAAATTGACGTCCTTCGACCTTCGTCGTCTTCATGCCAACTCCGCATCCTCTGCATTAGTGCACCGTTTCCGTTTGATTTGAATTGAATGGTTCAGATCTAACTTCAAAATTTGAGTTAACTTAGAATTCGGCCGAGTCAGTTGTCAGTTTGACTACTTGACTGGATCGATTCGGATCAGACGATGTGAGTGCGTGCGTATCCTAGCTATTGACCTATTCCCATGCTCGCTCTGAGTCTCTGAAGAGATATCTCACTCAATTTTTGCGTGACCGTCCGACGTGTACGGTGCCTATTCGGGATAGCGCAGGGGGCCAGTATTATTTGTGCTTTCAGATTCGTGCTGAACGTATTTGAACGGTTGAGATATATTGAAAAAACACTCAAAGTTTGAGATATATGCGAATTCATCTGGCTCACACATTCACACCGCCTCTGCGCTTCACCAATCACCATATAATTAAATAAATAAATAAATAAATAAAGTTATTGGAGTTCTGTTTTGGACTTTGCCGCGCTTTCAATTTCGAACTTGGCAATGAAATGGGGCTAATTGGGCCCCCCAGTCAGCACAAACTATAAATAAAAGAATTAAAAAAAAAAAAAAAAAAAAAAAAAACATTGAATTGAATTTATTAAATGCGACCTCAATCAAGTGAGTCGTGTCGTTGTCGACTGAAATATAATTGTCTTTTAGTCTTCTTCGTTTAATTTCATTTGAATTCGCACCCCAAGTCCAAGTGCCCCGGCCTCCAGTTCAGTACTCTTCTTCCTCTCCTCAAACCCTAACAACCTACCTATTAAGCTTCTCTCCTCTCCTCTCCTCTCCTTTTAGTTTCTTCTTCTTCTTCTTCGCTCTCCTTAGCTCCATGTGACTCAGGCGTATTTTACGGATCAGGTCAACCTTCCTTCTAAACAACTCTCTCTCTCTCTCTTTCACACACACACCCGCATGCACTCACACAGACTCCTAAAGGCTTTCTCAGTTTTTATCCCCATTTTAACATTTTCAAAATTAATTAACTAATTAATTTATTGCTCTCTATTTATATAAACAAAAAAAATCAACAAATTTTATTTATTGCAAGCCTCTTTCCTCAACTCCTTTAATTTCATAGCAGGCTGAGCTAGCTATATGGCTATGTCCTTACAAGATAAAAAGGAAAAGGAACTGGATCCTTTGCTAAAAGACCTAACAGAGAAAAAACTCAGCTTCAAGAGAAATGTTGTTTCCTTAGCAACAGAGCTCAAGGATGTCAGAAATCGACTCGCAACACAAGATAACTTGTTTACTAAAGAGATCAAAACCAGACAGGTCAGTCACTCCTTCATTCGTTGGTTACAATTTAATTTGACTGTTGGTAATGGTACGTTTCTTATTGCAATTTATATATACAAGAAAAGAATTAATATCTTTCTCATTAGGATGCATGCTTTTTGTTATTTGTTTTGCACTGCTACTTTGAATTAATGGTGTCATGATAACATTGACAAATTTAGGCAGCTGAATTGAAGGCAAGGAGCATGGAAGAGGAGGTGAGTAAGCTTCAAAATTGCTTGCTGGAGAAAGATGAACAACTGAGGGTATCTTCATCTACCTCTGAGCAGGTTGCTCCTACTACTCTTTCATTTTGTTTCCTTAGTTCATTACTTTTGCACATTTTTCCAATTGGGGGTTGTGGTTTGGACTTTGGAGGTTTTCGTAATGTCATACGACCATTTTGATTTCAAAATTTAGCGCATTACTTCAATTGTTGGGTTTAAACAATAGTTATTTAAATTAAAACTGCATGCTGCCTTATAATGCTTCACAAAATTGTTAGCCAACTGTAGACATTGAATAGCGTCTTGACCCTTCTGCCTTCTAGTATCTGACCAGGTATCTCTGTCTATTTCAAATCTAATCCTAATTTAGGAAGTATGGCCAAAAAAATAATTTCAAATAACAAGCAATAATTCTAGTGGTGGTTTGGGGGTGTAAGATCTCGTACTTTATGCTGATTGCCAGTGCGGAACGTTTCCGCAATAGTTGCATTAAAACCCAATTTAACTCAATGAAGCCCTCAAGAGTCCAGCTAAGCTCCATTTATCCTCCATATATTCATACCAGTCAATGCTGCTTACTTCACCAAAAGCTCTCTTTATTAAAGTATTTTATTAAAAAAAAGAGAAGTGCTGTATGCCAAATGTGGTGTAGATCAATAATGGTTACTAATACAATGTATGCTTCCAGTTTCTGGTGGAGCTCGATGACCTCAGATCTCAGCTCTCAATTACACGTGCTACAGCAGAGTTCAGTGCTGAGTCTGCAGAGTCAGCCCGAGCCCAGTGCTCCTCTCTTGTAGAAGAACTGAATGAGAAGCGAATCTCTCTGAAGCAGCATGAAGAGCGGGTCAACAGGCTGGGGGACCAGGTGGAGAACCTCCAGAAGCTTCTAGAAGCAAGAGAGCTGTCTCAAAAACAGCTCAGGGACGATGTCTTCCAAATGGAGAAAGAAATTGCAAGTGCGGTTTCCAAGGCAAAAGAGAGGTCTGATACTGACACTGACAGGGAATGTGAGTTGAGGAGGGTTCTTGAAGATGTTTCATCGAAGAATATTGAGAATCTGAATCGGCATATGAGTGCCAAGGATGATGAGATCGCACGTCTCAGAGATGAGATCAGAATCCTCTCTGTGCATTGGATCAATAAAACAAAGGAGCTTGAATCAGAGGTTATTTCTCTACCTTTTGATTTAATATGTAATGTTTCTATACAAAGCACAGTTGAATGTTTTTGTTTTTGTTTTTTTTTCCTTTTTCTAATAATCTATAATGTTTTGAACAGTTGGAGAAACAAAGGAGAACTGATCAGGAGCTGAAGAAGAAGATTCTTAAGCTGGAGTTTTGCCTTCAGGAATCACGCTCGCAGATGAGAAAGCTTCAGAGGGTAATTTTTTTATTTTTTTTATTTTGGAGAAGTAGTTGGTGTTTTTACTTTTGATTTGATAATATTATTAATTTTGTGTGGCTAGATGGGAGAGAGAAGAGACAAAGCGCTGAAAGAGTTAAGAGATCAGATGGCCATGAAGCAACCATACAATACCAGTAGTAGCAGTGATGATGAGAAAAACAACTTTTGGGAGAGTTCCGGCTTCAAATTCATGGTCTCTATTTCAATGTTGGCTCTTGTTATAGTTGCAAAGCGCTGACTGAATTATTTTGGAAGAAAATGTTTTGTCATGCAACTATGACATTGCTAAAAGGGTGGGTTAGTGTAATTAAAGAGAGGCTCAGCTTCAATATGCCAGTATGTATGCATGCTTTGAGGCATAAGAGACTAATGCTTATTTATTTATTTATTAGGTCTTAAATTAGGGATCTGATCCGATCCATCTGTCGAATTGTAATGTGGGATCTGAATCATATAAATGAACTTATTAATGAATTTAAGGTAGATAAGTTAGATAGTACCAGTACTGGTAGTACTACATGTTTCATCTGTTGGTACCAGTCTTGTAGTGCACTAAGATAGCCTGGTATGAGATCGAAACAATTTCAATTATATATATATATAGAGAGAGAGTAGAACTAGGGTGTTTTTAAGCTCACTAGAGTGTTTGGTGAGCTTAACTTCAAAACTCATCAAATCGGTTTCAAATGATGAATTTAAATCATTGAAATCCGCTACCTTACGAGTGATATGTCTACATGTGAAAATTTTAAACATTCGAATTAATTTAGTATAAAGTCAATTGGTCAAAATTAAAAAGTTAATAAATTAATTTTAGTGCATTTATTTTTTGAACTTTTTTTTACCGCTTGATTTTATGCTAAATTAATTTGAATATTTAAAATTTTCACATGTAGAAGCATCATTGGTAAGGTAGGTAGGTTATAACGGTTTGCATTCATTATTTGAAACTGATTTTATGGGTTTTGGAGTTAAGCTTAGTAAACACCTTGGTGAGTTTAAGAACACCCTAGTTTTACTCGTATATATATATATATATATATGAGTTAGGCTGGGGTGCTATGGATAGCATAGTGGCCCCTATGCTACGGCTCCATATTCGAGTTTTTAAAATCCAAACGGTCGATCCGAACCGTTCATCTTATTCTCCATATTAATATCTGCTTGGAGACCAAATTTTATAATTTTATGAATTTTTTTACTATTTATTAAGCCACTTTGAAAATCGCTAATCCAACGGTTTTACTGTTTTGTGCAGCCACCGTTGGATCAACAATTTTGTAAAATACTTAATAAATAGTAAAAAAATTCAGAAAAATGTAAAATTTGGTCTCCAAGCAGATATTAATATGGAGAAGAAGATGAACGGTTCGGATCGACTGTTTGGATTTTAAAAACTCGAATATGGAGCCGTAGCATAGGGGCCACTATGCTATCCATAGCACCCCAGCCTAACTCTATATATATATATATATATATATATAGAGTAAGGCTTGGGTGCTATGGATAGCATAGGGGACTACGGTGCTACGGCTCAATATTCGAGTTTTTAAAATTCAAACGGTCGATCCGAACCGTTCATCTTGTTCTCCATATTAATATGTGTTTGGAGACCAAATTTTTCATTTTTTGAAATTTTTTTACTATTTTTTAGATAGGTAGAAAATCAAATATCTTAATGGTGCAGAATTTTTTAGATCAAGTGATTTTCTACCTAGCTAAAAAAATAGTAAAAAATTTCCAAAAAATGTAAAATTTGGTTTCCAAATACATATTAATATGGAGAACAAGATGAACGGTTCGGATCGACCATTTGGATTTTGAAAACTTGAATATTGAGCCGTAGCACGGTAGCCCTCTATGCCATCCATAGCACCCAAGCCTTACTATATATATATATATATATATATATGAGCTATGAAGTAAAATGCATTTATACTCTATGTCGTATTTTCATTTTGAAAGTCCAAACAATCGATCTGAACTGTTAGATGTTATATCTATATTGAAATGTGATTGGAGACCAAATTTGACATGTTTTAAAATTTTTGTACTAATAAAATTTTGAAAATTATTATTTTGCTGTGAATAGTAAAAATTTCTAGAACATCGGATCAGTAATTTTTAAAATTGCTTAATAAAGAGTGAAAAAATTTAAAAAAATGTAAAATTTGGTCTCCAAGGACATTTCAATATAGAGATCATGTTGAGCGGTTTGAATTTGGTCGTTTGAATTTTCAAAATAAAAATATATTATCATGGAACACCAACTCATTTTACTCCGTGGCTCACTGTAGCCCATCTCTCTCTCTATATATATTTGGATTTTGAACTACACAAAATATGCATTTCAACTAAAAATAAATCGAAATTGCATCTCGTTTAAACAGCTCAACTAAAATACATAAAATCATTACAATTCTTTGAAATTACTATCAAACCTGAAACCCGTTTCTATGTGGCGGCCTTTTGCCTATTTCCATGGTCTGCGGGCTGTGGGCCGTGAATGGTGCTCTTTATTAAACAAAATCTCACTTTATTTCCAAGAAAGCCCAGCCCGTGTGCTCACAATCACATCGTTATGGACCAACCTTTTCTTTTCTTTCTAAACTTTTTGAATAATAATTTTTTTTGTTCCTAGCCCTTCACTTTGTAAAATAAATAAAATAAAATACTTATTTTAGAACAAAATTTTTTTTTATGAAAGGATTTACAGTAAAAAATTTATACATTAAAAAATGTTTTTATAAATTTTTATACGATAAAAAAACACTATTAACTGCATAAAGTTTTGTACGGAATAACAAACATATACATAATTTTAGAGAAGAGAGAATTTGGAAAAAAAAAAAAAAAAATAGACTCATTCAATCATAATAATAATAAGAGAACAAAATTGAATGGATGAGAATGAGGATGAGGATGAGGATGAGGAGGATGTTTTATAAAGTGACATATATGTAGAGGTGATAATTAAGTTTGAAAAGTTAATTCTCTTTCGAAAACATAAGTTTTGAATGGTTATATCTCTTAATCATGTTTACTCTTTCTGATTTGGAAGGGCATTAATTACATATAGCACTTATTTAGTTAGTCATGTTGATTTAACAGGGACTGTGCAGTGCCACTGTGGTCTTTAATGCTACTTACCTTTTGGATTTGACAAATAATTTTGGAGATTTTTTATTTCTACCTTTTGACTGGGTTAACACTTAACATTCGTTTATCACCGGCAACTGTATTAATACTTTTTTTATTTTTTTATTTTTAATTTTAATTTTTACAACCGTTGATTGAGTTATTCTTAATAATATATATATATATATATTCTAAGTTCTTAATGGATGGATTGCATTGAGCATCGTAAAGTAAATAAATACAGTAATTAATTAATTAATTAATTAATTATTTAAGGTAGTTTTCAGAAGAGATGATATCTATCACCATCTCACCAACCCCCACATCGCTTTTCTCCCTTTCTCTCCCTCTTTGACTTCAAATAATAAACTTATGGCTTGGAACAACTTTCAATTCAATTCAAAGGTAGCTAGCTGACATTGACAACTTCCTATCCATGATGTGTAGTGTCTAGTGACTAGTGTTAGTGTGTACACCACCCTTTCTCTTTGGACACTTTTTTTTTTTTTTTTTTAAATTTTATTTTATATGATTCATCAGCTTTTCAAAATATACATATATATCACATGATATATTTATAGTTAGTAGGTAGCTATCTATATAGAACTGTTCATGGACTTTATAAAACATGATATATTTGGTAGGTAGCTAGTTAATATAAATAATTAATTGAACTCAAATTGAAATGGTAAATGGATATATTTTTTAGAGTAGAACTAGGGTGTTCTTAAGCTCATCAAAGTGTTTGGTGAGTTTAACTCCAAAATTTATCAAATCAGTTTCAAATAACGAATTTGAACTGTTGAAACTCACCTATCTTATGTGTGATGCGTCTACATGTTAAATTTTTAAATATTAGAATTAGTTTAGTATAAAGTCAATCGGTCAAAATTAGAAGGTTAATAAATTAATTTTAGTGCATTCATTTTTTGAACGTTTTTTTACTGCTTGACTTTATACTAAATTAATTTGAATGTTTAAAATTTTCACGTGTAGACTCATCACTCGTAAGGTAGGCAAGTTTCAACGATTCAGATTCGTCATTTGAAATAAATTTGATGGGTTTTAAAGTTAAGCTCATCAAACACTTTGATGAACTTAAGAACATCCTAGTTCTACTCTATTTTTTAAATATATATCACTTTTGAATTATTAATTCTCATTGGATGACCGTCTTAGTTTGTATGGTGTCCAAATATGAAATAGGAATGAAGATTAGTTTGTATGATGACCGTCTTAGTTTGTATGGTGTACAAAATTGCTGATCTAACGGTGGTTTCTGGTTTTACTGTTTTGTTAAGTCACCGTTGGATCAGCGGTTTTCAAAGTTGCTTAATAAATAGTAAAAAAATTCAGACAAATGTAAAATTTGGTCTCCATAAACATATTCATATGGAGAACAAGATGAATGTTTGGATCGATCATTTGAACTTTAAAAATTGAAAAATGACTTGGTTCTACGAGACCTCAGGAACAATCGATTGTATATTTTATATATATATATATATATATATATAGTAAGGCTTGGGTGCTATGGATAGCATAGAGGGTCACCGTGCTATGGCTCAATATTCGAGTTTTCAAAATTTAAACGGTCAATCCAAACCGTTCATCTTATTCTCCATATTAATATGTGTTTGGAGACCAAATTTTACATTTTTTAAAATTTTTTTTACTATTTGTTTAGCTAGGTAGAAAATCACTTAATCTAAAAAATTCTGCACCATTAAGATATTTGATTTTCTATCTATCTAAAAAAATAGTAAATTTTTTTTCAAAAAATGTAAAATTTGGTCTCCAAACACATATTAATATGGAGAATAAGATGAACGGTTCAAATCGACCGTTTGGATTTTGAAAACTCGAATATTGAGCCGTAACACGGTGACCCTCTATGCTATCCATAGCACCCAAGCCTTACTCTCTCTCTATATATATATATATTTGTTTTCGCATTTGGATGAGCTTGTTGATTTTAAGCACTAACTGAAAAATAACACTAATTTGAATTCCTATTTCGTATTTGGACACCATACAAATTAAGTTATTTCTCTCTTAGGTTAGCGGCTATTCCGATATATATATATCCCAACTATTGTTGGATTAGCTAGCGATTTGATGAGTTGATTAGTTTTAATTAGCGGCTATTCTCACTAGCTAACCTGTCTTTTCATTCAAATGCACTGATATATATATGCATGACATGTTAATTTAAAAACAAATAATTTTTGTTGAGAAAGCGTCTAATTACTTTACTCTCATTTACACTTATAATTACATGAGATTAACTTGGGTGAGCCATGAAGTAAAACACGTTTGTACTCCACACTATATTTTCATTTTGAAAATTCAAACAACCGATCCACATGATCTCCATATTGAAATGTGCTTGGAGACTAAATTTTATATTTTTTGAATTTTTTTTTGTTACTATTTATTAAGTCACTTTGAAAATAGTTGTTTTACTGTGAATAGTAAAAATTTCTGGACCGCCAGATCAGTGATTTTCAAAGTAGCTTAATAAATAGTAAACAAATTTCCAAAAATGTAAAATTTGATCTCCAAGCACATTTCAATATAGAGATCGTGCTGAGTAGCTCTGATCGATTGTTTGGATTTTCAAAATAAAAATATAGTGTCATGGAGTAAGATAAGTTTTTACTCCATGACTCATTTTAGCCCAACTCTAATTACATTATGATTTATAATAACAAATAGTAAATTGCTGCACGTACTTATAACATAATGAAAAGGGATAATTTCATGTATACCCCTAAAAAACTTCAAAATTACGTATTTTCCCTTCTAAACTTCATAAACTCACAAATTTATTCATTTTACAATCTTTTATATTGAAACTCATTCTTAATTTATAAAATACCTATTTTACTCTTTATTAAAAGCATAAAATGCCCATCGGACTCAAATTTTAATCTTATGGGTTCCTCTACCGTTCGAACTGCTTTAAGATATGTGCACACTAGATCAGCACAAATATTGAAGGGAACAAGCACACATATTGAAGCGTCATGTGCATATCTTAATGCGATGCTCTCGAAGAGGAACTCTTGAGATCCAAATTTTAGTATTTGATGGATGTTTTATGCTTTTCATAAATAGTAAAATATGTATTTTATAATTTAAAAAGAGTTATAATATAAAAAACAATAAAATGAGTAAATTTATGAGTTTTTGAAGTTTAGAGGGGAATACGTAATTTCAAAGTTTAAAAGAAAAAAGTACATAATTTTGAAGTTTTTGAGGGGTATACGTGAAATTTCCCCAAAATGGATAAACAGTTAAACAACAATGCCTTGCGTAGCGGTTGACGGTGTCAAAAATATCTCACAAATCTGATTAATACAAATTACAAAGCAAAGAAAACATCCACCAATAAAAAGTAGAAACAGATAGATTTGGTTCACACAAAAATAAACATGCACGCAACAAAAAGACTACTGACCTCAGTAGCATACTCTATGCATGGCCCAAGCCCCACTGAAGAGTCAAAGACAATGAAATAAACCAACTTCAGTACCAATGTTGAATGTACCATACATATATACTTCCCAATCCAAATCTCCACCCTAAAGCATCACCAACATACCAAATTGATCACCTATTACTAATTATTCTACCAACATTTAGGGGTGTCAATGGATACGATACGGGTCGGGTGGAGACATTTTCATATTCGTACCCGTTATGATAACGAAAAAAAAATCTTTATCCTTACCCATATTTTCAATATGGTACGGGTTGAGTAAACAGATAAAAAAGTGCCATTAACATTTCAATTTGTGTTTTTGATAAAATAATTTTTAAAATAAGAAAATAATAATAATGAATACAACTAATTTGTATTATGAAAATTTAATAAAATACAAAAACTTTAATGTATCATGCATCATCTTTGTATATATATATATATATATATATATATATAAAGAGAGAGAGAGAGAGAGAGAGAGAGATGGGCTATGGTGCATTGCAATGCATAGGCTCCTTGTGCATTGGACCATAAATCACCGATTCAAAGTCCAAATGACTGATCCAAGCCGTTCATCTTGTTCTCCATATTAATATGTGATTGGAGACCAAATTTTATATTTTTTTGGAATTTTTTTACTATTTATTTAGATTTATTGAAAATCTGAAAATCCGGGGAAACAATAAAAAATTTTGGACCACCAGATCAGCGATTTTCAAAGTGGTTTAATAAATAGTAAAAAAAATTTCAAAAAATATAAAATTTGGTCTCCAAGCACATATTAATATGGAGAACAAGATGAACGGTTTGGATCGGTCATTTGGACTTTGAATCGATAATTTATGGTCCAATGCACAAGGGTGCTTATGCATTGCAATGCACCATAGCCCATCTCTCTCTCTCTCTCTCTCTCTCTATATATATAGAGAGAGAGAGAGAGAGAGAGTAGAACTAGGGTGTTCTTAAGCTCACCAAAGTGTTTGGTGAGCTTAACTTCAAAATCCATCAAATTAGTTTCAAATGACGAATCTGAACCATTGGAAGTCGCTTATCTTACGAGTGATGCGTTTACATGTGAAAATTTTCAATATTCTAATTAATTTAGTATAAAGTCAATTGGTCAAAATTAGAAGGTTAATAAATTAATTTTAGTGCATTCATTTTTTGAACGAATTTTGACCGCTTGACTTTATACTAAATTAATTTGAATGTTTAAAATTTTCATATGTAGACGCATCACCCGTAAGATAGGCGGGTTTCAACGGTTTGGATTCATCATTTGAAACCGATTTAATGGATTTTGGAGTTAAGCTCACCAAACACTTTGGTGAGCTTAAGAACACCCTAGTTATATATATATAGAGGAGGGTTCAAATGCATCCAAAATTTTGTGCACCCTATATTTCAAATCCTTTTTCTCCATTTTCAAAGTCTAAATAGTCAATTCGAACTGTTACATGCGATCTATATATTAAGATGTACTTGGAGACCAAATTTTACATTTTTTGAAATTTTTTTTACTATTTATTAAGTCACTTTGAAAATCGCTGATTTTACATTTTCTGGCCATTGGATCAGCGATTTTCAAAGTGGTGTGGTTTAATAAATAGTAAAAAAAAATCCAAAAAATGTAAAATTTGGTCTCCAAGCACATCTTAATATATAGATAACATCTAACAGTTCGGATTGACTATTTGGACTTTGAAAACAGAGAAAAATGATTTGAAAGATAGGGTGCATTTGAGTGTACAAAAATTTGAATGCATTTGAACCCTCCTCATATATATATATATATATATATATGAGGAGGGATCCACTTACAACAACTTCAAAGTTACAACATCTTACAACATCATTTTTTTTTCATTTTCAAAGTCCAAATCGTCGACCCAAACCATTAGATATTCAATCTATATTAAAACGTGCTTGGAGACCAAATTTTACATTTTTTTGGAATTTTTTTGCTATTTATTAAGATGGGTACAAAATCGCTGTTTTTTAATGGTACAGAATTTTAATAAATACAGTGATTTTGTACCCATCTTAATAAATAACAAAAAAATTCCAAAAAATATAAAATTTGGTCTCCAAGCACGTTTTAATATAGATTAAATATCTAACGGTTTGGATCGACGATTTGTTCTTTGAAAATAAAAAAAAACGATGTTGTAAGATGTTGTAACTTTCAAGTTGTTATAAGTGGATCCCTCCTCTCTCTCTCTCTATATATATATATAATTTTTTATATTTTAAAAATTATCTTATGCTAAAATGGGTAAGATAACGAAAAAAAAAAATCATTATTCTTATTCGTACCCAATTATCTAACAGAATAAAAATCTTATTCTTACCGTGTTTTCGAATATGATACGGATTGAGTAAACAGGTAAAAGAATGTCATTGACACCCCTACCAACATTCATGTTCACTGTTTTTTAGGGAACTACAAAAAAATATTTTATTCATGCATGTAAAAGATAATTATTGTTAAACTGACATAAATTATTATTTTAAGGATATTGCTTTACTAATGTGATGCAAAACAGTACCATTACGATCTTATTCATTAAGTTCACGTACCGATTTAGTAGTAGATAGAGGAGTATTAAAGAAGAAGAGTAATAAACAAGAACTCACAAATAAAGACAACTTTCTATTTCATATTCTGCCATCAACAGCAACCTACATAGATATTTAAAGGGAAAATAAATTAAAAGCTATCATTGGTCTTGTAAAAAAAGTAAATTCAAATTTGACTAAATCAAAGAAGCTTTTAGATTACTGTCCCAAAATTAAAAGCTTTCCCATTCAGTCAAAGTTTGGAATTGGTTTATTTCTTGAATATCAAGACCGCTACTTCTTAATTAGATGACCACCCATTCAGTTACGATACGGATATGAATATATATAAATATAGAAAGAGAGAGAGAGGCTACGGTGAGTTGCGAAGTAAAACGCATTTTTACTTCACGTTGTATTTTTATTTTGAAAGTCCAAACGACCGATTCGAACCGTTAAATCTTTAATTCATATTGAAATGTGCTTGGAAACTAAATTTTACATTTTTTGAAATTTTTTTACTATTTATTAAGCATTTTTGAAAACTGCTGGTTTGCTGTGAACAGTAAAAAACAGTAAAATTTTCTGGACCATCAGATCAGCGACTTTCAAAATTGCTTAATAAATAGTAAAAAAATTCCAAAAAATGTAAAATTTGGTCTCCGAGCACATTTCAATACGGAGAATAAGATGAACGGTTCAGATCGACGTTTTGAACTTTAAAATTATAAAATATGAGCGTGAAGTAAAATAGTAGCTTTACTTCGCAACTCACTGTAGCCCACCTCATATATATATATATATATATGATTTATGCGGATACAACTACAATTTTAATTTTAGAAGTGGATAAATATACATATACAAATAATTAATTATTTGTATCTATAATTTTTATTTTTCGAATATCGATCTGTTTGTATAGATATTAGATACGGATAGATATATGAATAATTTTTCTTGTATTGTTTTTGTTGAGAGCTAGCTAGCGTCCCTCATCATTTTCATTTACGCAGAGAAAGAGAAGAGAAGAGAAGAGAAGAGAAGGAAGTAGAAAAGTTGACATAGTAAATATATCGATTTTTGTCAGATTAATTGTCTCCAATTTTGGATATATAAGACGTACGGTTGAATTATATATATATTAATTCTCATGACTAGACTAGATCACCGTCATTAATTATTAATTTTATTTGTTATATATATATATATATATATATATATAGCTAGTGTGTCATGATCTACGTACATGCATGACCTTGTTACTCAATTCTCAATTCAAAATTGCAAAAATATATCTTAAGGATATATAAGATCAAGATGGTAATTAATTAAGAAATAAAGAGTGAAATTAATTAATAATTATTGAGCATGCAGATATCGAAATCAAGTTGGTAATAAAATAGAAGGGTGAAATGTATATGGCAACCACTACAACCACTAAGATTGGAAATTTCTTGGAAGGTATTGCATTTGCATATTTGCATTGTACGATCGATAGTAACATTGAAACTGATCGAATGAATGGGTTGTAACTTGTAATTAAGACTTAAGAGTAAGAGTAAGATAGATAAATCTCAATACCTCATGAGTCATGACATTACATTTATATATATATTTCCCCTCGTATATATATAAGATGCGACATCTCAAATACCCAAAACCCTTTACCTCATTCATTCATTCATTCATCATTCATTATAAAATGAATAAAGAAATATTTGAAATTGTTTGATAATTAAAAGATTAAATAAACTAATTTTGAAAAAAATCATGATTTTATTTTGAAAGTATTGATATTAAATTATTAATTAGATGGATTTGCAGCATGGGCCGAGTCCAAGTGCTATCGAGCGCTTAAGTGCCCCATCCATTTCCATTACCTACTACCACAACACCATCACATCACATCATCATTTGATCACTTTCAATTTCCAAAATTTATTTATGAGTTGCACCGGATTGCATTCTTTTCTCGCTCTCTCTCTCTCTCTCTCTCTCTATATATATATATATATATCCACATATATAACATCAACAACAACCACCAAAACCGTACTACCCAATAGTTAATTAATTAATTAAGCTTCTTCAATCATAGTACATATAATTAATTAATGACGATTCTCTCTGTTACCAGAACTGCCCAGTACTACGTTCGACCTGACGGAGCCACCCCGTCAGACACCCTGTGCCTCTCTGTGATCGATCGTGTGGCGGGTCTGCGTCACTTGGTGCGATCGCTGCACGTGTTCAAAGGAGGCCATGAGGCCCGCAGAGTGCTAAAGAATGCCCTATCGAAGGCGTTGGTGAAGTACTACCCATTTGCGGGGCGGTTTGTGGACCCGGTGCAGGAAGGTGAGGAGGTGCGTGTGGCGTGCACAGGAGAGGGAGTGTGGTTTGTGGAGGCAGAGGCCGGGTGCAGTCTCGAGGAAGCCAACTACCTCGACCATCCTCTCCTCATCTCGCAAGATGACCTCCTTCCCGAGCCCGATACCGATGTCAATCCCCTCACTTTACCCCTTATGATACAGGTACGTACACTCACACACAGAAATCAGAATTTTGCTTGTGCCATATATCAATTGGGAGCAAGGCACGTCTGATAGGTATGAGACTCTTAACTCGGTTTAATGCCAGCTCAGAACCGTCTGATTCGCTTCGTGATCCGTGCACATTTAATTTGAACGAATATTAAAGTGGAGCGCACATATATTGAAGTGTCCACACAGATCACGAAACGAATCGAACGGATCCGACCGATTTGAGTTTGATGCCCATCTCTGGTTCACGTGCTAAACGGGTAGGTAAGCAATAATTAATTGTATTTAGTGAAGCTCCTTGTTAGTTAATTATATCCAATCTTTTGGGGAATTGAGATACAACAAAGTCTGCAAATCATTCTAAAAATAATCTCTGTTTATTTATTTCAAAGGCTTTTATTTATTTATTTATTCCAAAAACACTTGAAAACCGAATAAGCTCTGTTTAATTATTTCAGACCTCTGCTTCTATTAACATAACCTGTAAAACGCCTCACAGCATAAAATGAAATTACAGTTAGACCCTCCCAAGACTAGCTATTTACAAAGGTTGCATTTGGATCAACCAAGAATATAGCTAATCTTGGGTTAGCTCCACTATTCTCAATTCTTGTTGATACAAACATAAATTAGCAATTTGAATTAGCTCAAGAATAACTCTATTATACTAACCCATAAAAATGTTGAGTTAACAAGAATAGAGCTTGTGGGGTTAGTGATATTAATAAAATATTTGATTCATCTCAATTAGAGTTAGTTTAAATATTAAATTAGTATTAAATAAAACATCTGATTAGTATTAAATAAACTATTAGTTTAAATATTAAATTAAATATAATATAATTTTAAAATGTTGATTAGTATTAAATAAATATAATATTAAATAAAATGTTAGATTAAATATAATATAATATTAGTTTAAATGTTAAATGTGATATAATATTAATTTAAATATTAAATTAGTATTAAATAACTATAATATAAAATTAGATTAATATTAAATAAAATGTTAGATTAAATGTAATATAATATTAATTTAAATGTTAAATGTAATATAATATTAATTTAAATAATAAATTTAATATAATATTAATATAAATAATAAATTTAATATAATATTAATTTAAATATTAAATTAGTATTAAATAACTATAATATAAAATTAGATTAATATTAAATTAAATATTATATTAAATATAATATAATATTAATTTAAATATTTAATGTAATATAATATTAGTTTAAATATTAGATTAGTATTAAATAAATATAATATCGGATAAGATTAAATTATTATTAAATAAAATATTATAAAATATAATATAATATTAGTTTAAATATTAAATGTAATATATTATTAATATAAATAAAATATAAAATATCATATTACTTTAAATTTGAATTTAATGTAATATTAATTTAAATATTAAATGTAATATAATATTACTTTAAATTTTAGATTATTATTAAATAAAATATTAGATCAAATATAATATAATATTAATTTAAATGATAAATGTAATATAATATTAGTCTAAATATTAAATGAAAGAAAATATTAGTTTAGATATTAAATGTAATGTAATATTAGTTTAAATATTAAATTAGATTAATCACTATTTTATTTATTCTCTCCATCACTATTTCAAACATACAATCCAAATGACATTTTTACTAACCCGAATAGTCCAAAGTTAGTGCTATTTTCAAACCATTTGGATTAGCACTATTCGCAATCACTAATCCAAAAATCGCTATTCTTACACTAATCCTTGCTCGATCCAAACGTATCCTTTAAAGTGAACAAAAAACTCTGTTTTACTAATCTTGACTGGACATGTAAGGCACTGAATTGAAATTGTTTCAAAGAGTTCATTCGTTAATTCAATTTGGTTCCTCTTATTCTATAAATAAATATAAGCAGCAACCAGCCAATAATTAATTATATATGTACAGCACAATCAAACATTAATTAATAGTCAACCGCATTTTGTAATGGATCAGGTCACTGAATTCACATGTGGCAGCTTCGTAGTGGGCCTCATCTCGGTGCACACCATCGCCGATGGGCTCGGAGCGGGCCAGCTCATGAATGCCATCGGAGCCATGGCACGTGGGCTCGACAAGCTCCCGGTAGAACCTGTATGGGCCCGCGACCTCATACCAAACCCGCCCAAGCTGCCACCTGGGCCCCCGCCCGAGTTCCCCTGCTTTGCATTGCAGTACCACACCACCGACCTCTCAACAGCAGACATCAACAGCATAAAGGCTCGCTACTTTGAAGCTATGGGCCAACGCTGCTCGACTTTTGATGTGTCAATTGCCAAGGTGTGGCAGGCACGGGTACGGGCCATCAGGTTGGGCCCACAAGAGCCGGTGCATGTTTGCTTTTTCGCAAACACCCGACACTTGCTGCAGCAGGTGCTGCCTAAGGAGGGCGGCTTCTACGGCAACTGCTTCTACACAGTGACAGTGACGAGCACGAGTGAGGCAGTGTCACGTGCGGAGCTGCCAGATGTGGTGAAAATGATACGGGATGAGAAGGCGAGGTTGCCAGCTGAGTTTGCGAAGTGGGCAGCAGGGGACTTCACGGAGGACCCATACGAGTTGACGTTCTCATTCAATTCATTGTTTGTGTCGGACTGGACACGGTTGGGGTTCCTGGAGGTTGATTACGGGTGGGGCCCACCGGTGCATGTAATACCATTTGCATACTACCAGTTCATGGCGGTGGCCATCATAGGGGCCCCGCCAACCCCGAAGAAGGGGGTGAGAATCATGACGCAGTGCGTGGAGAAGGAGCACTTGCTGACCTTCCAGCAGGAGATGAAGGCTGTGGCCTTCTAACTGCTCATGAATTAATTAAGTTGTTTTTAAGTTGTTTTACATTACATTACATTACATTACATGCATGCATGTATATGTATATGTATATGTATATGTATATGTATATGTATATGTCAAGTGTGGATGATTTTCTTTTCTTTGTTTGAACAAATTAATATTCCTCTGCAATTAATATTTTGCAATTAATGTTAATATATATGATCTTAATTTTTGCATGCTTTCAATTTAATATTTTGCAAGTTCACCTAATTTGTGATTTGTGTAATTTGATCAATCAATCATATATGCAGATACATGATTGAAATAGCTAGCTCTGATCGATGTTTTACAATTCCTTGTATATATATATATATATATAGATATTGTTTGTTTCACAGAATAGAAGACTTAATATATAAATTCGATCTACCGTACCAATGCACCATGCATATATCATCCCTGTTCCCTGTTCCCTAGCTAGCTAGCCTAGCTCTTCTCATTCTAGCGAGATTGATTTGCTAATTGGGCATGAGCATGAACCTCAGCCTCAGCCTCAGCCTGCTTGGCGATGTTAAGGAAAACTTCCTCCAGAGTCGTTAGGCCGAGTTGTATGTCTGATATCCCAAATTCACTTTCTCTCTCTTCTAATTCCGCAAAGAAACTCTGCCATTTCACAACACAATTAATTAATACCAACAAATTAATTTAATTAATTCATAAAACGTACATGATATATATATATATATATACACACACACTTACTGTTAGGAGAGCCTCTTTATCACGAGGGATAACAAAGGTCAAAAACGCCTTGTTCTCCTCTTTCGGTTTCACACCAAGCCTCTGCACAAAATTAGTTACATATATATAGTTAATATATCATTCCTCAGGATAATTAGATAGGTATTATTAACAAATTAAAGTTCGATCAAATTCTAGCTAAATTAATGCATGGTACTAATTAATCTAATTTTGTATGTCATAAATATACATATAATTACTTCATAAAAGAAGCGTTTCACCGGCTCAAGATGAGGATCATCGATAGATCCTTGACCAAGCATATGTGCAGAGAAGTTGACATTAGCAATATAACCAGTACCAAATCGGGATTTGAGGCGAATGGAGGTGCCGATGCAACGGAACTTCCCTTTTGCCATGATGGCAATACGGTCGCTCAGGATGTCGGCCTCCTCCATTGAGTGGGTTGTCAGAACTATTGCTCTTCCTTTTTTTGCATCCTCTATTATGTCCCATACATGCCTCCTTGTTATTGGATCCATACCCGTTGTCTGCAAATAAGCAGAGCAGTTAATAAATATTGCTAGGCATGATACTTTTACTGGTATATATATGGAGTAACTGCAGCTAGCGCATGCATATTTACCGGTTCATCTAGAAAAACCAATTTGGGGTCACCGATGAGAGAAATAGCAACACTGAGACGGCGCTTCATACCGCCACTGAAACTCCCAGCTCTAAAATGAGCAGCATGTGCTAGTTTCACATCTGCTAGTAATTTCTTCACTACCTGCATCCATTGGCAACAAATTTAATTAATTGTGTTAAACAAGTTCGAGTGGATCTTTTTAATTCCAGGTATTGTTACAAATTAAAGTGTACTGTTTTGGTTTCAGAAGGAGGCAAGCCTTTAATGCTGGCAAACAAAGCAAGGTTCTCCTCTGCTGTCAATGCATCCCACAAGATATCAAACTACATAACAAAAGGGAAAGGGAGAAAAGGTTATGGACTTGAATTGATGCGAAAATGAAAACAATATTAATTAGATTATATATATATATATATATATATATATATAACCTGTGGGCAAACACCAATCAATCTTCTGATATTGGCCATGCCAACAGAGCTCCTTACAGAATTGCCGTATATCAATGCTGTCAGAAAAGTAAATTAAGAAGTGATAAAATAAAATAACAATTGAATTGAATGTAAATCCAAACAAAGAAAAGAAAAGAAAAGAAGAAATTAAGACAAAGTAATATATATAGATAGATGCTTGTAAACTAATTAAATACCATCACCGCCTGTGATGGGGGTAATGCCGGTAAGGCAACTAATCGTAGTAGTCTTTCCTGCTCCATTTGGCCCAAGCAGACAAAACAGTTGGTCTTTTGCAAGATTTACCCATATTCCCTAATAAATTATTTTAAATTAAGGAAGAAATTAACATTAACATATATAGGCATCTAACTAGCTACTTAATTTGCTTTGGTTTTAATTAAAATTAATTGAGATAGATATATACATATATACCTTAATAGAATGATATGGGGAAGTGCGCTTGCACTTGCAGCAGCATGCACTGCAGCTGATGTTAAAGGTGCCGGGATATGTTTTCGTTAAACCACGCACCTGTACCGCCACATCGTCTCCTATTTCTATTTGTTGCTTCACAGCTTTCTCCTCTGCAACCACATCCTCATCCTCTTTCTCATCACTTGGAGATGTCTCTTCCACTGCTGGACTGGACCCCATCCAGCTCAAGATGCTTCCCTCTAATAAATTAATTAATTCATATTCATATTCATATTCATATTCATAGAAAGAAGAACATGCAAATTAATTACAAGAGCATGTAATTAATGTAACTAACCTCTCACCTTGCTACCTCCTCTTCCTGTCCAGTAACCAGGGTTCAAAAAGTAGAAAACCGATTTCCTAACACCATTTGCATTTGGTATTATATTGTCCAAGTAAATCGCCAGGATAAACCAGACACAAAATGTTGTTATGAGCCACTTGTATATTGTTTCCTGCATGCATGCATGAATGCATGTGTTGTGGAATTAATAATTAATATATATATATATATATATAAAAGAAAAAAAAATTAATTAAACAAACAACATATATACGTATAGAGTTAGTTACGTACAATGGTAATCATACAGTCGGGTTCTCTTTTAGTGCATTTGCTGATACTGTTCCAGCTAATACCTGGATCTTCAGCAGTAAAAGTTGCATCACTAAGAGTTTTCACAGCTTTTGCAAATAAGTTGGGAGGGAATAAAGACCACATAATCCGAGAACGTTTCTTATATGTCTTCGAATACGGAAATCCAATTGTTGTCACGAGCTACACAATTAAATCACAATTAAAATTAAGTAAACAAACATGCATGATGCATGATTAATGAGCTAGCTTATATTAATTAAATATATACTTACCTGAGTCAGGAAGCCAATTATGAAAATGGAGAAGCCGACAGTAGTGGCAGACGATGCTTTGCTAATAAAGGTCGAGATGACGAAAGCAAAGCTAATCTGCCAGGAAGATATATGTGCATGTTATTATATCTATATTAATTATATATTAAGCTAGCTAGCTAGCTAGCTAGGGAAATGAAATTATGGATTATAATTAATTAAGCTTGAGTCAGAGTGTATATGTACCATGTTAAGTTGGAACAGAAAGAACAAGAGGAAGAGCACGACAAAGCTATTGTTCTTAAAGAAGGGGAATTGGAACATGATGCCGAAGAGCAGGGTGAGGAGAGAAGAGATGAGAGTAAGCATGGCCTCCCATGTGAACCAGGAGAGCCAATATGCCGATTCATACAGCCCCATCATCGACATGGCCTGCCGCAGCTTCAGCTCCTTCTCTGTTACCAGCGAGCTTATCTGGAATACAAACCCAAACATTGCTATTGCCAGAAAGAATGTCGGCCCTGCCTGTCCCAATGCAGAGAACGTCTTAGTTGGTGGGTGAGCGAATTCCTTGACCCCGACATTCCACCTGAAATTCGGATCCCCAATCAGAGACCTTGCAATTTCCCTCTCGGCAGCAATTTGAAGGGGGATCTGGAACTTGAAAGTGGGGTCCTCATAACGGCCTCTCCTGGCTATTCCTGTAGAATTGGTCTGTATGGCGTAACTTATAACCGTTGCATTTTTCACGGTGAAGTGAAGAGCACCAGGACAACGCAAAGGATTGTCTAACATCCACTTGTCAACCTCATCCTGAGTCTTAAATGACATAACCTTGTTGGATGGAATGGGGCGTCGGGGGTTGTTGGTCATAATTGCCTCTACAATGGATGCAATGCGGGAAGAGGAGTTGCCGCTCCAGAAGAAGTCATAGCAAGGGGTTTTGATGAAGAACTTGTCCTCGCAGGGGGGGATGGCATTGATCAATTCAGATGTTAACGCTTCTGGGTCACGGACGTTGTTGTAGGCAGTGCTGCTGCTAAACCGCTGTTGCACGGCCTTGTTGGTGCAAAAAATGAGGAAGATGAAGAAGAGAGATGACAGCAGCTGCACTGATGCTGACCGCTTATGTCGCCATGTCAGTATAGCATTCTTCCGCACCAATGCCACGTACTGCTGCCACATCAGCCCAATCTCCATCTATATATCAAGATCAATATCAATGAGATATTGAGATGGAATGGAATGGAATGGAAGACCAAAACTATAAATTGGTTTTTCACTTTTCAGAAGAAAT
The DNA here is from genome assembly GCA_033356055.1 of Carex pumila. NCBI lineage: Eukaryota > Viridiplantae > Streptophyta > Magnoliopsida > Poales > Cyperaceae > Carex > Carex pumila. Next base: position 58,403 of record JARJHM010000118.1, on the reverse strand, counting down.
TAAAGATTGATCAGCAGGACTTGATCATATACGAGGTACCTACAATTGTTTTCTATTATTATGCATAGCTATTAATGTATTCTTGAAATGAAACAGTTGGTCCAGCGATGTAATTTAAGAATTGTGTGATCACAGCATAATTTCTAAAAAAAAACAGAAAAAACTTGAAAATCAATTCTAAACAAATGCTGTAAGTGGATCCCTCCTCTATTATATAAATCACTCATATATGACGTTGTTAGCAAAATAGGAGATATAATAGAAAAATGACAGTTAAAAAGTATAATAAGAGATATTAATTACCCCGCTTAATTAAATTTGGTAAATTTTTTTCTTCTAATTTTTTTTTAATAAAGATATTAGTCCGCTTAAATGTGATAGCCGAATATAAATTAACTATGTAGAAATGTCTTTTAATAATGTAAGATAAGAAAAAAAAAAAAAGCTAGTGTAAGATAAAAAACGCTATTTTTTTCTAATTCTAACTTGTTTTCAATTACTATTCTCTTATTATACTTTTTAACTGTCATTTTTCTACCATTTTTTTTCTTCTCAGATATGAGCGATTTATATAATATTATAATTAAGAAGATGCATATCAACAAATGAAAAATGTAATTAATTAGCATAATGTAACGTACAAAAGATTCATATGACATATTAGTTTTCAATACATATTTTTCCTTGAAGGAACAACAAATTAAGTGTGTGCTTTTAGTAGCCATTTGTAATATAAAATAATATGATGGTTGTTTATAAGAAATATTATTTGGAAGTTTGAAAATGTTATAATCTAGATCCTCTATTATGTTTGCCTGACATTTTAGAGCTTGGGACATAGTTTGGTATATTTATTTCTATTTACTATTTAGTACAAGGAAACCAAGGGCACAAATATAATAAGCCCCTTGCTGTTGGAGAATTAATCTACGTATTATTCGAGAATTTTACAAAAAAAAAATTTTCTGATTTTTGACTTGTCAATATAAATAGGACAACGCAGTGTCCAATAGACCGAAATTTTTAAAAATACCATTTTTTTTAAATTATTAAACGAAAACACTAATTTCGGCTGGAAATTATATTTTTTGCATGGCCGCTTCCCGGGGAAGGGGGCACTTGGAACCGAGCCGCTTCAGGAGGAAGCGGGCACTTATTTGGGCCGCTTCTGGGCCCAGCGGGCTGAGCCGCTTTGGGGGCCAGCGGCCACACTGTTGCTATTTTTTTTTTTTTGAAAAACATATTTTTTTGTATTAAAATATTATAAATGTTGAATATATTCCTTTGAAAATAGATGAAATACAATATAATTTGATTTATTAGAAAAACTGCAACAAATAACCCGGATTAATATTTTTCAGGCCGGATTTTTCGCGGTTGTAAGAAAAATTAATATATTTCTGTATGTGTTATTGGAAAATAATAAAAATACTTAGATTCTGAGTTATTGATCTCGGTTCAAAATTCACTTCTAGGTAATACAAAACATATTATGATCCTTCTAGTAAAAAAATATTATGATCCGACCTAGTCGATTCCTCCTGCATATCTACCAGGGTTCACTATGCCGAACCCCTTTCCACACTTTCCTGGTAGCTCACAGCCTACGCAGTATCCTCCCATTCCGGACTTTGCTGGCACCTCCACATAGTATCATCCCGGTACGTACTTTCCTGACATCTCCGTGGATGATCCTATCGTGAGAGCTGCCTACGGTATGTTACCGACTCAGGAGTCTGGACACACAGTTGCATTTGGTCCTGCAGTCCAGCAGTCAGCTGAGATGGAGGAGGTAGAGGCCGTTGAGTCAGATGATTCTCTCGACCACACGCCACTCGTAGTGCGGATTAGGGGTTTGAGGACCAGGAGGGCGAGGCGCCCATTCACTTCTTACTTTTAGGTTGCTGTTTGTTTTTGTACTTTTTTTTTACTCTAGTGTTGTCATATACTGTGATTTGTTATATCAGGATGCTTATCTTTCTTTCATGTTGTTATTTATCGTACTATTTTGCTTTTATCTTTCTTTCATGCTTACCCTTCTAATACATTTAATTTATAAAAAGTTATATCTATTTTGAGAATTATTTTTGAAAAACAATCATTAAATAAATTAAAGTTTTTATTTTTTTCCAAAAATAGATACAACTTTTTAAAAATTTAATGTACTAGAAGGATCATAATATTTTTTGTATTACCTAGAAGTGAATTTTGAACCGAGATCAATAACTCAGAATCTAAGTATTTTTATTATTTTTCAATAACACATAACGAAATATATTAATTTTTCTTACAGCCGCGAAAAATCCGACCTGAAAAATATTGATCCGGGTTATTTGTTGCAGTCTTTCTAATAAATCAAATTATATTGTATTTCATCTATTTTCAAAGAAATATATTCAACATTTCTGATATTTTAATACAAAAAAAATTATGTTTTTCAAAAAAAAAAAAAAATAGCAACAGTGTGGCCGCTGGCCCCCAAAGCGGCCTAGCCCGCTGGGCCCAGAAGCGGCCCAAATAATTACTCGCTTCCCTCCGAAGCGGCCCGGTTCCAAGCGCCCGCTTCCTTGGGAAGCGGTCATGCGAAAAATATAATTTCCAGCCGAAATTGGTGTTTTGGTTTAATAATTTTAAAAAAATGGTATTTTTAAAAATTTCGGTCCAATAGAGCCCTTCCTGCAAAATGGACAGGAATGCGCCACACGAATAACCACATAGGATCCGGCACAGCACATCACAGCAGTAAATCCTAAGCATATTTCAGGATTTTCTGTGGCATAATATGGGAAAAGGGAAAAGAGTCTATTCCAGATCCAGACTATAAATCAAGCCTTAATTAATATGTATTATTAATTGAGACAAGGCTCAGAAAACTATTAGTTTTTTATTTTATTTATAGGTTAATTAATGTATGCACCATTTGTCCGCTAACAACTGTACTAGAATTAAAAAGAGCCCGTACAAGTACAACACCTCCGTCTAGTTAGTAGTTACTATTTACAAAGTCTCTATATAGTACAGAAAACTAGTAGTTAAAAAGTATTTAATTTAATATAAAGTCATGCTTTAATAAGTATAGCAGCTTAGAGAGAATGGATCAATAACTTGTTTTTTAATTTACTTCAAACGTTGGTCATAATTTAATTTAATACATTCACATATATTATTTTTTTGACAATGCTGCTTTATATTAAATTAATATTAATTAAATAACATATATCGAGACATTAATCTATCTTAAAAGAATACATGTACCAACATCACCCCTGTTTATTGTAATATTTGATTAATGAAAGCCCACAGGTCTCTACTGCCAAAAAAGAAGAAGAAAACACAAGTGTTATGTAATATGTTTGGCAGTTTATATACAATCTGCTACACAAAAGATTACAGTAAAATAATGCAGAATTTATGAAAATCAATGCATTGGAGCCTTAATAACCTTTAGTGAGGTCAGGATAATCTAGGCTTTTTTATAAGAAATGTTAATTAACCTGGTCACAAATGAGATAAAAACCTAAATGTCCCTTGGTACTTACCACTAGACCCACAAAAATAGGGTGTTCATCGGTTTAGTTCAGTTAAAACCGAAATAAATTAGGCAAATCAAAATTTTATTCGATTTTCAAAATTGAAACTGACTTGACCGAATTAAACTTATAAACCGATTACAATCGAACCAAAGTAAATTTCGGTTTGTTCGGTCAAACCAAACAAACCAAAGTGTATTAATTTGTATCACAATAAGTTGTAAATAGCGATTATAGAGTGGAGACAAAAAAAAAAAAAAAAAACTATTGCGAATAGTGTAGCTATGTAAAAGCTATCATACATAATTTTTTTTTTCAAAATTTATATTCTATATTTCTACTAATTATCAACATGATCAATATTGGAAAATTGAGATAACAACTACGTGACAACTAATCTGTCTCTCTCTCTATATATATATATATTTTTAGAAGAAAAAAAGATTGTACATAGTAACATTATTTGATATATAATTCATACTTGATAGTATTACATATTATAATAGACAAAGAACCATTAATTTTATAAATGAATAAAGTTAGTAAACCTATTTGAAGTGCATTCAGGGGTTTGTTGGATCTTATGTATAAGTTTGTATAGGCTTGGATACATATTTTTGTGGTTTTAAGTTTTAATTTAGATGCACTCGTGCACTGCAACAAATATGCAAAAGCAGAGTAGTGCGGTGAGTCATCATGGACTATGACCGTCGATTAATTGAAGTTGAACACTTGCTTGCTTGACATTTAATTGTATAAATATTTATTTTTGTGCTTCAACTCGATCGGTACGTAATTATTTCATTTATTTTAACAATTACAGGAAACAATTTTCTTTGTTCTTTCTCATTTGAAACATCTACAATACTACATTGTTTCCTTTAATATATGCCCAGGTAATTTAATTTTGACAAAAAAATTATTTAAATAGCTACATCATTCTAAAACAAATAAGATTACAAATATACTAAATTACCTTTAAATGACTTCTTACAGCTCAAAATTATTTTCAAGATCACGAGAACACGGTATGAAATATGATATTATAAATTTTAGAAGGTGATATTTATAATTTTGTGGTTTTCGAAGAATATACTCCAAATTTGTCCTTAATAATATCATTCATACTATGTGAGGTTGTTAAACAATATTTTTTTTACTTAACTTGTTGAAGTATATATTTTTTGGCCTCAATTAGAAACATAAATGTTATGATCTGAATAAATTTTGCATGATCTAAATAAGTCTTACATGCGATCTAAACATAAATGCAATTTTCAACTAAATGAATAAGTGTTAAGTATATATAATATGAGGAGGGATCAAGTTACAATACTTGAAAGTTACAATAAAATTACAACATCTATTTTTTTTTCTTTTTGAAAGTCCAAATCGTCGATCCAAACCGTTAGATATTCAATCTATATTAAAATGTGCTTGGAGACCAAATTTTACATTTTTTGAAATTTTTTTGCTATTTCTTAAGATGGATACAAAATTGCTGTTTTTTTATGATGCAGAATTTTAATAAAAACAGTGATTTTGTACCCATCTTAATAAATAGCAAAAAAATTTCAAAAAATGTAAAATTTGGTCTCCAAGCACATTTTAATATAGATTGAATATCTAACAGTTTGGATCGACGATTTGGACTTTGAAAATGAAAAAAAATAGATGTTGTAACTTTCAAGTGTTGTAACTTGATCCCTCCTCATATAATATATATGGGAGTCCTTATTATTTCTAGTAGTTATAAGTTATTCAATTTCATTTGTATAGATTATACATAAAGAATTTATCTTTCTTTATTTTCTCTTTGATGAAGTCGATTAGTTAAAATAAAAGTCAGTTTTTTTAGAAAAATGCATCTATCTCTTTTGGAACTTTAGATCTTGTTTAATTTAAAATTAGCAATTTTTATTGAAAGAAAAGTTATCTTGGTAGAAATGGATATTTATAGTTTCTGAAACTATTTTAAATTCATTTTCCGTCAAACATATTGTTTAAATATTTTAAGTTTTGAATTGAATTATAATTTGCAACACACTTTTGTTAATTCATGTAATCAAATAAAAATTAATTCACTTAGGATAGTTCATAACAAATGAGTTGAGTTTAGGGTAAGTCACTTTGTGTCCAGCTCTTCTTTTTCTCTCTCTAAAATTAAGAAATTGAATTTGCATGTTTAATAAGGGTTTATTTGTAGTTTTGTGCATCTGTCAGAAAGTTTTTAATAACAAATCATTTCTCTTATAAAATTAACTCAACGATTATGTCTCTCTTTTCTTTTCTTTTTGATGAAAATTTGACTAACTAATATCAATGTATGAAAAATGAAAATAAATCTGCTGTGATTCTAAAGGGATCGCAGGATCCTGTTATTCCAAATCCGTGATAATAATATCACTTATAAAATCACATGATAATCACATCACTTTTAAAATCAGAGACACATTTAGAAATATATGATTAACTAATTTGAGAAAATCCTTGTTAGTGAGTACCTACTCGTATAATTTTTAAACCAGCGAAAACCTACGAGAATAATTTCAACTTGCTGACATATGATTTGTCAGTGACTGCCTCCACATTGTCTTAGAGTCAATATTTTAGTGTTTAGACGGGCTAACAGTATAACTGTATAAGTACGGTAAATGATGCAAAGAGTAAAATAATATTGAAATTTATATAACAAAGAGATATTCAATCCTATTACAGAAATGGCCCTCATAAATATCTTTATTCCGGTTGTGGTCCCTAATCAAAGTTCATATTTTGATACTAAAACGAGCTCTCATTTTGTCAATACCATCATATTTTCATCCTTATACAAATAGAAATCTTGGATTGTGCTGAAGTGATATGAGTCAACTTGTAATAAATGATAAAAATATCAAAACCATAATGGAACTGCTCAACACTTGGGACTAGCACAGAAATAGGTCTAATTTAATTAGGACCTGTTGACTCTTACAATATTGCGTAGCTCTATGTGAACCTCTTTTTTTATTTTTGCATCTATTTTTTTTTGGGTTGGGAGCAAAGAAGAGAGAGAGTACAGTTAGCTTTGATTCGTGCTTCTTGTTTGTCACGTTCTAGAAGTGCCATTTGATTAGTCAGTTCCTTAATCTCTTTACCAGCTTGCGCTTTCTCATCCTAAATAAAAAGGCCCAAATTCAGAAAGCTGTTTTTTTTATTCAACTTTAAGAAAATTCTGTTGTTAATATAATACAGGCTCGATGATTAAATTTGAGATCATTGAGATATTAGCCTAAATAGTTCTTAAATAGCAACACACATAAAATGAATTGTTGCTACTTTCTGATTCTATACACCAAATATTAACATATGTGCAAGTAACAGACTGAATTTCTCCAATTTATAGCTAACACCATAATTTTCATTTTTTATCTAACTGTAGCTGAAACCAAACCACTAATCTCAAGTTTAACTCCAATTGTTCCAGAAAGAACAAATCACTCCATAACTTGTTATCTAAAGTAAGAACCTTCAACCAAAACTGTTGTTTGCTTGATTCTAGTTTGATTTAGTACAAATAACAATAATATTAGATAGAACAAAACAACGAATTTGTTGGATATAGCTTGCAAAAAATAACATGAGAAAAATAAAGAACCAAAAAAAAAAACAAGAAGAAGATAGTAACCTCACCTCAAGTTTAATTTTCTCATGTATGGAGGTCTCGAGTTTAGCTTCGGTATCATTGAGCTTAGTCTTTGCATGGTCAAGCTTTTTTCTTAGAGACTCAGTTTCGTGTATGAGAGAAGATGACGAAAGAATTGTTATCTCATTTTGCATCATCAATAACTGACTACACAATTCTTCTTTCTCAAATTCATTTTCTTCTTTCACCTCCTACCAGCATTTTCTTACAAAATTAGAGATAACAAATTTAAACAAATCTTGTATTCTCTTAAAAAAACCACCAATAATTGTTATACACATCCATAGCAAAACAAAATGCATTCCGTATAATCCTCTTAGTCAAGAGAGTTCCATAAAAACTAAATTATCCTTCTTTCCCATAGATGTGGAAATAAACTACCACAAAATGATGATCTTTATCTCTCCTTGAAGTTTTTACGTGAGTGAAACTGTCTCCTAGACTAAATTATACAATAAACATAAAGAGTGCCCATGTGATTCTTGACATGATAATTCTTTAAGGTCTCCAACAATGCATCTCCAATGAAAAATATATTGATAAACATATATGTGCATATATAATAGAAAATACAAATTCTTAGTTCAAATTTCTGTCCAAAAATTTCTGTCAATATATATGTGCATATGGAATATGTCGTCAATATATATGCCCAAAAATTTTCGTCAACATATATGGAGTATGTTGTCATCCAAATTTTATGTAAAATTCCTTTCAGGTTATAGATCCTCCTCAACCTAAGAGCTATGCTCATTCTCTCAAAAGCTCAAGTTCGAGCAGTAAACCAAATGACAGAGGAAAATGCCCAATCTCGCATGATTTACGAGATCTATTGTGTTATTCATGCGGTCGTTCCAACTGTGAGCCATCTTGCTTTGAAAATCACAAAATAATATCAAAATATGATTATTGGATTACTAATACACACATAGCCGACATAAGAAAATTTTTACATCTAAATGTTACGATTAAACCAGGGAATATAATTGTAAACTGCGATGCACCATATGGAAATGGAGGAGTGGTGTTTGGCGTAGTTGTCTGAAATTCAAAAATGGAATTTATATCCAATCAGGTATACAAAAGGAACCATCAATCACAGCTAATTTTCATGAGTACTCTAACTATGTTGCGGAAGCGGATGCATTGCATTTTGCATGCTTTGATACCAAAATTGGTACAAATAGCTTGACATGCAAAATCAAAATTGGGTAACTAATTTTTGAAAATTTTTGATTTATGTACTTATTCACATTGTATGTTTTTGCAAATCACCAAAAGGGGGAGATTGTTGTTTGTACAATAATCTTTTACGTCTATTTGACTAATTTGCAAAAACATACAATTATTGAATTTTATGATTTCTTATATTTTGAAATGATGTAGGTCCAAGAAGAGTAAGAACTACAGTATAATATGCTTGGACTGAAGAAATCACGAAGACTTTTATCAAGAATGTAAATTGTAAAATCTAAACTTGGTAAAGTATTTTTGATGTCATTTAAACAGGATAAAAACATTGGTAACGTTTGTAAAACGTTATAACGATTATACCTTAAGAAAACGCTGTGAAACAACTTGATCAAAGGCAAAGGAATCAAAAAATATGCTGTAACGTTTTAAAAAGTTACAACGTTTTCTGTAACGTTTTATAAATTGTGCTGTAACATTTTAAAAAGTTATAACGTTTTCTGTAACGTTTTAAAACGTTATGTAACTTTTTAATTAAATTCAGCCTTCAAACAATTCCTGTTTTTGATCAAGATTTTACAGAACAAAATGTTATGTAACGTTTTACAACCGTTGTAACGTTTTGGATCGATTAGCTGAGCTGTCAGAAAATTGAAAATCTAAAATTGCATTATAAGATAAAACGTTGTAACATTTTAGCTCAATTTGCTCTTTCTAGAGCTGTCTATATAAATAGAGCAGTGGGGTCTCTTCCCCACTTAACCTAGCCGTCCCTAAACTTTAAAAGAGGCGATTTTCTGAGAGCTTGATTCCACCATTGTTGATTGAGCTTAAAACTTCAATATCTCTCAATCAATCTCAAACAACCTCAAATCCACTTCACTAATATCTAATTAGATTAGGTTAGAGTGATCTATTGAGTGTTTCTCTTGTTCTTGAGTAGCTTGTGTGACTTCCCTTGTTTGTAAGGGCTCGCCGGCTCAAACCTCGAGTTGCTCGTGTGACTTCCCTTGGTTGTAAGGGCTCGTCGGCGCTCATCTCTCGTTGGCTGTGACTTCCCATTTTGTAAGGGCTCACGGTTCACAATTGTAATTCTTTCATATTGGGTAATAGAAAGGCGCACCTAGAAAGAGGTTGCGACGCCCCGGAGACGTAGGCCATTGTTTTGCCGAACTCCGTTATCATCCTGCGTGTCAATTTCTCTAAACTCATCTATTTACTTTCAATTGCAATTTATTTTCAGTTTTTGTTCAATTAGAGGTGCATTTAGTACAACAACAATTTTCAAATAGAAATTGCACGGTCAAGCTCTTTCTTTAGAGACTTCATTTCGTGCATGAGAGAAGAGGACGAAAGAATTGCTATCTCATTTTGCATCATCAATAACTGACTACATAATTCTTCTTTCTCAAATTCATTTGTTCTTTCACCTCTTGTCAGCATTTTCTTACAAAATTAGAGATAACAAGTTTAAACAAATCTTGTATGCCCTTAAAAAAATCACCAATAATTGTCATACACATCCATAGCAAAACAAAATGCATTCCATATAATCCTCTTAGTTGAGAGAGTTATATAAAAACTAAATTACCCTTCTTCATCATAAATGTGGAAATAAATTACCACAAAAAGGGTAATCTTTATCTCTCTTTGAAGTTTATACATGAGTGAAACTGCCTCCTAGACTAAATTATACAATAAATAGAGAGAGTGCCCATGTAATTCTTGATATGATAATTCTTGGTTAAAGGTCTCCAACAATGCATCTCCAATGAAAAATACATTGATCAACATATATGTGCATACATAATATATAATACAAATTCTCAGTTCAAATTTTCGTCCAAAAGTTTTCATCCAAAGCATATATGTGCATACGGAATATGTCGTCAACATATATGGAGTATGTTGTCATTCAAATTTCTTGTAAAATTTCTTTCAGGTTATGAATTCTCCTCAACATAAGAGCTTTGCTCATGCTCTCAAAAGATCAAGCTCGAGCAGTAAACCAGATGACCAAGGAAAAGACTCAGTCTTGCATGATTTACAGAATATATTGTGTTATTCATGCTGTCGCCCTAATTGTGAGCTATATTGGTTTGAAATCATAAAATAATATCAAAAGAGGATTATTAGATTACGGACACACACAAAGTCAACATAGGAAAAATTTTATCTCTAAATGTTACGATTAAACCAGGGAATATAATCGTAAACTGTGATGCATTATGTGAAAATGGAGGAGTGATGTTTGGCATAGTTGTCCAAAGTTTAGAAATTGAATTATATCCAATCAGGTATACAAAAGGGACCCTCGATCACAGCTAATTTTAATGAGTACTCTAACTATGATGCGGAAGCGAATGAATTACATTTTGGAATAAAAATTGGGTTGAAAAATATTAGAGGTGGAAATTTTCAAATAGAAATTGCATGATCAAGCTCTTTTTCTTAGAGACTCAATTTCGTGTATGAGAGAAGATGACGAAAAAATTGTTATCTCATTTTGCATCATCAATAACTAACTACACAATTCTTTTTTCTCAAATTCATTTTGTTATTTCACCTCCTGTCAGCATTTTCTTACAAAATTAGAGATAACAAGTTTAAACAAATCTTATATGCCCTTAAAAAATCACCAATAATTGTCATACACATCCATAGAAAAACAAAATGTATTCCATATAATCCTCTTAGTCAAGGGAGTTCCATAAAAACTGTTGTACCCTAAATTGTTGCCAAATTAAATGAATGAGAAATGGAGGTGTCCATTATTGTTTGAAATGGATGCACCCATTTAAATCATCAAATTGAGTCACGGCCTTAAATTGATATAGGTCGAATTTGATTGTATTGAACTCCAAGTTGAGTCACGGTTTTAAAGCAAGGAAATAAAATCTCACTACATGGATCTGTTGCTTTGATACATAGGCGCTGATCCAATTAAATAGATGTGTTTTGATTTGCTTTGCTACATGGGCCGATGTAATTGGGCTTTTGCCTTTCAATTATGGCGTAGCATCCATAGCACTCAAATTACAGTGTTGTCTCTTGTTTAAACCGACATGTGGACCCATCAAGCCTCAGCCAATCAGATTGAGCTCAAGATAAAATCGCGCTGGAATTGAATGAATGCGCAACGCGCGTGATTCTCAGCTAAAAGGCTCGGTTCACCAAACACCATGCTAAGGCTTCCTTTGTGGTTTACAGAACCAAGCCTATGCGAATTAAAAGGATCTTCTCCTCCAAATGCCTAACGGCACAGTGAAGAAAACAGACAAAATGAAAGGACAGTGGCTGGCCTCCTCTGGGCCTCAAGCCACAGCCATCCGATCAAATGAAAATGAATGCTCCTGATGTTGCCAACACATCGATCCATGTAGTGGCTAAACCCTAAGCCCTGCGCCTATATATACCATGCCATGACAGACAGAAGCAGATCAGAAATAGCCTCCACAGCCGAAATACACCCATGTATGCAAGTTGCCTAGTGGCCTTCCTCAAATCAGCAAGCACAAAGCTTTGCTAAAACTACATCCATCTCCAAATTTGGCACAAAGCCTCAAAATCCAAATAGAATAGGCAGAATTTTATGCAATTTTGCAATGTAGATGCCTTAAGAGGCTTATGTTTTGTAAATAAATCAATGAAATCAAAAAAGGTTCTTACTTGGAGAGTGAATTTCTTTTGTTTATCGTCTCATCCTTCTTCTATTGTCTTTTCTTCTTTTATTTCTATTCTTTTGGCATTTGTTTGGTTTGATTAAGCCCCTTCTTCTTTCTTTGATTATCGCATATTCTTCTTTGTTTTTGATGTCTTTAAAACAATCAAAAAGGGAGAGCTTGCATGATTTCTAGATTTGTCTCATGACAAATTAAAGAATATGAAAGCTTGATGATCAAAAATGCATTTTTCTTGTATTTTCAGTTTTAAACAGCAATAAAACTATATAAAAATGTTATCTTAGCATAGTTTAGATCCCTTGATTAATCCTCTTTACTTATTGTTGGTCTCATGTGAAAATACATAAAAAAATCCCTTTTCTTCCAATCTTCTTTCATTTTCTCCTTCTCTGCCTCCCTTGATCATTTTTGTAAATTAATTAGAGGTAAAGATGAGTGTAGTGAGCCACAGGCATCCTTGCTCATCTGACCCTTTGGTTCCTTTACAAAAATAATCAAAATAAGGGAATAAAGTGACTTCGAATAAAAGATAAACACACAAGGGTTGTTTAAAGTGAGCCACAGGTATCCTTTGCAATTCTCAACCTAATGATCATTTGGAAGAGGCCTATTTGTGACCAGATCCAAGAAAATGGTAAAGTTATGCTGCCAAATAGCTAATTTCACTGTTTTTGAAAGGTCTATTTACAAATAGTGAGAAACTGAGGTTCAAAGTGTAGAAAGACAGCAATTATATTGCTACATGTCATTTGCATCTTTGAATCTATGAAGTTTTGATGATAATGCCTCTTGAAACCAAGTGTAAAGGTGTCAAAGCATGATTTTTGAACAAACAGGGGTTTTCTTGCAAATGTGCAGTCCTTGGCATGTTAAAAATGTCTTAAAATGATTATTTAATAAATTCCAAGTCCTTTGATCTCTTCTTATACTTACTGGTACATGAGACAGTGGCTATATGTCCTTGAAATCTGTTATGGACCCAAACCAGAATCTATGCCATGATTAAAATACCTTGTACCAGTATCTGATACCATACTAAGCATAAACTCAGTGATAAATCATGTAAATAATCCAACTGGTACAATGCAATGTGCTAAAAATAATGAAATGCACTGATCTGATAAAATCACCGATTCTGATAAATACAAGGACCAAATTACAAAATGGACTTCACCATCGGAGAGAGAATTTAAAAATACATGAAATGCACCTAAAGTTTGCCTCATTTGGACAATTTCTATACAAAGTTATGGCCTGTCAAAATTCATCTTTTAAAAATATAAAAATGCTGAATTTCCTGTCAGATTTACCAGTTATGCCCCTCATGCTATGCAAGCCTTTAAACTGAGAAATAATGCTCAGGAAATTCTGAAACTTGAGACATAAGCCCCTTGAACATATATTCTTGAATCTGTGAAATAAAATCACCTCTCATGTACTAAATTCATGAGAAATCAGATCAAAAATTCTGAAAATATGCATATGACCTGTTCTGGCCGCATTCCCCATTTGGAACCCTTAAAGGGACCAAAATATAAAATAAACTGTACAGATGGATAGATGATCCCAGGGAAATCAAGATGGACATCAAATTCATATTATTTGGGTTTTATTTCAATTAGTTATGAATTTTGAAAGTCCAGCCTTTGAAATGATAAATACCAGCAAATACCAGAACCAGTTCTGAATCTGCCCCTATGTTCAACTCCCTGTTTGATACAGCTAGGTAGCTCCAAAATTCATGAAAATTTACCAGAATATAGAAGACTCTTTTCTGAGAATTTTCATATAAAGAACATAAAATTTGGATCAGCAGAACTCTTGGAATTAAATTCTCAAGTTAGCTGCCAGCATGGTGACAGCAGCTGTTTACCAGCAAAGCTCTTCTGCACAAAAACACATGTTTCATATAGCTCTGAATTGAGTTTGATTAAACTGTTTTACATGCATGAAGGTCATGACTCAAGGAGTATTTTCGTATAAATAACATGAAATTTAGTGTAGCCAATTGATGGGAATTAATCTCCAAAGTTCAGCTGTTCAGGAAATACTGCTGTCAGAAAAATGGACATTTGACCCCTGACAGTTGTATTACCAGTTTGAGACCCCTAAAAGGGATGAAATGTCAAATAAATGATATATTCACAAACTAGACTTCAAACCAATCATAATAGACACCACATTTGTACCATTTGGACTCATATTCATCTCTGAATTGAAATTCAAAGTTAAATCAAAATTAAATACAAAGAATTATGCATGCCATGGACAATAATACCCTTGTCATGAATTAAATCTCTAAAAATGCAAATAAATTTGTTAAAATGGTAAAAACTGGCACAGATGCTCTTCACATGCCCCTTTATGATTCTGTAAAAAGGAATTCATGTCTTGCGTACAAAGTTCACAAGAAAATAGATCATAAAAATCTGAAAATTCAAACTTTCATGCTACATGTTGATCAAAATCAGATTCAAATCAAATTGAATTCTCCTGGGTCTCTGATATGTTTCAAAATGATAATATAAGCTAATCTTAGTGCCCAATTTCAATCTAGGTTCGCTGTACCACTTGTTGACACCAGTTCGGTACTAAACCGATGCCAAATCCAAAAGCTTAAAGGAGGATCACGTCCAATCAAATCCCAAATCAAGGCTTCTAATGGCATATCACATCCAACTCGATGCTAAATAATCAAGTAAGCGGAGAAAATCATGAGAAATTTGATGAAGGTCAATCTACGGTCATGCCGGTACCGATGAACCTGATCTCTGCTCAACACCGCTGCCATGATGATCTCCGACGGCCGATAATACCACCAATGACTTCCTGACGTCATGGCTATCTCAACCATGCCTTTGATCGGCGCCGCCGTGACCGGAATCAACCGGAACCTTCCTTCCTTGGCCCTGTTAGAGATGAACTCTAGGGTTCATCGGGTTGCACAGATATTAAAGCGCCCATTTAATCCAATGATCCAAATTCAAATTAAATTGACCGTTTACTAACCCATGGAACCCCCTGTCAGTCGGATGAAGCGATTAAATGAATTAACCCGAATCTCAAAGCCCAATGATTTCAATCCAATGGCTTGTACACATCTCAAAGGACCAAGACCAAATCTTGATGCTCTACACCAATCTTAAAGTCCACATGTGACCAGAAGATCCCCTTTTGCATATGAACCCTTCTGCTTATTAAAAATATGTAGATAAGCCCCTGTCAATTTACACAAAGGCCCCTGTCAGCATAAAACCTTTTCAAGCAAGCCCTTAAAGGCCCAATATTCATTTCAGACCCTATCAAAAGCTCAAATCACAGTCTCAGGTCCCTAGAAATTTACAAACAAGTCCCTAGAAATATAAAATCTTCATAAATAAGTCCTTTTAAGCCCTTTTTGACCATAACTTTTTCATACTAAGTCCAAATCAACTCAAATCAGTTCCAAATGAACCCAAATTCAATTCTCTATTATTCTAAATAATATTTAAACATATCTAGGTCCCAGACATAAACTGAAATGACCAAAATACCCCTCTCTCGACATATTTTTATAAATAAAAATATAAGAATGATATTTAAATACTCCTTTCAAGTTAAAAATATATAAATGATATTTCTCACGAATGTTCACACATTTTAAACATATAAAATCCATGTCATCATGTATACATAATGACAATTAACCAAAACATACCTATAAATCAAATGAGAACCAACCGCATGACCAAAGTAAATCATACATGAGCCCCTTTTAGCCCCATTATTCGGTTCAACCCAAATAGGCACAAATCCTAGAATGCATGAGGTGTTCAGATAGACTCGAAAGGTCTTTCTGATGTAATTAACGGTGGGGGCTTGCGCCCGTCAGAGTAAAATGTCCTCACAATCGAAAATAATAAAACCTCCGACAACTGATCATGAACGTAGATTGTCACAAGGGGTGAACCAGAAGGAATGCAGAAAGAAATCTCCGAGTGGATGCCTTCCCCTGAGTTCGGTGACCTGTTCACATTCATCTCAAAGAACCAGAGTACTGAACCCAGCTGAGAGCACTTCCACTCGCCCACACACATAAAATCTCGCACCGTTAGCTAACCTGACGCCGTGCAACTTTCTGCACCCTACAAAAACTAAATTATCCTTATTCCCCATAGATGTGGAAATAAACTACCACAAAAATGGATAATCTTTATCTCTCTTTGAAGTTTGTACGTGAGTGAAACTGCCTCCTAAACTAAATTATACAATAAACAGAGAGAGTGCCCATGTGTTTCTTAACATGATAATTCTTGGTTAAAGGTCTCCAACAATGCATCTCCAATAAAAAAAATACATTGATCAACATATATGTGCATACATAATAGATAATACAAATTCTCAGTTCAAATTTTTGTCCATAATTTTTATCCAAAAAATTTCATCAACAAATATGTGCATATGGAGTAGGCCGTCAACATATATGTCCAAAAAATTTCGTCAACATATATAAAGAAATTTCGTCAACATATATGAAGTATGTTATCAATCCAAATTTATTGTAAAATTCATTTCAGGTTATGGATCATTCTCAACATAAGAGCAATGCTCATGCTCTAAAAAGCTCAAGCTCGAGCAGTAAACCAGATGACAGAGGGATCTATCGTGTTATTCATGCGGTTGTCTTGATTGTGAGTCATTTTGCTTTGAGAATTACAAAATAATGTCAAAAGAGAATTATTGGATTAATGATACACACAAAGCCGACATAGAAAAATTTTCACCTCTAAATGTTATGATTAGACTGGGGAATACAATTGTAAACTGTGATGCATCATGTGGAAATGGAGGAATGATGTTTGGCTAGTTGCTCACCAAGAAAGATTGGTGAGCACATCTCTAAAAACTATCAAATTTACTTTGAACTACAAATCTAAATCGTTGAAATCCAAATACTTCGTGAGTGATGTATGTACATGTAAAATTTTTAAGGTTTCAAATTCATTTAGTACATGATCAAGTGGTCAAAAAATAATAAAAAATTAATACATAAAACAATTAAAAAGTTAACTTATAAAATGTTTATTGTTTTGACCGCTTGACCATGTTCTAAAAATATTCGAAACTTGAAAATTTTTACATATACATACATCACTCATGAAGTGCTTGAATTTCAACAGTTTGAATTTGTAGTTTGAAGTTAATTCGATAGTCTTTTGAATGTATGTTTACCAATCCCTCTTGATAAGCATATCACACCTTAGTTTTGCTCTATAAAGTTAGTCAACCAAGTCGTGCAAGTCTGGTTGCATAATTCAAAGAGCCTAAACAACCTGACGAGGTAGATCTGAATAAAAAATATCGAGAGACATCTTTAATATAAAATACAAAGAAATTATTCTAACAAAAAGTACATAAAAAAGGAAATAAATTTTAACAAAAAACAACAAAGCTTACAGCCATTGTCTTCTCAAGGATATTTTTACCGCACTTCAAATTTTCGATTTCATTTTGAAAATCAATCAATTGACCTTTAAAGAGGCTCTGCAATTCACGAAAATAAATTATCAAATCATTAACATTGAATGTAGCATACAGTCAACAACCTGACAAGGAGGGACATCTTCAACACATAATACAAAGGAATTCTTCTAGCACCAAAAAAAAATAATGAATTTTATACAAAAGAAAAAACGAAGAAGCTTACATCCATGATTTTCTCACGGCTATTTGCATCACACTTTAACCTTTCAATTTCACTTTGACAATCAATCAATTGACATTGCAAGAGGCTCTGCAATTAAAAGAAAGGAAATATCAGAAAACATGGCAAACAAACATCTCTATATTAAGTTAGAGATGGTAAAATCAGGCCCAACAAAACTACATAAAGGTGTCTCAAGGCACACAAAGAAAGCTTATTCCAACCAAAAGGTATTGTGCATAATTAACCTGCTAATTTGATCCACTCCATATTGAGAAAAATCCGACCAACTAATTAGCCAAAATTATATCTATTGAAACCTAGGGTTGGGTGTGAAAATTAAGCCAAGTTTTGATTAAATTAGGTTAGAAATGTCCAAAAGTTCAAGTTATTACCCTAGTTATGTTTATTTTATAGGTAATCAAGTGTTTGGAGCTTAACGAAGTAAAACGAGTGAGTTAGCGCGAAGATTGGAGCAACTGCCAACATCCATTGCGGCCCGAAATGGAGTCATTACGGCCCGCAACCAAACAAGCCAGAGCATCTTCATTCCAGCACACTCATTGCAGCCCACAATGACCTTTCCAGTTTCTTCTGCATAGTCTGTTAACTGCCTCCACTCATTGCGGCCAACAATGAATGTATTGCGGCCCGCAAATAGGTCGGTTCAGAGCCCGAATTTGCTGTTTTTAGTTAGTTATTTCTAGGTTTTAGAGAGGGGTATAAAAAGGGACCTGTAGAACAAATTAAGAATGTTTTTTAGAGAGAGAATTTCTGGTTTTGAACAAGGAAAAGCAAGGAAAAGCAAGAAGAGAGAAGAAGGGAGAAGAGATCATCATTGATCAACCGGTTTTATTATTTTCTTTTCTTTGGAACTCTTTTACTCTTTTGATTTTATTTGTGCTTTAGCCATGACTGGCTAAAGATTTTTCTAAGGTTGATTAGGGCTATACTTGAAACTTTTGTTATGATTTAGTTGGTTTTATTTCATATGTTATTGTTCTTTGTTATGATATATTATTTATTTTAATTGATTGTGAAGACTTAATCAAAATCACATGAAATCCTAGGATTTGGTATTTGCAATTGAGAAATTGAATATTAGGTCCAGACCATAAGGAATAGGGTATTTGATAGGCTAAGTACCGAGAGGTGATGCTTGTCTTATACGGGCTTTACCTAATAGTTTAGACAAATTGTGCTAAGTACCGAGAGGTGAGAGACGGTTTGCTAAATTAATTGGGGCAGTAAGAACTTAATGACTTTAGATTATAGTAGCTAAGTACCGAGAGGTAACGTTTATTCTAATTTAAAGATGGTATTAATATAGAGATATCACTTTGTACCTACAATATCCAATTGTGCCTTCATAAATATAAGAACAAAATTAATAAACCAATTAGTTGTAACATTAGTGGATAGGAACCCTAAGAAACCCTAATTTCTCATACTTGTTAAAAATCAAATTTCGCTTTAAGACCTTAGTTAAATTCAGTTTAATCGCAATCAAATCAACCTTCTGAACAAACAAAAACCTTTTCATTTCCTTTTACTAAATTAAATTTTAGGTTAGATTTAATATTCCAACTTGTCCCTGTGGAGACCATCCCTAAGTACTACTCAATAAGGTTGTATACTTGCAACTGGATTGAGTGCAATTTAGGAATTATTACTTGTATTGCAACCAACACATCACCAACCCATATCGAGTCATGACCTATAGGCCCATGGATTGCAAATTGACCTCAACAGTAGACTACTATTTGGAACCCGAAATGGTAAAAAAAATATGACACTAATATTACCTTCTCTGAATTAAGGTCGTCAACCTTTCTGGACAATTGTGCAGTTAGCATATCGGATTCACTTAGATACTCAATTTCACGTATGAGAGAAGAGGATGAAAGAACTGAAATCTCATTGCCGATGAATTTCACGTATGAGAGAAGCTAAAAGAGAAATCATACTAGTGAGGTTTCTTCAAATGACTCAATATGGCTTGTATGTTTGTTCTTGTTGATTTTATAATTCATGTGCTTGTACGATTTGTGTGCTTATTAATTAGCGTCCCGCTTAGGTTTAATAAACTTAAGGTGCTAAGATAAAAGAATTGATGGTACCGAGTTATATACATGAATAACCTTAGGATTAAGATTATAAATGATCAAATATTGGTACCCCTAGAATTGAACAAAGGTTGAATTGAGGTGAATGACTTAATCGTGAAGCCTCATATTTGATTGGGACCCCTAGAATTGAACCAAATATTGGTATGAATGACTTAATCGTGAAGTATTGATATTTATGGATAAACTAGGCTAACTTATGCTTATGGTGTAGATAGCTAGGGTGAAGGACTTAATCATGAAATCTGAATTATCTAGGCACGTCATTAATTCACGAAAGTGACCCTTTTTGATATTTAAGACTTAGAAATCCCATAAGTGCAAACATGAATTTAGAAACTAATTAAGTGTTGATTTAACCAAGTTATTGTATGCCGAAAGTGCTGGGTTTTGATGGTTCAAACACATTGATTAAGTCTGTTGGGGTTTTGATTGTTCAAACTCATTTATTTGCTTAAGATGCAAAAGGAATGTAAAACAAAATTTTACTTCTAACTTAAGCCAATGATTAAGCGAGGTATGTCAAGAAACTTTCCAAGGCAGTCCACTTTCAGTATTCCTTTCGCATCAAAACCCAATTTAATCCTTTTACAGATCTACTCCATAATTGATTTATAAGACTTTAATCTACTTACCAATTAAATAGATTAATATAACATATTTATACCTTGATTCCAAATTATAATTGGAATGCAGCGGAGCGAGAAGAGAGACATCTGGGAATGACTCGTCTCGGAGTATCAGACGTCTGATACCTTTATCGGTTATCCACCAGGACTAACTGGAGAGCGGTTTATTTCTTTTGCCAGAAATACTATAAACAGTGGAATTCTGCAAAAACACTATTCACAGAGAAAATGATGAAAACCCGTAAACACGAACTTTCAGTTACTCAGTTTCATCAATGAGCAAAACTAAAATACCGCGAAATTCAGGAAAATAATATTTATCAATCCCGTAGATATACTTCACAACAACCCGCAAGATTATGCGTCAACTACATATAACTTTCTTTTCTCAACCGAAACACTATTTGGGAGAGAAACCGAGAAAGAGAGATTCGTTTTGACAGGTCATGCGGATAAGGATGAATCTGAAAAGATCTGAATTCCCTTGGCCCGAATATAATTAATATCCGTATAATTATTTTGAATAATTATATTTCTTGCGGTTGTTGTTTCGGTAACTTTTATACAACGTAACGTGTACGTTTATAAATTAACCGTTGTTTCTGCTTGTCATTTTTATATGACATTTATAATTTAATTATATCACGTATAATTAATTATAACTATCTTAATATTAATTATAATTAATTTATAATTAATCAGTAAGATTCTCCGAATAGCTTATATATGGTGTGACCCAATAGGATCTGTGTTATGTTGGTAAATAGAGTTAAAACTGTTTTAACTTCTATAATCATGAGAGGCATCTGGTAGAATACATCATGACCATCCAATTACACAGATGATGTTGTACTGTACAATATCACGATCCAGTAAACAATTTACTTGTGTCAGTTCTTTTGTCACATAGCTATCATATCAGTTTCAAGGTAGATGTGTGTCATCCTTGCTAACTTAATCTTTTCTTGATCTTGAGTAGATTATCAAATATAATTACTCTTATAATTATACCGCATGCAGATAATCTAACTCTATCAAGGGGCCCAGTGATGCTATAGCTCGTACAAAATATGAGGGACAATAGTACTTTTGGTAAACTATCACTTCCTCAGCTAAGTTATACATATGGAAGTGCTACCGTTATGACTGCTTCTTACAGACAGCGTTAGATAACACTCACACATACACATTTCTTAGTAGGAACAATGAATACCTCGTACTGTAGAACTTAACACTGAATGAAAACATTACTGACACGAACACAATTTCATTTAATGTTTCATTCGGGGTCTGTCTAATATCATGTTCCTATAGCATATATGTGTGATTAAAATGACATCTCTTGTCAATGGTCTGTAAAACTTGTCCATCTTTTAATCCGCACACTAACCTTGTAGCGGTAATTAGTGTTCCTGTTAATTACCTCGGTTATAGACTTTTTAAGAGTGTATATCATCTGTATTATGAAGTTTCACAATTTCAGTCATGAACTCGGAATGATTCATATATGCAATAATACTCAAGGCAACAAAATGATGTTTTAAACATTCAATTTATGAACAAAGTTTTATGATAATTTGTCGTATTATTGACTTCTAGATTATTACACTAACAGAAAGCCCCTATACTTCTATCTCATTAAACAAAAAAACTCCTTTTATTTATTTGTTTTAAATTGTTTTATTTAAATTAAACTCCCACTTTGGGTATTGAACCCACAAAATCAATTTTCAAACAAACCCCCCTTTACTTTTAGGATCCTGATAACAATTTTCGCAGCTTTATCCCCACAAAAAAAACCCGCACAAACTGCCAAAAAAATCATGGAGGGACCGCTCAGTCATTAATAAGTATTTCGTAAACTGTCAGTATTTAACTTGAAGCATCAATGTATTGATCTTGAATCTATGCAATGATCTCTATTTATGAAAGAATAAATCAATCCATCAATTGTCCCCGCACAATTTTTTTTTTTAATCGTCCTCGCACAACTGGGGACTATTAAATAAACAATCCCCTCATAAATACTTGTCAGTTGTCCACGCACAATTTTTTTTTTTTTGGATTGTCCCAGCACAACTGGGGACCATTAAATAAACAATTCCCTCATTCAATGATAAATATTTCTTAGACATAATGATAAATACGTTATGTTACATGGATAAATACTTTATGCTATAAGGATAAATACTTCTCAAACATAATTGGAACTTTCAGTCCCTCACCCAATAATTAATACTTCTCAAACATAATGATAAATATTTTATATTATATGGATAAATACTTTATATTACATAGAAAAATATTTTGCAGACATAACTGCAACTTTTAGTAAAACATCAATAATAAATATTTCTCAAGCATAATGATAAATACTTTATGTTACATGAATAAATACTTTTCAGACATAATTGCAATTTTACTATGTATAAATATTTTCTTATAATTTTGGATGAAAAATTTAACTGAAATTTTTTATTCTCTATTATGTATGTATGAGTGCACATTATAATTTTCTTAAGTGCACATATATGTTGATCCTTGTATTTTTTTTCATTGAAAATGCAATTTTGTTGAAGACCTTTAATTAAGAGGCATGATGTCATGAATCACATGCATGCTCATTTTTTGATATGTTGGATCTAATAGAACTAGGTATGTATGAAATTTCGGTCCAAATTAAATCATACCAAGCATTTGGGCCAAATCTTGATCGCATGGTTACAAAGTGGTAAAGACATAACTTTTATACAAACATTGTATTGAATTCTGAGGAGTATATGTTACGTTTATCAGATGAGATTGCATGTGTACAAAATATAATATGTATATATGTTATATAAATTGAAATCTGTTATGGTTTTATATGAATTCATATATAATAATCGGCCCAACAGAAGTTTGAAAGTTTAATGTATATTTTTCATATAAATAATATGATAAATACTTCTCTGAAGCAATGATAAATATTTTATGTTACATGGATAAATACTTCTCAGATATAATAATAAAAACATGTCAAAATAATAATAAATATTTTCTTGAACTTTGTTCCTAAACTTGTCAATAAGTAATGTTTAATTAAATTAAAGTACTATCATGTCAAGGATAATGATAAATACTTTTGAGACATAATGATAAATACTTTCTTGAACATCAATAAACAGATAAATAATTGTTAGCAGGGGTTGTTATTAAAGGACAATATAATAAATGCGGGGATTGTTATTAGAGGACAGTATAATTAATACGATTATTGTTATTAAAATGACAGTATAATTAATGTGGGTGTTGTTATTAAATGACAGTAATTAATGCGGATATAAATGAAAATTCTCAGCGGAATTAATGTGGGGGGGGGGGGATAAAAGGCAAATAAATTAATTTGGAAACAGAGAGTGGGGGATAAATAGGGGGACAGGGGTGAGGAGAATGATAACTTATTCTTATAAATAATATTATTGTTGTTATGTGTATTGTAGTTTCTTTTTATTGATAAAAACATTTAAATAAGCAAGTGAAATTTTTAGAACAACTTTGTATTTATAGAAAAAGAAATTTGGTGTCACTCATTTCTTTTACACTTGAACATGCAATTTGTATGCCTTATCATTCAACGTACATGTGCAATTAATAAAGTATCCATTTGGTAGTTAATCTTAAGCTCAATTAAATTTTTAGCTAATCACAATTTCATTGCTCTTTTTTTTTTTTTTAGTAAATTGTTGTTTAGTGATCTCCATTTTTTTTTCAATACTACAATTTATTAATATTGCTATGATGGCTTCCATGTTGCTCAAAGGAGTCACTTAAAATCATAATTATTACTTTCTAGAAAATAACAATCTTATTTAAAAATTACAAAAAAAAATCAGATTTTTTTTTACCAAAGTATAATTTCAACAAAATTAATTACAAAAATATTATCAACCAAAATTTATGAAAGTAGCAATCCCACAAAGTAATTACAGAAACAGCAGTATCTCACCAAAATTATGAGACTAGTCCTATGATATCTGAACAAAATTTAAGAATGTGTATTGTGTAATTTCTATTCATTAATATTATGAGACTAGTCCTTTGGCAACTAAATCAATCCCGGCCCATAGATGTATGCATTATAGGCTAGGAGTCGTTTGAACAACTAATGATGCTGCTTTAGTGTCCGTGCTGTACACACTTAAAACTTAAACTTGACCTCTTGGGCTGTGGGATGTGGGCTGTGGGCTGCGAGCTAAGGCTCAAATTAAGTAACTGACATTACACATGAATATTGAATTCTGGCCTGGGTTGACCTGACCTCTTAGAACTCGTGCGGCCTTCTCTGCCTCTTCACCTTCAAACTGTCTTAAATTCTTCTTCACTTTGTTCCACACATTCACCTAAAAAAAAAGCGAGGGAAACAAACGCACGAGAATAAATTAGAGCGCAAATTGGGGGAAGTGAGAGAGCGAGGTGAGGACTGACTGAGTGAGAAATGGAATCGAATTTGAATAGGGTGGTGGTTGAGAGGGAGAAAGCGAAAGGGAATGAAGAGAAAGGAAAAGGGTTATTTGATTTGCTCGATTCCTTCAGCTACACCAGCAGCAATAGAAGAAGAAGAATAGGAAAAGGGTTATTTGGACAAAGAGGTCTCAGCAATAGAAGCAACAACAATGTATATAACGTTTGGCTATGTAAAAACAGCTTCAAACATGCTTTACTAATTATTAAATATTACAATTTATATTTTTGATGAATATCTTCATGATTTCTTCTGTCCAAGTAATCTATATTGCAATTCCAATTCTTTTTAAACCTACATTATCTCAAAAAAGAAAAAATCGTAAAATTCAATAATTGTATATTTTTGCAAATTAGTCAAATAGACGTAAAAAATTATTGTATGAACAACAAAGATATCAATGTTTGCATTACAATCCTTTCTCTTGCTCTTGTTAAGCTTATTTAGGGTACTATCTTTCCTCTTCCTCCTTCAAGGGATGAAAACAGAATGGGATATGAGCGCACAATGCTTAATCAACATCATATGTATTTTTTTTAAACTTATAGTCTCTTAATTCTAACTTATATGGTATGGTTCACTACTGATTCCTTTCTACGGGAAAAAAAAGAAGTCGTACCTTTGTTGTGATTTTGATGGCCATCTTGAAATATAAGGATATGCATGTTATTTGTGGATATGAGAACATTGGGTGATTTGCAAATAATATAGGGTGTTCTTTGAAAAACACCACAATTTTTCTGACTTGGTTAATTGTATGATCAACACATGAACAATGTCTAATTTGTTTTGAAAAAATAAATTACAGTCAAGGGGCAAAAATAAAATATGAAGTAGGACAGAAATACAAGGAATTAAGGTACAAATTTCCCCTGCCTATATGCAAAGGCTGAGAAACCAAAGCGAAGAGCTTCTTACCGGAATTTCTTTTACCATGAATAAATTTACAAACGTGCTCCTGTTTCATATGCAAAGGCTGAGGATTCAAAGAGAAGAGTTTATCAGTGATCATGTAATTTGCTTCTGTCATGTAGCTAGGTTGATTAATCTCCGGATTTATGATGAAAAATTACAAATGATTTTCTACAATTTTGTTTTTCCATGTGTGTCTACTACGGATCAATTTCGGATCGAGACACTGTTTAGATATTATATCAGAATTTCTGCTATTTGGACAAATACTGGTATTTAATTCGAGATCTTCTCTTAGTTTCCTTCCGTTTTGCGAATAAATATATTAGCTGGGTATGACCATGCTTATAAAATTCTTTTGATATAGTTTCTTAATTAGAAATCCATATTCGTTCGATGATCACATACTATACGGTTATTTACAACATTGTTCACAAGTATGTTGTACATCCCGTACCCTGGACCTGGAGTCTGGAGTCTGGAGAGGTAGCTGAGACTAGCTTTGGTAGGGAGAATTGAAATGAGAGAGTTGTCATGCAGGAGTCCTTTGAACAACTAATGAGTAATACGTGCTTAATTGGTCTCTTGGGCTGTGGGCTGTGGCTCAAATTAATTAATTCGTGAATTCTCGCCTGGGTTGACAAATCCAAGAGGTCAATTTGCTGGATTCAAATTAATTCAAATGGGCTGTTTTTCGGTTAGTCTCGGTCTCTGTAGTCTATAATCATGACAGTGGGCCCATCTATAGTTTACATCCTTCAAACCGAGTCCATTCAGATCCCCTTATATTAAATCCCCAAGCCAAATTTGGGTGTCTGTCACCGACATGTGAACCCCACTTGTTAGATCTGCTGTTTGCGCTCGCAAGTTACACCCTGAGCTCTTTCTGACCAATTTTTTTGCTAAGTATACTCCATATATTACACCGAAATTTTTAAATATAACATAATAAAAAAAAACAAATAACCACTGATTCTGAAAATTTTCAATTTTGACACAGCCACATCCCCATGCTACGAACCCCCTCCCTGGGAACCGCATCCCTTAGCTGTGGCCCCAAGAAGGGGGCCTCTACTAGGGGCTGAGGAGAAGGAAAAAGAAAAGAGGAAAAAAAGGGGTGGACTGAGCTAGTAAAGGCCTCCTTCTTGGGGCTGCAACTAGGGATGCGATCCCCGGGAAGGGGGTCCGCAGCATGGGGATGCAACCAAGGTATTTTTAAAATTTTCAACAAAAGATGGCTATTTGGTTTATATTTTTTTTGGGGTATGATATTTTTAAAAATTTCGGAATATTACACTTATAATTTATTCAAGAGAGATAGAACTAGATTTTCAAAGTATGAGGATCAAACATATAAAATTTCTTACATATAATGGAGATCAATTTTGTAGTACTATAATATTTTACTCTAAATTATATAAAAAATCATACATAAATATAAAGTTTTTTTTTCTTTTTTAAATGGAGGTCAATTGATCCCTACTTATTGTTCATAAGTCCGCTTATGTCCCGAACTAGTAAAATTCATAGAAAATAAACCATTTTGTAATTTGGGAATTCTTTATATCAAAATTTATGATATTTTATGTAAAATTTTATTATGAATTTTATTTTAAGAAAATCATTGCCAATCTCATGAATTTTCAATCAGCAAACCAGTAAGTGCATACTAATTTTTCTTTATCACATTTATGTCAACATTTTAAGTTTCAACCAGTACTCATTTCCTCTCTGTAAAATAAAAAAAAATACGAAATTAATCCGATTTGTTTTTAAAGTATGATTTCAGCAAAAATAATTACGAGAATAGTATTATCACCCAAAATTTACGAAAGTAGCAAATGACGCAAAAGTAGTTACAAAAATAGTTGTATCTCACCAAAAGTTATGAAATTGGAATTCCATCAAACAAAATTACGAGACTAGTATTTAAGAAACTAGTATTTCAGGAAACAAAATTACGAAACTAGTATTTTATGAACATAAATTACGAAAATAGAATACCAGCAAAAATAATTACAAAAATAGGATTCCAGCAAACAAAATTACGAAAATAATAGTATCGCAACAAAATTTACGAAAGTAGCATCCCAGTAAACAAAATGAAAATAGTACTATCCGAACAAAACTTATTAAAATAGCATACCAGAGAAAATAATTAATAAAATAGTACTATGAGAACAAAATTTACGAAAATAGTATTTCAGCAACCAAAATTCCGAAAATTGTATTATCCAAACTAATTTTACGAAAATAGCTTTGCAGCAATTAAAATTTATGAAAACATGCCAAATATTTGATGATAATGAGAGAGATCGGAGCAAATTAAAACTGAGAAGATGTTGCCATAGATATATAGGGTTCAAAATAGCTTACAAAAGAAATAAATACAAATTTATTTTATTTTTCATCATTTTGTTCATTAATTCTTTTTAGCGACTAAGCAAGCAGTTATAAATAATTATCTACAAAGTGGGTCCACTTTTGAAATATGTCAACTCATTTTAACGGCATGATTACAGCTTTATGGTATTTTTGACAATTTTTTTTTATCTTCTCTTAGGTAAGAAAAGTTGTAATGTTATCTTCCTCTTAATTGGTGAAACTATTGCTGATTTCGTAGATTTTGACATTTTGTAATCATTTATATATGTTAATTAAAAGCGAAAGGTGCCCTTCTATAAGATACTAATTAATTGTGTACCATTAATATTTCCATTACATGCTTAATGCTTAATTTGACTGTGTAAGATGAGCACAAGGCTTTGTTACAACTAACAATCACATATTTGCTTACATTTCAGTTTGAAGCAAAAGAAACAATTACAACATTAATTGATTTGTTACTG
Source organism: Carex pumila (assembly GCA_033356055.1). Taxonomy (NCBI): domain Eukaryota; kingdom Viridiplantae; phylum Streptophyta; class Magnoliopsida; order Poales; family Cyperaceae; genus Carex; species Carex pumila. Next base: position 29,611 of record JARJHM010000118.1, on the reverse strand, counting down.
ATAATCAATGGTACTGTAAAAACAATTTTAAAGAAACTTAAGGTGCATATGTAGGGAGAGAATAACTTTAGCTTTTCCGAGGTGTACATAATGCCATTTTAATTGAATTACATTGAAATCTTACATGTAATTAAATATTTTGGATAAGATTCCAAGGTTTGACACAATTGAATTACAACTTGCTCAATATCATTGAACCCCTCATCATTTATCATATCATATTTTGCTCATTTGCTACTTAGCACCACCATCAGTTTCAGCAAACAATCTTAAATTTTTTTCTAACCACCTGTGCTGCCGCTTCATTCTCTCGTTGTATTGTAAAATCAATTGATTTAATTAGTCTCAAGCAAAGTATTTCAATTTGTAGCATATTGTGTAGTGAATAACAGTGTAAGAGAGCTTTGTGAGAGTTGTTCAACTAATTAAAATAAGTAAATCTTGAAGAGGTGAATAACAGTGTAAGAGAGTTTCAACTAACTAAAATAAGTAAATTTTGAAAAGTTCTCCGGTGTTCAACTAATTAAAACAACAAGGATGATGTGGGCGATACAACGTAACCTCTAATAAAATGTTTATAGCTAGCTTGTCGTTATTAAATAAATAAATAAATAAAACAAAATTAGATTTAAATAAATTGGAGGGTAAAGTCGCAATTAAGCAAAAAGGTAAAGCGAGGGAAAGCGAGGGAAAGCGAGGGAAAGAAACATTGGGCGTAATAAACTGAGAACAAATTGGGGGAACAGCCTGTGAGAGAGGTAGGGAGAAAGGGAGATGGCATTCAAATCGAAACGGGAGATTGAGAGGGAGAGAGCGAAAGGGAATGGAGAGAGGCTTCCGCCAGTGAAAGGGAAGTCTGTATTCTTTGATTTGCTCGATTCCTTCAGCTACACCGGCAGTAGCAGCAGCAGCGAAAGAGGAAGAGGAAGAGGAAGAGGAAGAGGAGGTCCTTGTTGGATTCCTTCCCTCTCTGTAATTACTAATAACAGGAAACCCACAACTCCCATTCCCCCATCCACGCTCTCATCTCTCAAACGTTCACGCCCAATTCCTTTTATGAACAAACCCAACAAGGAGCCACGCCATGATCTGCCAATGGAACCCAAGAAGCCACACAACCTGCACCATGGTGATATTTCATCTGGTGTTTGTGCTGTCAATGTCAACAAAGTCAGAAAATCATGTTATTTTACCAACAAACCCAACAAGAAGCCACACACCTCAATTTATTTTACCAACAAACCCAACAAGAACCCATGTCATCATCTGCCAAAGGAAGCGGCAGCTGCTCCACCCCCACCCATAACAGCTGCTGTCAAGAAACCTAAGAAGCCACGCAAGCCGCATGATGGTGATACTTCATCTGGTGCTTGTGCTGTCAATGTCAACAAAGTGAGAAAATCATGCAACCTACCCAAGGCTGCTGTGGCTCTCAATGTCAATGTCAATGTCAAGACAGTGACAGTGAAGAAGAAAACAACTCAGCTGACGGTTGCTGAGAAAAGGTCAGAGGCTTACCGCAGGGTGCCTCCTGATTTCAACTTTAAGCCACCTCGTTCGTGTCATCACCTCATTCAAGAGGATCACACTTTTGATCATTGGAGGGTCCTTGTCATCTGCATGTTACTTAATATGACCACCGGAACACAGGTATATACGTAAAAAAATTCATATGCTCATTTTTCTCTTTGGCATTTCATCAAACACCTTGCTTGCATCGATCAATTTGGAGGAACCCATTATCGACCTATATTAGACAAAAAGAAATAATCGTAACATCGATCGGTCAAACTAATAATGCTATAAATTGATAAATAGGTTAAGAAAGTAGTAGAAGACTTCTTTGTTCTATGTCCCGATGCTGAGACTACAACAAAAGTTGACACACAGCAAATTCAGAATGTGATTTCCACTCTGGGATTGCACAATAAGCGTGCTCACATGATTAAACGCCTCTCAGAAGAGTATTTAAGGCCTGATTGGACTCACGTCACTTCTCTCCATGGCATTGGAAAGTAAGCTTATCTTATCTATTGTACTCTTAACTAATCTTTCTATGAGGTGGCATGTGGGTGAATAATTTATTTTTGCTTTTCAGGTATGCAGCTGATGCATATGCAATATTCTGCACTGGAAAGGGGGCAGATGTGAGACCCCAAGATCATAAGTTGGTTGATTATTGGAACTCTATTTATGGCAATGACACCAGCTCTAATGCCCCCATGTAAGTGAAGGAGCTGATTATTATATTTTCGGTTTTTGTGTGGTTTGGTTTGGTTTTGTGTAAGTATAGGTTCTCGGGCTTTATATTAACAAAGAAAAGGAAGTTCAGGCTGTGTTGTTAATTTTGATATAGTTGAAGAAATATTTAACCTTTCACGATGGAGAAGTTTAAAAAAAAAATGATCTCCTTTTTTACTTGGAATAGAGATCAGAAGCTTTTTTTTCTGACTCACATAACCATAATAAAATAAAATAAAAAAAATAACATGGACCCTAGATCACTGTGTATATTAGATTGTTGTTGTACCTAGATCTTGTAATCAACATATACGCACCATAATTTGTTAAGACTATTCAAATATTCAATATACTATGGTTACAGATAATTTTTCCGTAAAATAAGGATCCAAGTCTCGTCATCTTTGATATAGACATATATATGAAAGTTGTTCAATTAATGAATTATAAAAGCCATGCAAGTAAATTTGAAAACATGGTGACATTTTGCCTCAATCTAGTATTGTAAGAGTAACACTAGGCTTAGTGTACTTATAAATTGTCTTTGTTTCAGTTTAACTGAAAAAATCTGAGAGCAACGCTGGATAGTGCAAGCATGAATTTTGATGCATTAGTTTCACTGATTAGATTTATTGATCTATCTTGATCCAACTTTCTATCCTTTTAATGGCTAAATATGCTATTATGACAGTTTATCAAGCTATCTGTCATGGTAATTCTGAAACTTTATAACATTATTTAGTATTAGTAAACCTCCTTGAAAAATCCAAGTTTTGTTCACTTTAGTACTTCACTTAAAAACTAAATAAAAATCAGTAAAACAGAAAACATATCAGCGCAACTGGTACATTAGTTTGGTACTTTACATTAGTTGGGAGCAAAATTGTCAATATTTACAAAAATGTCAAAGGAGGTTGGTTATCAGTTGCAAATATGTGAATTGCTGGTTTATGTCCAAATATTGGGCATTATTTGCAAGGTCTCGATTTTTTTTTTTTTATTGAAGGTCCCATTTTTAAAATAGCTTACATTTTTTTTGCTTTCCAAAGGACTTGTTTATTTTCAATTGAGTGATTCAGTTTTAAGAAGCTATCCTCTGCTTGCAGTAGCAGCAGCATCAATTGAAGGCACAGAACTTTGTGTCACTGTTCTATGCCTTGAGATTTCAGATTTTTTTAGTGTAGTTCAAGGTTGGATATTGACATGATAGAGAAGTTGAGAAGATAGAATATCATTTGCTAATTGCTATGAGGACAATATAACAAGGCACTATTTTCATGTGAAATTGCTTGATGATTCTCTGCTTGAGAATTGGCATGGTATCTGGATTTTGTTGCAAGAAAAGGAGATTTTGATTGGGTATGAAATTCTTTATTTCCATTTATGCTCCTGAATGGTGGCTATTTACATGTGCATGTCCTTCATTTTTCTCTCCACTTTGATGGGCATTGAGAGTTTGAAAAAAAATTGCATATGAAATAATTTACATTAATGGATATTTGACAACACCTTTTGTTGTTAGATGGTAAAGCTTTTTGAGAGAGGTTTGATTCCATGTTCCAACTACCCTGAGTTTTGGATTCGGTACATGGTGGCAAAGAAATTGTCAATTATGCCCATGGTCGCTCGCCCCCATTCTTCCATAAGGTAATTTTATTTTCTCAAAATAGTTAATGTTAGTTGCATGGGGGTTAGTGCAGGTATTAGGGTTAGTTTGGGGATTGAGCATTAATTTGTTACCAAACACTATACCAGGGATTTTGTTGAAACATCAGTTGGCACTGTATCGATACAAAGTAAGCATGCTGATGTCGCATGTCTTTTGTGCTACCTGTTGTAAGAGAATTAGCTAGATGAGAAGCACATCATATTTCATACTAATTTTGTTAGTAATATTTAAATTTTACCTCTTTCCAATGCCCAGACTGGTCCTATAAATAGGTACAGTGTAAACTATCATTCTGTCCTTTGTCCATTTTTTGTTAAATTATTTTTCAGTTTTCCTCTTTTGAAATATGGATTGCTTTTTGTGGAATAACGTAAGGCAGGATGTAATTGAAACCAATAACTTGTTCAATTTTGTTTTAGATTTGACCAAGAAAGATGTTTCCATGCCCCTTCTGTGACTGTGCCTTACTTTTCTTTTTTGCTTTTGTTTTCTTTTTACTTATTTTCATTATCCTTTTTTATATCAGGTAAATATCAAGGATGCTTTCAAGTGATATATATGAGAATGAAATTGAAATTTGCTGTTTAGGAAAAGAATGTTGATGGGTGCTTTCAAGTCTTTACATTGAGGGTCTGATCAGAACCACCAATTCTCTTTCAAAATGAGAAATGGAATTTGAAGTTTCCGATAATTCTCTGATAGGATCAGTCGACAGGAGATGCCCGATCCCCAAACTGGTGGGAAGGTGGAGATTTGCTGGTGGCAAGGTAGAGATTTGGAGCGTTCACCGAAGAGAAGGTGAAATTGGTAGGTAACGGGAAGCTGGTAAGGCGGTCAAGGGGGGCATCCAGAGAGTTTTGAGGTAATATTCTAGTTAACAAAAATCCAAACTAAATGTGGATTGACTTGGTAGGCAATTGAAAAACATAAAATTGGGACTACTGGTATGATAAGAACTTACAATACCCAAAGCCAAAGGACTAATATTTGCAGCACCAACACAGTCACAGGCATTCATCACACTAAATTAAGGGTGGATCAACCGAAGGAGGATTATCGAGGATGATAGGCCAAGAAGTTATGCACTGCCCCTCTTCTCTTCTCTATTGTAAGCACACTTAATTGAATAATGAAACTGGTAGTGAGTTGAACTGTTGGAAATTAGACAATTGTTTAATTTTGTTAGACAAGCTTTTCTTACAATTTTCTTAAAGTTAAAATTGTCTAATAAAAAAGGTGGATGTCATCATTCCATTGTAACTCAGCCTGATCTGAACTGGGTTAACTCAATCCGACACATTAGAACTCTACCAAGTACATGATAATGCAAATGTCTCCTTTAAGAACTAAACTTTAGATTATAGGTGGTTATTTAGTTTATTGAGAGCACCAGTAACCATTAAATCTTAACTTGAATTTAACAGATTTAAATTTAGAAGAATGGAAGAATCTCCCCATAAGCTCCATTCGATGTTGCGGCTATAGGAATATCCAGACAAATACATTTTGCAGCCAGTTGATGGTGTCACTGATTCTATTCTTCAAATTAACCAAGCAGATGGATCCATGGAAACAATAGGTATCTTTTTTCTTTTTTATTTTGCACTTTATGAATGTTGCCATTAAACTGAATTCCAAGTATACATTACCCACAAGATATGAAAAAAATAATGGAATTCTGGAGCTATACAGATACAATAGTAGTATATGTAAAACTTGTAGTTGATCCTCTTCATTTTACGGGGCTTTTATTCTTAGTATTATACATTCTTTATTTGTTGAGCAATGTTGTAACACTTTTAGAAAAATTGAGTGCTCTGAATTTTAAGGAATTATGAAATTGGGTGCAGGAGAGATACCACAGCACACACCAGGGAACTGTGTATGGTGTGGTTGGAATGATTAGACTCTTAATCGGTAATTTACATCTTCCCTATAGAGACCTAGTTTTTCTTTGTATTATATTACTAGTATGTTAACAATCAAATGGGCCAGACCATATAATAAATTTCGAATTACCAGTAAAACAATGCAACTTTCATGTCAATACCATACCTACTAAATGCCACACCTATGCATGCATAGTTTACTGTCAGCCTAGCTACAAGTACCTGTTAATTTAATTTGCTGGTCACTTGTGCGATTTTTGTTAGTTACTTCTTTTGCAACTTCAAGATATTATCTTCCAAACCAGAATCATTTTACCTCAAATTCTGGTACCACTACTAATCAATATGCCAGTGCAGAGGCAACAAAATAATTTCAACATGGCAGCAACATATATTTAAATGTTTACAAAATATTTGCTTGTGCAAAAGTAACAAGCAACAACAAAATATATATATTTGTTTCAAATTTAAACAACAATTATAGAGGAAAGTAATATATAGTTAAACTTACAAAAACTTCAATTTCCTCCTTATTTCACAATGATTTACCGAAGAATTGTAGTAAATATTTTATAACTCGACCTGATGGAGTTCTTGATCTCTATTAGATCATCCTCATATTTGCGAGCCATCAATGGCCCCACCAATTTGATGAATTCTTGATCTTCCATATACGAAAGTCGCGGAAGTTGCATTGCAGCCTCATCCTTCAACTGAAGAAGATTAGTTTAATTGCCATCATCTTCCACGGCAGCAACACCATCATCACCTTTGCCGAAAAGCTTGTGGCACATTTCATAGACAAGTCTATTTTTGAAAAAGGAGAAGTACATCAGGTCAGGTAAGTAATTAGTAATTTTGAAATTGTTTTAAAATATATAATGTACCTATTATTCCTTCATTGACAGATTGAGGATTCTTCTTTTGCTTCCGGAACAAGTGTTGAAAAACACGTATTTTATTGGAGAGCTGAGATGTATCGGGCTGGAAAGAGAAGGAGAAAGGGTCATCCAAATTTGAGAGGAATAAAGCGTAATTGTTTGGATGAGGTAGGCATTAGTTTTGGTGGTGATATTGTACCAATGCCTGTAGGAGGATTGTCTCATTTTACTCTTTTCAAATTCTCACCACATTGTTGGATTTGGATGAAGAGCCTACAACATTCTTTTGCTTCTTGTCTAGAGAACCTGCTGCTGGTGCTGCTAATTGTTTTTATTTTCCGTTTTCTTTTCCTTTTCCTTTTCCTTTTCCTTTTCCATTTCTTTTTGGTGCCATGCCTTTTAGAGAACATTAAATAGTAATTTTTCTCCTTGAATTAATTTACCCTCACCACCATTATTTCATCTCCTATACGTAATTAATTAATTAATGATGCGTTATGTGTGATTAGATTAGTAGTATAGTCTATAGGAGCATATTAATTACTAGTTTTTGGGAAGCCACTAGCCACTAGGGGTGTTCATTGGGTCCGGTTTATTCGGTTTTATTTTGAACCGAACCGAATTGGTTTTGGTGGTGATATTGAAGTCAGTTTGTCCTTTCTTTTGAATTGCTAAAATTTTAAGATTTATTTTTTTAGTGTTAGAATTATGGACCGTTTAATTTTGTAAAGATTTTTTATATTACTAAAATTTAAAAAAATATACAGATTTATAAAATTTATTTTGCTATAATTTATTTTTCATTCTTTTATAAGAATTGTTCATTTTTGGTACCATATTCACTAGAAAGAACATCGTCATAATTTTTTGTAAAGACTCTTTAGAAAAATAAAAGAAATCTGATATTTTAAAGTATCAAATTAAAATTCGATCCAAACGAGCATGCGTTAACTTTTAACTATATAACCAAAAAAAAAAATTCTGAAAAAAATGACGTACATATAATTCTTAAAGTACTTAAATTTATGAAAAAAAACAATAGAAGTATCCAAAAATAATTTACGAAGCATGAAAAAATACACTGAAACGTATTCTTTCAGTTGAGTATGCAAAAAATAAAAATAAAAATAAAAATAAAAATCAAGTGACAAGTGACAAGTGAGCATTGAAATTACAAGATACAAGTTGTTGCATTTAAATAAACTTATATAATAAAAGCAAAGTTTAGAAAGTTGACATAATCCCTTCCAAAACAATTTATTTTTTGAGTCATAGAGGTTACGCGGGGCTAACTACATGTATAGGCATAGCTTGTTGTCTGACAGCATGAAATTAAAGCAATAGAATGCGGCCATTTTTATTAATATCCAAAAAAAAATAGATAATTTTAAAAATAATCTTGTTTTTTTTTTTTTTTATTAATGCCCTAACCGCTTGGAAGCGGAGCGGGCCAATATCAACACCAAACCGCCCATATAGTGGGCGGTCCACTTTTTTTTTTTTTTTTTATAAGTTTTTTTTTAAAACAGAAATTTTTTATTTTTTTTATTTTTTGTATTGAAATATTAGAAATGTTGAATATATTTCTTTAGAAATAGATGGAATACAATATAATTTGATTTATTAGAAAGACTACAACAAATAATCCGGATCAATATTTTTCAGGCCTGATTTTTCGCGGCTGTAAGAAAAATTAATATATCTCTTTATGTGTTATTGGACAAAAATAAAAATGCTTAGATTCCGAGTTATTGATCCCGGTTCAAAAGTCACTTCTATGTAATCTAGAAAATATTATAATCCTTCTAGAACATTTAATTTATAAAAAGTTGTATCTATTTTGAGAATTCTTTTTGAATAATAATTATTAAATAACTTAAAGTTTTTATTTTTTTTTCAAAAATAGATACAACTTTTTATAAATTAAATGTCCTAGAAGGATCATAATATTTTCTAGATTACATAGAAGTGACTTTTGAACCGGGATCAATAACTCGGAATCTAAGCATTTTTATTTTTGTCCAATAACACATAAAGAGATATATTAATTTTTCTTACAGCCGCGAAAAATCCGGCCTGAAAAATATTGATCCGGGTTATTTGTTGTAGTCTTTCTAATAAATCAAATTATATTGTATTTCATCTATTTTTAAAGAAATATATTCAACATTTTTAATATTTCAATACAAAAAATAAAAAAATAAAAAAAATTCTGTTTAAAAAAAATTATAAAAAAAAAAAAACAGTGGACCGCCCACTATATGGGCGGTTTGGTGTTGATATTGGCCCGCTCCGCTTCCAAGCCGTTAGGGCATTAATAAAAAAAAAGAAAGTTATTTTTAAAATTATCTATTTTTTTAAAGATATTAATAAAAATGGCCGAATAGAATGTCATACTCTAGCTGTCCTTCTAACTGAGTATTGACTCGATGAGTTAGAAGTCATTTGTTCGCGAGAAGGAAATGCCATTTATTCTACATATTAAAATTAACTTATAAAAATCATTCTAATCTAACATATCATATTAAAATCAAAATAAATTCGAATTTAAAAATAAATCTAACATATCTAACATATTTATAAATAAAATCTAACCTATTTAAAAATAAATCTAACATTTAAAATCAAAATAAATTCGAATTTAAAAATTAAATCTAACATATTTAACATTCAATTTAAATTCTAAATTTCTCTAAAAAATAAATCTAACATAATATTTAAATTTAAAATTAATCTAAAAAATAAATATAACATTCAATTTAAATTCTAACATTCTCTACAAAATCTAACAAAAATAAATTTAAGTCAAAGAAATTGTAACATAAAATAAATTTAACATTCAATATTTCAATTTATTTTAAATTACTTACTCTACAAAATCTAACAAAAATTAATTTGACATAAACTAAATCTAACCTTTAAATCTTGCAAGATAATCTGCAATTATATCTTTTTTTTAATAATGAAATTAAAATTTGATGTGAAAATGCATGGGATGAGGGGTTAATTTATGAAGGGTTTTTTTTTTGGGAGGAAATAGGGAGCCTTTTTTTCAAAAAAATTTGAATTCTAGGGGTTGGGGTGGGTTGGGTCAGGGTTGGGACGGGTTTAGTCAGGTCCGGTTCGGTCCGATTCAGTTCACGGGTTGGAATGGATCCGGTTTAGCACGGGTTGGCTAAAAAATCTTGAACTGGACTCGTGTCCAGCAAAGAGATGATCCGGTCTGGTCCGGTATGAGTCCGGTTCACGGGTTGGCTGATCCGATCGTGGACCGGGCGGGTTTTATGACAACACCAGTACACATACATATCATGTTGGAAGATTTCAAAGTTTGACCCAGCTCAATTTTTAACAAAAAAAACAAAAAAAAAATAGTAAAAATAATTTGAAAATATAAGCATGACTTGATATATGGATGACATGATGTCGGACGAAGCGCGGGCATAAATAATAATCATAAATGAAATCCAATATTTCTATTTCCGTCGTGTCCTCTAATCTTCCTATTCACTAAACCCTGCTACTGCTACTCCTAGCTAGCGAAGCCATGGATCAGGATCAACCTCCAAGTATTGTTGATTACGAAAAGTACAGGGAGGAGAGGATCAAGTCCAACCTGGAGAGAATGCGGCAGCTTGGCCTTCTCAATCTCTCACGCCATCTCAACACTACTGCTAGTGCTTTCCATCAAACCCCTACTAAATCTAAAATGCCCACAGATGAATCGAAGAAGAAGAAGAAGAAGAAGAAGAAGAAGAATAAGAAGGTTGAACATCTAACCCCTCCTTTGCCTTCTAGGCGCTCATCCAGGTATCTATGATTTTGGCTCTTTTAAGACTTTTCTCAATAAACCCCTCAAAGATAGATTAATTAAAAGTAATCAAGTACAAGCTAGCTAGCGCCCCATCTTACATGAATACGTACCTATTTTGCTCATTTTAATTTGTTTTAATCCTCTCTAACAATCAACTAATTAATATTAACTATACATTAATTCTACCCATGCACAGTACAATGAAAAAGTTAAACAGCAAATTAACACTAAAATTAAAAACTTCATTCATTGGTCTCCTCCTAATAGAGGAGATGTATCACTAACTATCAAATGCAAATGAAAAATTAACTTGTCAATTAAATTCTTTAGGTACAATGAAAAAGGCATCATCATACTCTTCGTCTTTGGTGATGCATGCTTACTGTAGAAGCCACAATTACATCATTTTAAATTTTCATTATGTATAAAACTAATAGGTTGGAAAATATGGCGCATGTTAACTACACCGAAGCCCGTGGCAAGAAGAGCCATGAAAAATCTGATCAGGTAGTGGTGATTGAAGAATTAGACGGGAGAGGAGAGTTGTACATTGAAGAGCATGAGAAATTGCTTGGTTCATGTGAGGTGCCATGGACTCTGTTTGTGGATGGATATGATAAGAACAACAAGCGCATTTATGATTCACTCAAAGGCAAAACCTGTCACCAATGCAGGTACTGCTTACTTGAGAGTTGAGAAAGAGACTCAAGCCTCAATTTAATTGATATAATTAGTGACTTCATTAATTAAAATCGTAATAATTATATTCAGGCAGAAGACTATGGGTTATCATACCAGCTGTTGCAAATGCCAACTTGTGAAGGGTCAATTTTGCGGAGACTGTCTTTATATGAGGTGACTTACAAATTAGTTCACCAACTTTTCAATACATATACATCCTATCTTGTTTGCCAATTTGTAATTGCCTTGTTTTATTTTATGCAGTAAGTATATATTTCAATCGTAATCGTATTCAATTATTGTTAATGCAATTAATACAGATATGGTGAAAATGTTTTAGAAGCAATTAAGAAGCCTGACTGGATTTGTCCAGTTAATTGCAGCCTATGTAGGCTTAAAAAAGGATGGAAACCCACTGGAACTCTCTATAACAAGGTAACTTAGTTATGATTCCTTGCTGAGCCTGAGATTAATGTTGTAAATATCATAAATAATTAATTGTCTTGCCTGATAATGCCTATGTAGGTTGTGAATCTTGGATACAAATCAGTGGCACATTATCTGATCCAAACTCGTCAGAAGCCATCCAATTCTAATTCTGCTTCAGAAATCAAAGCTGCCATGTCAGATAGCACAGAAGCTGATAAAGAAAAAGAACCTGAATTGATTATATCAGATGAGAAATTAGGAGATGAGAGTAGCGGTATTAATGATGGAGAAACCATGGGAAAACATCATCATCAGCTTAAGTAAGAGAAAGAAAGGAAAGGGGCATGCTGGTAATCTATTTTTTTCTGGCTCCATTGCCACTAGGCTTAGAAGACTTCTTTACTAGGTTAGGACAGAGCTTGCATTTGCATTGCATATTTTGGAGTTTGATTTTGTGTTTTGAGCAACAATTAGCTAGCTAGGGTCAAAATGAAAACCAGTTGTTAATGGATTTCATTTTCTAGGTATGTTGCCGATCCAATTGATACAGCAAAAGCCTGAAATGATGGCTAGTAAAGCTGATGTGTGCTCTGCTCTATAAAGTAGACTCTGCATGCATTTATGCATATGCATCAATTAGGATATTTTTACATTTATAAATTTGTGCTCAGCCCCACTAAGCGCAAGTAATACTAAAATATATTCAATATTGAATGCATTTCACTTGTAGTAATTAGAAAAGTATTACGAAAAAAAAAAAAATCAATTGAATATCTGAAGTAGATTGGGAACAAAAGTATTAGCAAAATAAAATTATGAAATGAAGAGAGACAAAAGCACCTTTGGGCTGGGCCGCTTGGGTCTTTTAGACTGATAAACACCGTATTCGATCTCCAGTTACCAGCAAAGAGAATTTGAAATAAATTACTTGTTTATTTGGTTTTTTTAAGTCACGTTGTTTAAGGATTGTTAGATTTAATTAAGTAGTTTTGTTGGAGCTAAATATGATAGCCGTGTGTCGTGTTGACATGATTTTAATTATGTCTAAAGCATGGTGACCAAATCAAATGCTAGCTATTGTTTTTGGGTCACTCTTATGTAAAGTTAGATCAAATTTCGGCATGTGCAGGTGATGATGTGGAATGTGTTTATATTGTTATGTTTGTCCTCGGTGATATTTCTGTTAGATAAAATTAAATCAACTGATTTATATTTCCGCTGATTTAACTCAGCTTAAGTTTCACTTCTAACAATTTAACAAGATATACCAAAACAAAACAAAAGAGAACCAAAAAATTAAAAAAAGAAAGGGATGAAATACTTCACGTTTGAGTACTGTTTAATTTTATGCTGACAAAGAAATAGCTCTATTGATGTATGACAGAACTTTGACAAATAAAAAGCTAGAAACACTTAAAAATAATAACGCACAAATTCTGGGTCGGGATCTCCGAAAGTAAACAAACTTTTGAGTTTAGATACAGACCCTCCAATTCGAATCCGGGTCAATCCAGCCCGAGGTGGAGCGCACGGGGCCCCTTTAATACGATGATCTAAATCTAAACTAAAAAATTGGATTGAACTCCAAATTCTGACCTGGAACGGACCTCCTCTTCCACAGTTTCCTTAATGAATAATACAAGTACATCGATCAAATTACAGAACCTTGATTTCAAAATCTCATGTGATATTGTAGAAGATTCAACAGAACCCAAGCAAGCAAACTAAAATGCAACACCAACAAATTAATTAGAAATATATCTGAGTCAACAGAACACCAACAAATTAATTATAATATTATATTAGGGCAAAATTGTTAATGATCATATTGTATTATATTATATTATATTATATTAGGGCAAGTTGCAATTCCCTAGGGCGGTTGTTTTACTTGGTTCATTTTTATTTTCTTCCCTGGAGTTTAAGAAGACTTTAGATATATTATAGCTTTTTAGCACCTAGAAATTAGTCAAGCAGGAATGAAGTACCAAAAGTACATTAAAATACTAACCCTATTCAATCTAACTTAATTTACATCAATGAGTTAAGTTGCAAGCTCACTTTTGTGACAATTCAGCTCAGCACAAAAGGAATGTCTGAAACCGCGCGCGCAATTCTTCCTGTCCCTTTCAAACTTTTTTTTTTTTTTTGGACATTGTTTGACAGTGGCTTACAATACATAGGTTACATAGCTCATCTGATTAGTTCCTCACAAAATTTCTAACAGTACTTCATCCAAAGAGCAGCCTCCTGGAGCACTCTTTGTCCCAGCACCTGGGGCTGTATCACTTCCTCTCTGAAGATTCTACAATTCCTTTGTCTTCATAACCCCCACATAGTGCACAGCATTTTTGAAAACCATTCTTCTAGTTTCATTCCTCCAGGCCGTGTTGCTTCTCTGGCCGAGGCATCCCACATACGCTGCATTGCAGTTCTAAAGGATCCCCCATTGCTATCTGGTACCACTGCAGCAAGCAAGCGGTTGGCAGGCCCGCTTTGCACGTGGGTCCAAACCCGTTTAGCATAGCTGCACCTAAAGAACAAATGGTAGTGCGATTCCGCATTACCATTGTGACACATAGCTGCACCTAAAGAACAAATAGCTGTCCCTTTCAAACTAACCTATTTAATTCATAAACGAAGTAATTCAAGTTTTATCTCCACACAAAATAAAATAAATCAAAACAAAACAAAACAAAAAAGGTATACATCAGCATAATATCCTACAATTAAAATAAATAAGACAAAAATACATGTTTTATTTATTTAATTTCCTATGAGGTAATGTGAACTCTTTTAATGCTAATTGGGCAATTAATATATAATTATACTTCCCATGCAATTGACATATCTTCACTGTCTAACAAGAATCTGGATTTCAAAAAACAAAAACAAGAAATTAAAAAAAAAAAAAAAACTAGAGACAAGAAAATCTACTGCATTTGGGTATCAATAACACCACAAAAATAACTTAAAAATTTTAATTTTTAGAGGAAGCAGCATATATATATATATATATGTATTCACAGCTGAACCAACATCCAGGCCATCAAAATGACATAATTAAAGAGAGTATATTCTTCCCATTATTGATCACCTGTACTCTCGTATCCTAAAAAAAGAAAAAAAGAAGAAGAATAGATTTTCGGTGTATACGCAAAACTAAGATCTGCACCAGTCGATTGGGATTTGGGAGGCGCTATCACCTTCTCATCTTTGTTTGGAAATTGGAAGTGACTGATTAAATAAAGAACACAAACAATTAGAGCAAAGATACGTACGATAACACCTCACTTCTTTATAACATTTTTAAGAAAAAAACCATCTAATAAAAAAAATTAAACCAGCAGCATGAAGCTGGGTTTAAGGTTAGAATACAACAGGCAAAATGGCAAATTAAATTACCCTCCATCAATGTTATCAACACTGTCTAAAGTTTCAATTTAGTTTTTGTACTGGTTCAATATGAATATTTTAATTTCTTAATTAATTTTGTGTTACTTATTGCTTTATGAAACTTTAGATAATGTTGATAACCAGTACAAATATAAAATATATTTTTTAAAACAAAAACGCTATGTAGGATAGTTTTCGTTATAGCTAGACTATACATGATACATTCATTTTTTTAGCTTTTCCTCTAAATGCGATAATTGCTATTTAGAACCTTGGTAATCAATATCACTCAACCGGCAAAGGGCAAAGGCTAGAATATTCTTTATAAACCATAATTGAAAAAATTAATTTTATGAAACCAACAAGATTACTTCTTTTTTTACAAAAACCATAATAATTGAAATGTCATTTTGGTCCGTTATTTTTTTTTTGAGACTGAAATGACAATTCAATCCATATTGGTTTCACAAATTTTCAGAAAAACATATTAGTGTAACACCCATGGACCGAAATGGCATTTCGGTCCAAACATTTATTTTAAGAGTTTGCTTAGAAGGCTATTTCAGATGGAAAAAAAAAAATAATACGAAACTGAAATGTCATTCCAGTCCAAAGACATTTATAGATTTTATGTGGTTGCTGGTATGAAAAGCTGTGAAACTAATACATATAATTATCATTTCCGTTCAAAAAAAATAATCATGTTAGTTTAATAAAATTATTCTTTTCAATTATGGTTTATAAAAAAATTTCCAAAGGCTATATATTATTGAAGAGTGCTGAGAGTAGCGGTGTTAATTGGTTCAGTTTGGTTGAAACCGAACCAAATTAGGCAAACAGAAGTTATAATTTGGTTTCAAAAATAGAACTGAACTAAAGTTTTATTTTGGTTTGTTCGGTTCAAACCGAAATATATTAATTTTTTTATTTAAAACAATTGATTTATAATAAACCGAAGTATATTAAGAATAAATTGGGGTATTAAAAATAAATTGGGATTATAAGAAATAAACCAAAGTATTTAAAACAATTAATTAAGAAATAAATCGAGGTATTAAGAAATAAACCGGGACGGTCCGGACCAAATTCATAATATATAAAAGTTCGATTGGTTTAATTATTTCGATTTTGAAAATTTTCAAACTAAACTGAACTGAAGTTATAATTCAGTTTTAAAAATCAAACCGAACCACTAAACAGAAAAAACCAAACTGTTTAGTCCAAACTAATTCGATTCGGTTCGGTTCGATTAAAAACGGAATGAACCGAACCCAATGAAAACCGCTAACTGAGAGTCCCATCGCTTACCATGTATAATCTATCTCATTGTGATTCTTGATTCTTGGTAGTACACATAAAAATAAAAGACGACATCCCTAGCTAGCAATAGCATAATGATTATCATTCTAATCTCATCCCTCATGCATCGATCCTATCAGTAGCTAAAAGCTACTATAATATAATATAACTATACTAATAAGTAATAACTCTGATCTACTCCTTTTTTACTCTAGCGTCTCTGCTACTTGTGTCCTTTTTTCAACTCTCCAACACAATCAATCAATCAATCAATATATAGACAATTGATTACATTTGAAAAACCACTTCCATCTCCACCACCTCACCCGTTTCTATACCTGTGCATTGGTCATATCTACCATCATAAACCCTCAAAGTCTTCATTTCGATATTTTAATTAATTTTGCTACAAAAAAAATTGAACTTGCACTTGATTAGTTTGCGGTCTCCACAGATATTATAATTAATTAATTAATTAATAAAAAACTCTAATTCGTTGTACGTGTTGCATTCAAAATTCCATAAATTTGCAAAATAAATATCTAAAGTCGTAGATTAATAATAATAGACATGTATATATACAGTATACTCTTTTATTATTTATGTTTTGCGAACTACATTTATTTTATTTTGCTGATATTGAGAAATGCATTTTGGGGGAACTATATTTGGAGAGTGCGTGTGTATGAAGTAGAGCTACCTTAATTCTTGATATATATATATATATATATATAGGCTGTGGCTAATTTGTTGTCGGTGGTGTTGCCGCTGATTTTTCTGTTTTGTGATATCCAAACAATAAATCCAAACCGTTAGATATTTAATCTATATTATAATCTATTTGGAGACCAAATTTTATATTTTTTGGAATTTTTTTACTATATATTAAGCTGGTTTGAAAACCGCTGATTTCAATGTTGGAGAAATTTACTGAAATCAACAGTTTTCAAACTAGCTTAATATATAGTAAAAAAATTTCAAAAAATATAAAATTTGGTCTCCAAGTAGATTATAATATAGATTAAACATCTAATGGTTTGAATTTATTGTTTGGACATCATACGACTAAATATAGCTCCAGCAGTACCTCTGCTGAAATGCTGCCAGCAACAATTTAGACAGACTCTCTCTCTCTCTCTCTCTCTATATATATATAACCTCTTCCTTCAGCATGCTTTGAATATATAAATAGCAGGCAATCCTATCTCTGTATATTGCATGTTTTGATCTAGTAAATTCAAATATTGCATTTTTAGCGATTTAGGAACTTCTATAAAATGACGCAAATTGCTGATTAATTGCATTAATTACTTGCGCATGTATGTATTAGAAATTAGCAGTTATTAATTAATATTTAAGCAAAATTAATAACTCATCGTAGTTGTAGTTGAAGGAGGGATATTAATTTGCAGTTGTGAATATCAAGAATCTCCATTTGCCTTAATAAACAAAAAAAAAATGCTACAAATTACAACATTAATTAATTTAGAGTACCAATATATATATATATATATATATATATATATATATATATATATATATATATATAGGCGCTTCAGCTTCCTCTGTAAGAATTTTATCACACAAACATTAATTCTTAATTTGAAAAAACACAAGAATAACATTAATTTAAAATACTAGCATAATAATTAATATTACGGCTCAATGTATTTTAGCGGTGATTTTGTGTTTATTCATTTTTCTTATTAATTGGAAAGTAACCTTTATTATGTATAAGATTAGAATTAGACAAAATGAATTTAGTATAAATCAAACAAATGCATCACCTGCAGTATAGTTTTTGTAGAAAATGCACGTACACCATGACATGCAGCAAAGAGATTCAAGGCATCAATTCATCATTTTGGGAGATGAGATGAGATGAGATGAGAGAGGTTTTGAGGTTTCTATTGCTTAATTGTTTGTTTTAAAAAAATGTCAGGCAATTTTAAGTTTGTCAAATGCTAGCTACCTCTTACTCGTAACTCGTAACTGGGTCAGCTAGCTAGTGCCCAGTTTTAGCAAAATTAGCTCAGTTCTCAGTACAGCCTATATATATATTTGTTTAATATCAAATAGCTAGCTAGCTAGCTAGCTAGTGTATCCAAACTTCCACCGATTAATCGAGGCTATTTGCAAGAAAGTCCCAATGTAGATACACAGTTAATTAATTTATAGATGTTCATGTAATTTGTTCCCAAGTTATAAATTCTTATATAAATAATGACAAATTTTCTTAAAGAAAATTATGCTTATATAAATAATAACATTGTTTGCTGTCAAAATTTTAAAATTTTGTTAATGTTAAGAATTTGAAAAAGGTCAAGGGATGAAAAAAAATAAGTACACCCAATTCTTATGGTACATATTTAGAACTCTCCTCTATCAGGGCTCGCATATTAATTTATAAGCGGTATCACTTTATAATTCTTTAAGAAGCGGTTTTGCTCGTGTCATAGTTTTACTTTTTACATTAATTAATTGAAATAAAAGTAAAACTCACAAACGATCATAAGAAACAATATCTGTTGAACCCCCCATATTAAAATTTATTTATAACCATACCTCTTTATAAATTAGACCCCCCATTTCTAAACTCCACCGTAATTCCCTCTGCCTCTATACCTGCACGTACATCAAAAGAGATCCCAAATCACACCAAAATCCAGATTGGTTGAACCTCTCTTTTATCTTATATATCTATCTATCTATATATATATATATAACAGCTTATTTGTAACACTAAGGTCATATTTGGTTGTGGAGTAAAGTTAAACCGGATTAAATTTCTTACATCAAGTTAAATCAGAGTAAATTAACCATATTTAGTGGAGTAAGCTAAACCACATCTCTATGTGGTGTAAGTTGTTCCGATTTAGCTCAAATCTTACTCCATCTTAAACCATCTAAGTTACTTCTTGTTTGACTCCTTAAGCGTGGAGTAAGGGGTTTACTCCACCTCATGACCTAAAACATTACGTATGTCTCTGCTTATACTGGCTTCATCAGTTGAAAATTTGAAATAGATTGCGCTCCCATTGTCTCGGAGACTTAGTTCATATTTATTTATAATTTTTTATTTTTGTCTAGTTGAGTTGAATAATTTTAACAATTATATTTGAGTGAATCTTTGGCACTATGCATATTATGATTTGTTACCGTGTTACGGCTCTATATTTGAGTTTTCAAATCCTAATGGTTGATCCGAACCGTTTATCTTGTTTTCTTTATTAATATGTGTTTGGAGACCAAATTTTACATTTTTGAAATTTTTTTACTATTTTTTAAGATTTATTGAAAATCACTATGGTCCAGAATTTTCAGATCAAGTGATTTTCTAAATATCTAAAAAAATAGTACAAAATTTTCAAAAAATGTAAAATTTTGGTCTCCAAACACATATTAATATGGAGAACAAGATGAATAGTTTGGATCAACCGTTAGGATTTGAAAACTCAAATATAGAGCCGTAGCACGGTAACAACCTGTGATATGCATAGTACCATAGACTCACTCATTATATTTTATTTGAAACTTTTAACTACTCTGGAACATATTTTTTAACACATTATTAATTATTTTGATTGACTAATATATTTAGATAGCTGAATATATATATATATATATATATATATATATATAGATGGGCTACGGTGAGTTGCGAAGTAAAACGCATTTCTACTTCACGCTGTATTTTTATTTTGAAAGTTCAAATGACTGATCCGAACCGTTAGATGTTTAATCCATATTGAAATGTCTTTGGAGACCAAATTTTACATTTTTTGAAATTTTTTTACTATTTATTAAGCATTTTTGAAAATTGCTGTTTTGCTGTGAACAGTAAAAACAGTAAAAAATTTTGGACCATCAGATCTGCGACTTTCAAAATTGCTTAATAAATAGTAAAAAAATTCCAAAAAAATATAAAATTTGGTCTCCAAGCACATTTCAATATGGAGAACAAGATGAACGGTTCGGATTGACATTTTGAACTTTAAAATCGCAAAATATGAGCGTGAAGTAAAATAGTCGCTTTACTTTGCAACTCACCATAGCCCACCTCTCTCTCTCTCTCTCTCTCTCTATATATATATATATATATATATATATAGTTAGGCTGGGGTGCTATGGATAGCATAGTGGCCTCCCGTGTTACGGCTCAATATTCAAGTTTTCAAAATCCAAACGGTCGATCCGAACCGTTCATTGTTTAATTCATATTGAAATGTACTTGGAGACCAAATTTTACATTTTTTGGAATTTTTTTGCTATTTATTAAGATGGTTGCAAAATCGCTGTTTTTATTAAAATTCTGCACCACTGGAAAACAGCGGTTTCAAAATTGCTTAATAAATAGTAAAAAAATTCCAAAAAATGTAAAATTTGGTCTCCAAGCACATTTCAATATGGATTAAACAATGAACGGTTCGGATCGACCGTTTGAATTTTGAAAACTTAAATATTGAGCCGTAGCACGGGAGGCTACTATGCTATCCATAGCACCCCAGCCTAACTCTATATATACATACATATATATATATATATATATATATATATATATTTATAAAAATACAAAATAAACCTACAGTATATTGAATGCATCCGTTCAGAAAATAAAGACAGAGTTTTTAAAATTTTGAAATAAAAATATTATTATAAAACTTTGTAAAAATCAAAATATATTATTACCAAAAAATAAAATTGAATTTACAATAACAATTTGATTATAGAAAGGAAACAAAACGACTCGCCACACTAAAGGCCACGCAACCACATCCTCACTCTTTTTGTTCGTCTCTCTCAATTTGTATTACAGCCGTGTCCCATCCCCTCCATTAAACCATTTTCCCTCCACCGATCCCTCTTTGCTCTCACTCAAGTGAGTTGCTAAACCCTTAACCCCTTTTCTCATTTCTCGTTGTTGGCTTCTGCTCGAGAAGCAGCGGCTGGGCACCTCGGTACCGACCTTGGCCCATTTCACGATTGGAGCAAATTTCGGGTAAGCCATCAGTTCACCAACCTTGTGCTCGGTGTTGAGTTGAATTGCGGAAAATAGACTTGTTTGGCTTTTGGCTCCATTCTTTTATCTGTTTTCTAGTAACAGAGAATTGCGATTATAGAGACCAAAACGAAAATATTATAAACACAAGGACTGTGCCTTGTTAATATTCCCTTGTCACTGGGACTTATGTTGTGGGGATTTTGAAATTTGTTGGCTTCGCCTAAAATAATTGGAATTTGAATGAATGGGGCACTTTCCCTTTTCCTCTGTGTGTACGATGTAGCACTCCAATTCAAGGTTGATGGCGATGTCAGCCTCTCCGCCTCATCTACTTATCTGAACCTAGGCTAGCTGCTAAGGTAAAGACTAAAGAGAGGGTACAGTACCCTTGGTCTTCTTAGTTAGATATCCTGGATGGGGACCCACCATCAATACTGTAACTGAGCTTAGATTTAATATCCTATTTTATTCCTTGTTGCAAACAAAACTATAAACTGAGATCTACTTCTATATCTTGGCACAATATGGAACATTTGCTAATGTTTAGGTACTATGCTTTTTCTTAATTAGGAAAAAGGTTGAAAACCAATGTGTCAGTGGGTCACAAATATTAATTGATCAAATAAGCAAGCAACAAGAGAGAATTGTAGCTTTACAAGGTAACATCATTTATTTTATCTCTACTCATCTCGTGTCTTGTATTTAGTTTGTTTGATTCAGCCAATTTTTATGATAGAATCATACAAGTGAAGAAGAAAGTATATATGATAGTTTTAGAAGAGGAACATTAATGAAATAGAAGGTTCAAACTATGTAAAGAACTTTTGTATACATGATACCTTATATTATATGGCTATCCCAACACTTTACATCTGATGACAGTTGTGTTGATAATATGATGAAGTAAGTGTCGTATATACCACCTTCTTCTCTAAATTTTTTTTTTATAATAAGTTGTATATTAATTTAGACATTTTTTCTTTATTTTTTCACAGGTTGCATGGAGAGTTGAATGCTCTTACAATCTAACCTGACCTTTGCAAACTGAACTTGAGTGTGAAGGTGGGAGAAGGTTCCAACCTCCGTCTTGGTACCGACAGTAAGTATAGATTTTAATTTTGTTTATGAAGTATATCAATTGAATTGTGCTGAAACTTGTAGCAACATCCTTATAAAGAGACAGTAGGTATATATAAGGATGTGAAGTGCTGAAATTTGTGTCATTTACTTCAATAATATCAATTGAATTTCTGTTTGTTGGTATTGATGATGAATTGATGGTACTGAATTTTTGGGGAAGCCTTCTTCTAAGTGTGTTGTCTTTTATTTGTATATTTTTTATAAGGCAACTATAGATGAAATAGTTTAAAGGCAGCAATTGATTTTTGAATTGTGAAATTGGATTTTTTTTTTAAAGGCAGCAATAGAGACTATTTTTTTAAAGGCCTGCACTCCAATGGTGATGGCGAGGTCAGGTCTTGTCCCGGTTTTTGTTGATACCTCTCTCGACACTCATCTGGCCATAGCTGTCCCTCCCCATGACACCGTTGCCTCTGTCAAAAGTACCCACTTCATCTCAGAAACTATCTACTCAAACAATTTTCAATCTCATTTCTGATTTATCTCTCAGATTTGTTGCTATTATAATTCCTAAATGCATTCTTTCTGTTATTGCTTTTCTTTACAAATAGCTCATTTCTAACAAGAAAGTTGTGTTGTTTTGATCAGGAAAGTTTGCAAGTGAGCATGAACTTTGCTTCCCTGAAGTTGGACAAATCAACATAGAGGCTCTTATTGTGGGTCATATTTTTGTTATGTTATTTTACCTTTTAAGCTGTGATGCATTGTGCTGTAGATGTAATTTGATTTAATTTATATGCATATGGCCTGGCCTGGCCTTGCAGACACAGTGGCAAGGAAAAGATTACCACCTTTCGGAAACCCTGTCGATCTCTGTTGTCCTTCAGATGGAGGGGGGCTGTTTTCTCAAAGTTTTGGTGGCGACTCAATTGCGACCTCATACTGATACTGATAAGCAGCAAGTTGTTTGCTTTGCTAGCCCAACAGAAGTTGTAAATACTTCTTTAAAGAAGAAGAAGAAGCGCATGAGAAATATTGTGTCTTTTGAAGATACTACCACTGTAAGACCAACACAATCGAGAAAAGTAGGAGAAGAAGAGTTTCAAGGTAGCACAAATTGTTTTAGTCTATCTTATAGAGTTATCTTAACTTTCCTTTAGAAATTAAATGTACAACTTAATACTTCATACATGCTCATTTAAATTTTGTTATCATATCAAAATCTCTCAAGTGAATTGAATACCTTTCCTTTCCTACTATCAGTAACATACCTTCAAATCAATTTAGTGACAGGTCATGGGGAAAATCAACCATCAAATGATTGCTATTGTGATGCCGAGAAGGGAGAATCTACAAAAACAAAGACTAATGATGCTAGTATAGCAGTTTGTGAACAAAAATATATTAAAGAAGCACCTCTTCTTCTCTGCTTGGAGAAAGAGAAAAACATATTTGGAAAGAAATCCAGGCATGATTTTGAGTTGTCCCTAGAAATTCCAGGTAAAAGATTGTTATGAATTTCAGTTGCTCGGAAAAAACACAACAACAACTAAGCCTTTAGTCCTAAACTGCATGCTAAGAGAGCACTCTACCATCTGAGCTACATCCTAGTTGCTCTAAAAAATACAAGTTTTTTAAAAAAACCAGATACAACTAAAACAACATTTTGAATTGCCCGTCTGTGGTTGGTATGCCAACTCTCCGCACTGACCGGTGATGAAACATGAAAAGTTAGTTATTGGCTTTTACCAATTTTAATTTTGCCTAGATCCCATTTAAAGCCTAAATAAGCTTTAGACACAATACCTTTTGATTTCTGCAATCCTAGTACAATTAATATACACAAAATCAACCAAATTGCTGATCAAGGAAGAGATGAAAATGAGATACGATTAAAGATGCTAATTAACCAAATTAAGTAGGTGTGTGTGTGTGTGTAGAAGGACCAGCGAAGAAGAAAGCTGAAGATGAATTGAATACCTTTCCTTTCCTGCTATAGGTATTACATACATGAAGCTACACTGTGGGGCCAGTACTGTAAATAATATATAGGATCTAAGGTCTTGTTTGGAACGGGTTTTTTATATTGAGATGCTTGTAGTATGTTGTGATCCCATGCATATGGGAAACTGTTGTAACCCTTGATCCTATTTTATTAAATGCAATCATCTGGCAGCCACTGCCCGATTTAAAAAAAAAAAGAGAATAGAAATTCAGCTAAATCAATTTAGTGACAAGTCATGGTGAAAATCGACTAAGTTTGCTAATATAGTAGTTTGTGAAGCTTGCTTAGAGAAAGAGAAAGACATAATTGGAAAAAACTCGAGGCATGATTCTGAGTCCCCAGAACTCATTAAGCATAAACCTCAAGTAGAAGATAGAAATCAAGTTTCACTTTCACACAAGGAGAAAGCAGAGAAACTAGGTTGGTGATTACAAGGTCTTTCTTACCATACCAATCAGTCCACCATTATATATATATATAACAATGAGCAAACATGTCATACTTGTGTCTTGAATTAACATTTACCTTTTTACAAACAGGTGAAAAAGACACATGGAGTGGCAGTCATGAGGGAGAGAACACCAAAAACAAAAGAAAAGGTGATGAAAAAGATATTATGTCATCATGCCATGAGTGTAATCCAAAGGAAGCTGCCATTAATGAGATGGCCGCAGAGGTACAACTAGAACTAGAAGTTTCTTCTACGGGTAGCAATGTCTTTCTGTGCAAAGAATTGCTGCCACCATGCAAGAAAAATCTCCTAGTTATTGATATAAATGGGATATTAGTTGATATTACTTCAAATTATAAATATCAACAATATGCAGATTTTGAGATTAGCGGGAAATTAGGTAACAAAACAATTATTACTCTTCAATTCTTATACTATAATGTATTTACTTGGTATTAATTTTCTTTTCTTTTATGTCTGTTAGGTTTCAAAAGGCCCTTCTGTGTTGATTTTCTCAAGTTTTGTTTCACAAACTTTGAAGTTGGAGTTTGGTCATCAAGAAAGCAGTAAGTTCGATCTTTGAATTATATAAATATTATATAGAAACAGGTATGTGTTTTCTTTTCATAAAGAACCAATACTAGTTTTGTTTTGGCTAGTGTTAAGAGGGTAATTCAGAAATTAGGAGGAATTAGGGTTCTGCAAGGATGAGCACATACACAAGAGAAAGAGGAATAATAGTAACTTAGTATTTTCTTAATATTTTCTCCAATCCTTCAGTACACTTATATAGAAAATAGGGAAGATACAAGAGATTTGGATATCTCTAAATTAAGCAACTAATAATAGCAATATATTCCTAAGATATGGATATCTCTAAAATAAGCAGCAAGATATTCCTAGTATCTTGACTTAACCAATTAACTTGGATAATAATCTAGCCACTTTTGGTAATGTTATTAGTTGCGCCTTGTGACACCTTGTGTGGCCTGCGTGTGTACACAATGAATGGCGCAACATTCTCGCCCCCTTGCAAAGGCGACTTGTCCTCAAGTCGAGACAAATCCAGTGAATCATCATCCTCCCAACTCGCGTCCTCCAAACTCAAGTCAGACCATTGTACCAAGACCTGGCTGACCTCTTTGTTGTTGCGCAAAACTGTCCTTCTTTGAAGAATAGCCACCGGAACATGGGCAGGCTGATGCTCTACAATCGATTCTGGCAAGGGGTGAATCATGGGTGTATTCGCTCCCTTGTATGGCTTGAGTAATGAGCAATGAAAGACCGGATGAATGCGACTTGGTGGAGGTAATTCAAGCCGGTAAGCCACCGGTCCAATTCGGTCCAGCACCTTGTAAGGCCCATAGTAACGCAAACTCAGCTTATGCGAAGAGCGGTGACGCAAAGACAGTTGCCTAAAAGGTTGAAGTTTGAGCAGAACGAGTTGACCTTGCTGAAATTCATAATCTTTTCGATGCTTGTCAGCGAAAAATTTCATTGCCTCTTGTGCCTTTGCCAAATTAGTTTTCAATTGACTAATAATGGCATCTCTTGAAGTGAGGTCATGGTCGACTGCCTGCAGTGTGCTAGTGCCTACACAGTAAGCTAGAAGAGAGGGTGGTTTCCTTCCATAAGTAGCCTCAAAAGGAGTCATACCTGTAGCAGAGGTGAAGGTAGTATTGTGATGAAATTCAGCCCAACTTAGAATTTTCGCCCATTTGGATGATTTATCATGGACAAAAGCACGCAAAAATTGTTCGACACAACGGTTGATGCGTTCGGTCTGGCCATCTGTTTCCGGATGATAGGCGGAAGAGAAATAGAGTTTAGTACCGTGCAGTTGAAATAATTCTTTCCAAAAAGTGCTCTGAAAAATTGGATCACGATCTGAGATAATACTTTTGGGCATGCCATGGAGCTTTCCAACTATCTCCCAAAAAACGTGGGCAACTCGAGTAGCTGTGTAGTGTGGAGGTAATGGTGCCAGATGGATGCCTTTAGAGAAGCGGTCCACTACCACAAGAATGGCTGTATAACCCCCAGCTGGAGGTAGATGCGTCACAAAATCCATAGATAGATTAGCCCAAAGTTCCTGAGGAATTGGTATAGGTTGAAGTAGACCATAAGGAGAATGGTTGGTGGGTTTGCACTTTTGGCAGATATCACAAGCTTGAACAAAGTCCTCAACTGATTTGCGCATACCTTTCCACATAAAATGGGCTGCTAATCGCTGAAAGGTTCGCTGAACTCCCGAGTGACCACCCAATAAGGATGCATGATAGTCAAATACTAAGATCGGAATGAGAGAGGAGGTAGTGGGCAAGTATAACCGTCCTTTGTGTCGAAGGAGACCACCAGAGAAGGTCCAATCTGGCCAAGTGCTGGGTGTAGTCAAGATGCCATCAATAATATGCTGTGTATGTGAGTCAGTGAGAAGCTCGGTTTGGAGGCTGTCCAAGGCGGAGCATAAGGGTCGAGTGAGTGACAAGAAAACAGCAGTGTCGAGGTTGTCAGCAACGGTATGGACGCGAGATAGCGCATCAGCTGCTGTGTTGGAAGCACCCGGTTTGTACTCAATGGAGAAATCATACCCCACTAATTTGGAGCAAAATTGTTGTTGCTCCGGAGTTTGCACAGTCTGGCGCAACATATGATGTAAACTACGGTGGTCAGTCTGGATGATAAAGTGCCTACCCAACAAATATTGTCGCCATTTCATAATAGCAGATTGAATGACAAACATCTCGCGGATATAAGTGGACTTTCCTTGCATGAGAGGGGAGAGTTTCTTACTGTAGAAAGCAACTGGGTGTGTATCTTGCGAGAGGACAGCACCAATACCTACCCCACTTGCGTCAGTTTCAATGATGAAAGGACGGTCGAAGTTAGGTAATGCCAAAACTGGGGTTGTTAATAACGCTTGTTTGAGGTGTTGGAATGCTTCATGCTCCTTGTTAGACCAAGTAAACCCATCCTTGGTTAATAAATTTGTCAGTGGTGCAGCTATAGAGGCATAGTGACGCACAAAGCGGCGATAATATCCCGTGAGACCGAGAAAGCTGCGAAGTTGTCGCTGATTGGTGGGTGGAGGCCAAGTGGAGACAGCAGACAATTTGTCAAGATCGGTAGATACACCTGCTGCTGAAATGATGTGGCCCAAAAATGCTACTTCTGATGTTGCAAAGGTACACTTGGAAGAGTTAACGAATAACTGGTTGTCACGCAAGATTTGAAAGATCTGACGAAGGTGTTGTAAATGTGCCTCCAAACTGCAACTATAAACAAGAATATCGTCAAAGAATATTACAACAAATTTACGTAGTAGGGGTTGGAAGACCTCATTCATTAAAGCTTGAAAGGTGGAGGGGGCATTGCAGAGGCCGAATGGCATGACCACAAATTCAAAATGACCGTGGTACGTGCGGAAAGCTGTCTTGTGAATGTCAGTTTCATTTACTCGAATTTGATGGTAGTCGGAACGCAAATCTAATTTGGAGAATATGGTCGCACCATGTAACTCATTTAATAGCTCATCCACTGTAGGAATTGGGAAGCGGTCACGAATTGTGGCAGCGTTGAGGGCTCTATGTGTGATGACTCTCATTAGTTGCAAAAATATTGTTTATCAAATTTTCTAACAGAGTCAATGGATAATATGAATTATCTGGAGCTGTTGAAATTAGCACCACAGAACCACAGAGCATGGAAAGTTCGTGATATGGCAATTTTGATTATATCTATTAATTATTTGTTGCAAATAAATATTATATGAAATATTTGAAGGGTTTATTATGTTTTATTTCTTTTTGGCAGCCTTCCTTTTCATTGAACCAGATAAATTCACATCAGACTAGTGTTCCTTACAATAGTCGAATGGATGATGCTCTGAAGAGATTAGGGTTGTATCAAATTGCTCGCCTTAATGATTGCAAGATTGATCTGCATTTGATTAGTGTCCTGGTTGAGAGGTGGAGGCCGGAGGCCAATACATTTCATCTACCTGTCGGTGAGATGACAGTGACGCTGGAAGATGTTGCATGTCTATGGGGCTTACCAATTAAGGGTAATTAACTAATTAAAGTTGTTTATCGGTTAATTTAAATCCCTATTTTTTAAGGTGAATTGTTGATTGTATAATTCTTTAAATTTGCAGGTGACTCAATTACTGGCACCAACGATACTGATTGGAACTCATACTTAGAGTATGATCTAGGGGTTGATCCGGCTCTTTTTTATGATAATCTCATTGAGACAATGCCATATAAATATAGGATTTATAATCCTAACATATCGAAAGAACGATTGTTCGTCTCTGCTTATTCGATTAGACTGAAATGGGTACGAGCCAAATTTAGTGATCCCTTACAAGATTGGCACAGTGATGAGAGAGTTGCACAGTACACCCGAGGTTTTTGTATGGATTTATTTGAGTCAGTTATGTTTTCGGATTCTAGTACGGATGGAGTTCCTGCGATGTACTTACAATTCATCAATGATTTAGAGACTCCAAGAGAATACAATTGGGAATGTGCCGTACTTGCACATCTCTATCAAGAGTTGTCGCGTGCTTGCCATGCGGGAGTAGACACGTTAGCGGGCCTGATGTTGTTGTTACAGATTTGGTCGTGGACTCGATTTACTATTGGTCGGCCTATTCCCCAGGACGAGCCACCTCCCCTCGGTGGTGCAGATGAGGATACAAGAAATGCTTTCAATGTGAAGTGGACCACTCGAGTGGAACAAAAAAAAAAAAAAAAAAAAAAAAAAAATAAAA